>JXCR01142663.1:3378-34346 GCA_002079205.1 Phalaenopsis hybrid cultivar
ATATATATATTTATTTATTTATTTTATCAATTTAATTTATTCAATATGTACCAAATTGTAATGCATCTATGTATTTAATTCCGACTCAATTGGTCCTTTTTATAAATACAAAAGTATGGCTTTTGAAAGAAATACATTTTATTCAAAATGTCAAAATCTAATTAGGTGATCATCATTAATGCAGGCTGTTGTATGCAGAATTCATATACTATATATTTATGGGTAAACTTATTTAGGGGCATTTACGTACATACCCCTCAATTCCTATATATTCACACATCTAGTATCTAAACTTTACCTTTTTTATATTTGTACCATTAGGGGTGTCAAAATGGCTCGTTGTTCGCGAACAGCTCGTGTTCGGCTCGTTCGCTAAGTTAATGAGTCAAACACGAACAATATTTATTCGTTCGTGTTCGGCTCGTTTTGGCTCGAAATGCTACTAAATAATTATATATAAATTTGATGAGTAGTATTTTTAAAAAATTTAATTGACTACAAGGCTACAAAGATTTATAATCAATTAAAAGTATTAATGAAGAAAATAGAATAAAGATTATTAAATTAGATTCAACTGATGTTTTAAATCTTGCCTCAATCTTTAACATCTTATGGTTATGTCATTAGGATTGTTAAAATGACTCTTTGTTCGTGAACGGCTCGTGTTTGGCTCGCTAAGTAAACGACCCGAGCACAAACATACTTTTTGAGCTCGAAATATAAACAAGCCGAACACGAGCTAAGTTTTGTGTCACGGACAAATAGTCCCACATCGGCTAGGTGTAGGGCCGAAAAGCAGTATTTAAGTCCTGGGCTGCCCACCACCCATAAGGGCTCCTGGGCTGCCCACCACCCACAAGGGCTCTTTTGGGAGGTGACACTAGGCTCGCTCATGTTCGGCTCGTTTACACCCCTATGTACCACCCATATCTTTCATATCACACAAAAAATATCACCATTTATTTAAAAAAAAAAAAGTGAAATTCACATTTTCATGCATAAGCAATGTGCCATTTATATAAAAATTGCATTTGATAGATATGTAAATATATTAATTGAATGGTGCATAAACCTTTAATGAATAATTAAAAATTTGTAAACATGTTTCAAGAAAACTTATATTAACTCGCTTAAGTCGCCTAGATAAAGGGGCATCGATTATATGTTTTTACATTGGATAAAAATTGAATGTTGTTGGAACGAAAAATGTCTTGTGGATCACAACTAAAAAGTAGAGCGTAGGACAAAGGAGGAAAGTATAGTGTATTATAACATACTCTAACAATGAATTCAATAATCTTTTTCTTGAAGGAATGCCTCCCATATTTATAAATTATATGAGTGTCTAGTAATATTACACGTTTATCACTATTTTAATAAGGATGGTATAAGTAATTATGACATCTTTACACATTTTCATATTGACAACTGACTTCAGGACCCGTTAATATCTGTAATTGACTTTGGGACCGTTTCATATTCGTAACAATCGGTCGCCTAATAATCGTTCAACTGGCTAGAAGGTTTTCGATTTACCTTTTGAGAGAATCCTCAGTAGAGGCTCTCTTGTCGTTAGGATGAACTTAGACTAGGCTGAGGGTGTATCATTGTAATATGATGGGCATCTCTCCTTGGGATAAGGGGCCTTTATAGAGGATTGGAAAGATATTCAATGCGGAGCCTTTTGGTCTTCTTTGTAAATAATCTCAGATTCAGCTGAGAGAGTTAATTACAAATGGTTGACCCTCATGTCAAGTACACAAATGGTTGTTCCTCAAGTCAGGTGCATAATGCTCTTTTGTTTGGCCATACTTTTGTTCAATCGACCCACTATTTTGACGGAAGAAAATTGCGCTTACATCTTCATCTTCCAACCATCCTCATATAGTTTTTTGGTGTCTTCTTAGTGAAATCCATTGAACTTCCTCAAGATTTGTGCGGTCATATTTTTTATGTACAAATATAAATTTAACCAAAAAAAAGGCAATTACACACAACCCACCCAAAACTTGCTATGTGTAAATTAACACCTTTTTTCATCCACTTTTCAAATTCTCATTCAATTATCAAACGACATGATAAAACCTCAACCCATATTTTTTTTCATTTTTATCAAATTTTCATTATTTTGATCGCGGCAGTCGTAAATATATATCTTCCTTAGTTCAAAAAAAAAAAATCGTATGATTAATTTATAAATATCAATATTTTAGTTGGTTTGTATGTAATTATCCCCAAAAAAATTATAATCATAGGGCACCACTAGATCTCATATCATCAAGGATGAATGTTATTAAGGTCGGAGTTGTCTAAAGATGAGGAGGTCAGCTCCGTCATTGTGAGAATAGATGAGAGTTTTAGGGCATCCCGACCTTATTTATTTAAAATTTGCCTACTCCGATGAATTTAAAATAAACCAAAATTATATATATCTAGTACCTAAATTAATATTTTATGTCATATAGAAATATTATTATAATTATTTTCAAAATAAAATTTATTTTTATAAACATAAATTAAATTGTATAAATATAAATATAATTTTTTTTTAATTGTCTCATTAATAAATATGTAAATCTCCCTACAATTTTTCTACTGCCGCCCTTCTCCCACTCTTAATTCTCCACCCGTATTGTCTGACCGCGCAGGACCAAATCTGCTCATCGACAGCCTGTGCTCTATTTAACACCCATTCCCGACCGCCGCTACATCCATCAAGCCTACTTCACCGCCCATCCATGGCTTCCATTCCCGCCAAAATACCCACTTTCCTCCTCTCTCTCCTTCTCCTCTTCCCTCATCGCTCGATTGCCGACCACCAATCCCCGGAGCTCTCCCCAGCGCCGGCTCCCTTTCCCGGCGACCTAGCATCAGGCCCCTTCAAAGCCCTCTCCCTCCCATCCCCGCCATCCTCCTCTTCTCCCTTATCAGATCCGTCGCCAGATCTAGCTCCGCATTACCCTCCGTCTTCACCTTTCTCGGCATCTTTCCCCACTCCCGCGGCGGAGCCGGATTCATCTACCTTTTCGACACCTCCATTCGATCTGATCGACGGGGAAGATCAAAGCGACTTGCAGTCTAGGGCTTCCGAGAACGAGTACAGCTCCGGCGATGGTAGCGGAGGGATGACCGGCGGGAAGAAGGCTTCTGTTGTGATCGCGTCGGTGGCGGGAGTGGCGGTGGTGGGGATGGGAGCTTTGGTTTACAAGAAGAGAAGGGATAACATTCGCCGGGCCAGGTATGGATATGCCACAAGGAGGGATTTGCTGTGAGGTTAATTCATCTCTGTTTCATTTGATGGGTAGAGGCTGTTCGCATTGAACTGGATCTCTAGATCTGATTGACTGATTGAATCGCGATAGTTGAATTTTTTTGCTTTCTTCAATATGTATTCATTAGTGGTTCCAGAGTTCCAGATATTGCAGAACATGGATCGTGTGATTCTTTGTTTGATGATTTCAGATTCTGTACTCGGTTCTGGTTTGGAAGAGAATTTGTTTGATGCGTATGTTTCTATGGATTGAATGATGAAACGATAGAGAAATGAGATTTAAGCATTGAACCAAAAATTCTTTGTTAAGATCAATCAGTAACCTCTATGGAGAGCTCAAGGAGAGGTGTGTTAAAACCATTTCAGATTCTGATGACAACCTAATGATTTAGAATTGTCCAAAATATTTGAATTTTGTAAATTTTCGAACTTGAGCCAAAATTTCTGCAATGAATAGAACTTGTATAAAAAATGAATATTTATCAAATTTTATAATTTTTTAAACTGCATGTGCTTTGGGGCACATGCCTTTGCTTCATAGAAGGGGCGAGGTGGGGTTGACTTGTTTGTCATTTTGTGGTGGCTTTTAATCCAATTCTTCCACTTATGGCTTTTAGAGCTGATGTGTAATAAACAACTTTTTATGGAGTCCGTCGATGCATTTTTGATAAAATGTCTTTAAATTTCAAAATCAGTATTATTTGTGCCTAGATTATATAACAAGTTCATAATCAAACTCATCGCCTCGATCAAAATTTGTTCAATTCAGGTCCAATCAAGCCCAAATCAAATCGTTGAATCATAATTAGAGGTTTTGGATTGTCATTTAAATTGTCAAATGAATTTCAAATTTAACATATTTATAGTTAAATTGAGTGTCTCGACTAGATAAATGCAGCGAATCCAAGATCGCTAAATCCATGTTATCATAATACTCAAATTCTTTAAAAATCACATGATAAAGTGGGATCGGCATGAACCTACCGATCAGGTGGTTAGAAAAGTTACAAGTTAAAAGATTAAAGTACCCATTCCCAAAATATTATAAATAGATCATCTCTCTTTACTGAAGTGAGGAAGAAAAGAAGAGAAGTGCAATTCCATAGTCTGTTATAAGAGATGACATGATGAGTATCCACCGGCCTTCGTAGGCATCAACCCTCATCAACCACCATATGTCGGCCACTGTTGACCATTGCCTACCATCCTCACCTATCACTGTCGACTACTTATTGCAACTGTTGTAGTTAAATTATAACTATTGTATCTAATATTGCTATTTGCTTTGTGATGTATAAATATAAATGTAATTTTAGGTGTAAGATTGTAGCCATGTTTCTCTCTATCATGAGAAAAGGGTGCATCATTGTACTTATAAATATTATGGATTACTTAGACTGTGCTAGACCCTGTGATTTTTTTCTTTCTAGGATTATTTCACTTAAAAAAAATTATTGGTTCCTCCAACATCTTTTATCGATCTGTGTGTTGGATCTTTGTGCAACGCTAAAAGGTTAAATTATCACTCTACTACTATGAATTTTCTAACACACAATAGTTTGGAGACGTCTGTCAGAAACAATGTCCAGACTATAGAAGTTTACACCTTTTTAATAACTAACAAATGCAATACATGAGCTTCTCGCTCTAATACTCACTTTTTCAAAGCACAGTCTCGAAGTTCGGGACACCAAGCCTCTACTTTGTTTCCCAATTACATACATCACACGAATAATGGATGAATCTCATTCGCAACTCTTTAAGATCGTGTACGAAGAATGTTGGAGTCTCAAAATAAAATCCTCTAACTTTTATGTGCGGTTTGATAACTGCTGATATCGCATACTGGAGGAGTATAGGTACCTCAAAATCCATTGATTAGAGGTACACAATTAGCATCTCCTCCAGATATCGATATTCCTCCTCTAGAAGCGATCTCCTGCACATTGTTAGTTCCACACATCAATCTATGTAGTCAAGCCTAAAAGCAAACCTCCAACATGTGCAAAGAGCTTAGCTCAACTCACGTAATTATTGAGAAGTTGCCACATCTAATGCAAGAAGAGTTAAGGGATATAAGTTATTTCTTTGCTCGATGTAATTTTCAAAAGTCTTCTCCTTTGGTTGTGATCGTCGTCAACACCCTTTTTCAATATGGTTTAAAGCTCCCAAGCATTGATACTTATGATAGGACGTCTAACCCATAAGAACATGTTGCCCGAGCTTTTCCTGCTACTCTTAAAGGCCAAGCGTGTATTTGGTTTTATTCACTTATAGAGGGGAGTTTCACATTCATTTCTTGCCGAGATTTGATATCAAGTCACAAGTGCTTGCTAATTTTGTGGTTGAATGTACAATTCCTACTCTTGTTGAGTAATTCATTTCCTCCTCAAAATCTTCCTAGTGGACTACGGACGTCGATAGAACCTTAGGGAGTTTTGGAGTTAGAGCTGGAGTCTTGCTTATTTCTTGGAAACGATATATTTTGTAATATGGCCTTTGTCTGAAATTTCCTGCAATGAATAAATATTTTTTATGAAACCCTCATTGTCGGATTAAGGCTCGTCATCGATTATGAAGTTCAAGATATAATTATTTATATTGATTCTTAGTTTATAGTTTCTCAAGTGGAATGAGACTTCAATGTTCATAATTCACAGTATGAATAATATATTGACTTGTGTAAAAATGAACAATGAACGTATTACAACAATAATAGTGCATATAATTTATGTCATCAAATTTATAATATACAAGTCAAGTGTTCTGACTAACCATATGAGTTGTTTTCTTTATTTCAATTATTATAGATCATGTACCATATAATATTATATATTATCAATAAAAAACAATCATATGGTATAGTGTGCTAGTCATCATCCTTAGTTCTTCAACACTCATAGAATATCATATTCACTATTTATAAGTCTCAATTTATACAAGGTTTATATTACTATTCCCATTATAGGAAAGCCCATTAGTCCACCCCTCCACATAGGTTATCATATCTCCACTAACTTGAACCATAGAACTGATTTTTCTCATGTAAATAAATTTAATAAAATATATCATACTTAGTAGCTACCTCATCATATCAAGTACATTATATATGAAGTTTGCATATAAATCAAAATAGTGTGGTTCACATGATATAATAATATGTTCAATATATATGATAAAAAAAAATTATAATGAGGCCACACATAATATCTTTTGTATTTGCAAGTCACTACAATATTTTTATCAAAATTTAAAATAAATTTATATAACTTAAATTAGAAAAAATGCTTAAAAAATAAAAAAATATCAAACAAAGATTCAATATAATTATGTCGGTGCATCTAAAATAGTTCAAATGATAACATATTAAAAATCAAATAATAAAAATTTTCCAAAATATGCCAAGTATTAAAATTTTTACAAGTATTGGACAAATAAAATTTTTTAAAAATACATAAAAGATTGAAAATGTTAAAATTAGAGGTAGTTTAGCAGTTACCGACATTGAGATGGTCAACTTTTTTAGTTGGTATGTCAGACTAAGGGCCCATTTGGGACAGCTTATAAGTGCGGGGGCGTTTTTGAAACTATCGCGGTACCGTTTGAATCGCGCGGTTTTCTTGCTTATCTGAAAACGCGGTTCCATTTTTACACTAAACGTCGGCCTCGGGTCCACCCCCAGCGTGCTGCATTTCAGGATAAGTTGTTTATCCTAAAACACACAAACTGCCTCAAACACACCATAATTTGACCATGTTATTATCTCAACAAATTAAGCTTCTTCTTTCTTTCTCGCTCATTTTCTCTCTTATTTCATGTTTTGGAGAAAAAAACAAATGTCGTTTAAAGATTATGAAATGGGTTTAAGTGGATATTCTAAGAAAATGTTCTTTGGTATGTTTGTAAATACACGAAATATTCGGTTTTAATTATAAACTTACATGAATTTTATTATATCTTTAAATTCATAACTCAAAAATGTGGTGAAGGCTATTTATAAATCAGGCTTATAGCTAATTCATAAAATTATTTAAAGATTATGGCTAAAAGTTTAATGTTCACTTAGATTAACTTTTATTCTTTTTTTTATTATTTTATTTGTTTATATTTCACTTTTAAAATAAAATATATTTATTAGTGGATATTGCTTTGAGTACTTTTAAAAAGAAGCTTACTTATTTTTAAAATTAAAAAAATACTTAAAATGCACAAAATAAACTTATTTTCAAAAAAAAAAAACCAAAAAAAAGTTCCAAACAAGCCTTATTTTGTAAATTTTCAAGTTAATTTCTTTTTAGCTTTTAGTAAATCAATACAAAATATTTTAAAGATCAAAATAACTTTATACATCTTAGGTGATATTTTGGAGCACTTAGTATTATATATATATATATATATATATATATATATATATGTGTGTCTATACTACAAGAGGATTCCCCACTAAAAACCCTAAAGATTTCAGAACCTTCTTGTTTAAGAATGATTAAACAGAAGGTTCTAGAATTAAAAAAGTAGTTGATTATACCTATCCAAGAAAGAAATGAACAAGGTATAACAACGGAAGAAAGTAGTCTAGTCCATGAAGGACATGAACACACTATCGATGTTTGAAAACAAAATTATCAGATCAAAGATGGTGAGAGGAACTAATCCATAGTAGAGTCACTAGAATTTGTCGATTGGAATTTTGGGTCGGGCAATTTGAAAAATGAATTTAATGCAATATATGTATGTAATTTTAAAAAGTAATGTTTTGATTTTGGAAAATATGGGACCGAAAATATCTCAAATATCAATAGTCAAAATAATTGAACACAATATCACGAGTAATACACTATCCCGAGAGATAGGTATACTACTTGACAGCGGGCTCGATTATAAAAACTAAATAGTTTATGATATATGTTTGGTCTACAAACATTTTATGTATGATCGATAAGTACCTCTAACTAATATAAAGATTAGATATGGTTTATTTTACCTAATTTCTTAGTTCCCTATTGATGCAAATCCTCATAATTAATTACATCTCAAATGACCGAAGTCACTTAAGAAAACTCTTGATTAAGATAAATGGTTTTGTCTTCAAAATTTTAAAGCTTAGGGTTTCAAAATCGGGCATGGAAAATAAAATGGGAAAGGACCAAATAGGAACAATAATTCCAGGAGTCATAAGAGTGAAAGGTAGGGAATTTCATAGATCCTGAAGAGAATCTCAACGAGTTCTCAAGCTATCATATTGTTTGGCTTTACATTTTGAGAGTGAAGTCATTTGTTGTTTCAATACTATCAATGTTATTGGTTAAGGCTTACACTTGCATAATACTCAATCATGAAAATAACCTACAAATATAGGAGAGTTAACGTCGTACCAAACGACTACCTCAGAGCCTAAAGAGAGTTAGAAATAATGCTGCATGACAGGGCCTTACAGGAGCCTAAAGATAGAGTGAGGATTTACTTCGTGCTAGATGGAAAAACTTGAAGTACTATGGGTTATGTTTTTAAAGTAAGGAAAGGTTTAGTTGATGTAGATCTGCTATAGTCTTGATTCGTCGACAAAAGTTTTTGTCGTTTGTTTGCATCTTCATCATGCTGCCCAAAAGTATGCTCAAGTTTCCATGTTGTAGCGATTATGGGTTTAAAGTTTATGTGTGAACATGCAATTGTTGAGTCATGGCCCATCGTAGTGTGGCTCCTAGCATNCTACAAGAGGATTCCCCACTAAAAACCCTAAAGATTTCAGAACCTTCTTGTTTAAGAATGATTAAACAGAAGGTTCTAGAATTAAAAAAGTAGTTGATTATACCTATCCAAGAAAGAAATGAACAAGGTATAACAACGGAAGAAAGTAGTCTAGTCCATGAAGGACATGAACACACTATCGATGTTTGAAAACAAAATTATCAGATCAAAGATGGTGAGAGGAACTAATCCATAGTAGAGTCACTAGAATTTGTCGATTGGAATTTTGGGTCGGGCAATTTGAAAAATGAATTTAATGCAATATATGTATGTAATTTTAAAAAGTAATGTTTTGATTTTGGAAAATATGGGACCGAAAATATCTCAAATATCAATAGTCAAAATAATTGAACACAATATCACGAGTAATACACTATCCCGAGAGATAGGTATACTACTTGACAGCGGGCTCGATTATAAAAACTAAATAGTTTATGATATATGTTTGGTCTACAAACATTTTATGTATGATCGATAAGTACCTCTAACTAATATAAAGATTATATATGGTTTATTTTACCTAATTTCTTAATTCCCTATTGATGCAAGTCCCCATAATTAATTACATCTCAAATGACCGAAGTCACTTAAGAAAACTCTCGATTAAGATAAATGATTTTGTCTTCAAAATTTTAAAGCTTAGGGTTTCAAAATCGGGCATGGAAAATAAAATGGGAAAGGACCAAATAGGAACAATAATTCCAGGAGTCATAAGAGTGAAAGGTAGGGAATTTCATAGATCCTGAAGAGAATCTCAACGAGTTCTCAAGCTATCATATTGTTTGGCTTTACATTTTGAGAGTGAAGTCATTTGTTGTTTCAATACTATCAATGTTATTGGTTAAGGCTTACACTTGCATAATACTCAATCATGAAAATAACGTACAAATATAGGAGGGTTAACATCATACCAAACAACTACCTCAGAGCCTAAAGAGAGTTAGAAATAATGCTGCATGATAGGGCCTTACAGGAGCCTAAAGATAGAGTGAGGATTTACTTCGTGCTAGATGGAAAACCTCGAAGTACTATGGGTTATGTTTTTAAAGTAAGGAGAGGTTTAGTTGATGTAGATCTGTTATAGTCTTGATTCGTCGACAGAAGTCTTTTGTCGTTCGTTTGCATCTTCATCATGCTGCCCAAAAGTATGCTCAAGTTTCCATGTCGTAACGATTATGGGTTTAAAGTTTAGGTGTGAACATGCAATTGTTGAGTTATGGCCCATCGTAGTGTGGCTCCTAGCATGTTTCCTAATGTTATCTACTATAAGGGCCTTACATGTACAATAATAAAAAATAGATGTAAAAGCAATAAATAAAGTGCAGTACAAAAGCATTAAAATGCGATAAATTTAAAATAAAAATGTGTAACGGGGATTCTTGCCACTGCTGCAAGTTTAGTACGACATAATATATTANAATAAAAATAGATGTAAAAGCAATAAATAAAGTGCAGTACAAAAGCATTAAAATGCAATAAATTTAAAATAAAAATGTGTAACGGGGATTCTTGCCACTGCTGCAAGTTTAGTACGACATAATATATTATTGTGCAGAAAATTTAATCAAATTGTAAGAAAACATGAGGAGAACTTAAATAAGTCACAAGAAAGTCCAAGCGAATAAAAAAAACGTAATGTCACATAGAGAAGATCGATGTTGGGTATAAGAAAATAAGTTTGAAGTGGACTCAGAGTTGGGTTGTGTGCTTTAAATCCAACTTTGGATAGAAGCTATAAACCAAATAATCTAAGAAGGGCAATTCCTTGCCTCAATCAAATTGATTAACAAGTGGACTTTTGTAGGATAACATCCAAAATCTTTTGATGTTGTCATGTATGTAGAGTTTACTTAGCAGTCAAAAGTAATAGTGTCATGAGAAAAGTATTATATATATTTTGTTGTTATGTTAAGTGTAGGTGTTTTGAAAAATTAGATGATCCATAAGTTAATCAGTCTAATTAGACCAAAACTATCAGCAACCTAAGAAAGCTAGGGGCAACTTCTTACCAAAAGTTGGGGAATAGTATCATCGGTCATATCTCTTCCTCTAAGGTCGTTGAGGCAGGAGATACTATTCAAATATCCCACTCTTAGCACATATAAGCATTATTGTAATCGCCCTTACCACCAAGATTATCGAATTTATACCAACCCGATGATCCATATGTGGCATTTCAAATATACCAAATTGTCTAGAGGATCTGAGTGTAAAGATCGGGCTCAAATATCAGAGCATTGGGTTTAATTGTAGGTTAAATTGTAACGAGAATTTTCATTAATGATTTAATTAATTGGAAGGGTCTTGATTACTTCTTATTACAAAGAGAAAAATATGAAAAGTACTCATAATTTATGGGGATAACAAAACAAAACATGATATATATTAAAAATCAAGTTTACAAGACAAAACTTAAACACAAGTATAAATACTTATTTCAAACTCTTTCCCAAGCAATCCTCTCCACAAAGACTCACATAAGACTCAACAAACACTCACAATCACAAAGACTCACCACACTCTCACTATGTTTGTTGATTGAAACTACCCAAAAATGACTCTCATTTAGTGTGGAAATCTTTCCTGTAATAAAACTCTGAAAATCATCAAGGGTCACTTCAGGCACCTTTTCGAATTCATTCAAATTCAATGAATAAAAGCTAAGTCATTTCTAACGCCTAGGTTTCAGGTCAATTTTTGTTCTTTAGCTCCATTTGACCTATTTTTGCTCAATTTTTGCTCTTTTTGCTCTTAAACTTCATTTCTTGTATCTGAAATCAAAAGCACAGGAAATACATTTCATTCAAGCGTAATATCCTTAAAATGAACATGAAATGCACATATAAAAATAGGTAATTTTAAGGTGCATCATGTGCTTGGCAATTGAATTTATGGAGTGGAGTTTTATGTGGGTTNAATTTTAAGGTGCATCATGTGCTTGGCAATTGGATTTATGGAGTGGAGTTTTATGTGGGTTTATTTGAATTTTGAATGCTGGGTGTGTTTAAAGATAATTTGATGTGAATTTGTTTACTTGAAAAAAACCTGAAAGTTGGGGAATGCTAAATCTGATTTTGGATTCTGTATAGGATTTGGGGTAAAGTGGTGTGATTTGGAACTTGGCGTCCATGAGAATTATATTTGAGGACTTGGCTTGATTCTGGATTAAAGATGGAGAAATCTTGTATGGTTTGGACTGCTGAGGAGGTATTGCAGTACAAGGTAAATGTCTAAATTATAAAGATCCTCCCCAAAGCCTCATAGTCCCACAATAACTTATTTTAGAGCCTCCACATGTTAGTCCCAACCTTCCACGTGTTGGAGGTTTATGACCATCCATGTGAGGTTCCAGCAGGGCTAAGCAGCACTGTGAACCTCGGTGGGGGGATTTAAGATGTGTGTGTGAAGTGGAATGCCCCAAGCCACTAAGGGTCAACAGGGTGTCCCTAAGGCTTCATGATTCTATGGGAACTCATCCTTGCATCTTGACATGTTGTTCCTAACCTTCCAAGTGTTGAAGGTTTATAACCACCCATGTGAGGCTCCAAGTAGAGTTAATAAGTGGTTTGAAATCCTGAAAGGGTGGTTCCCGTCAATAGTTCTCTAGGATAGTCAAAGAGATAGTCTTATGGCTAGATTCTAAGTACAAAGAGGAAGACTATACGTCACCAAAAATGAGGTCAATAGGATGTCATCTTCTCTGTCTTTTGTGTAAATTGAGGTTCTGAGTTTGACGTCGTTGTACTCTCTCTAGGCATTAGGACTCTTACTATTGCCTTGGCCCTTTTTGTTTCAATTACTCAAAAAGCCATATTTTTCCTATATATTGCTTGCATACTAATAATTCCCATAAAAAAGTATAAGAGTGACACAAAAATAATGCAATAAATACACCATACAACACTACACATTTTATACACATCACAACTTCATCACTGAATTTTTATCACATTCAATCAAGAAATCTTTCTAAAAGGAGACAAAGGTCGTAGGACTTCATGGTCACTCAATAATTTTAATAGGGAAAAAATAATGAATAAAGTTATAAGTGTGGTAAAGGTAATTTCATTCTAAAGAAAACTTGTCCATATTTTTCAAATAAATAAATTATGAGGATATATGATTAACTAGTTTTATTATGAAGCGTATAAAGACAAATTTAAAAAAAAGATTCGCTAGTTTTTTTTTATGTTTTTGTGTTAGAAAAATAGTAAATAAATAATATTATAACTTTTTAATTGCATTTTGTCTTAATTTTTTTTTAAATCATTTAACTAAAAAAATATGTTAAAACTTGTGGTTGTGAAAATGGCTTTTCTTAAGCTAAAAAAAATAAAAGCTAAACTTATCCCAACCAAGCTTTAATGAATAGGCATATATCATTTAAATTTTATATTAATATTTTAATAGACAATTACATACATAACACTCAATTCTTATGTATTTACGTATCTAAAATCTAAACATACATATTTGCATGTTTATCCCTTAAATCTCTTACATAACTTCATTTATATACCACTATGTCTAAACTTTTAAAATTGAAATACACATGTAATATATAAATTTGGTACACTAAAATGTTATAAATATAACAAGCTTTAGATAATGGATTTATTAATGCATAGGAAATGTATGATACATATATAAATACCCTTAAAAAGGCATATTGTAGAGTAGGGATATTTACATACATAAAACCTAATTCTTATAAATTTATTTTTTAACACAAATTTTATTTTTATATTTATACCACTAAAATTTTTCATTTCACATAAATATATCACAATTTTAACTTTAAAAAGTGAAATACATCTTTTCAAGCGTAAGTGGTGTAATAACCCAAACTCTCTCCTATCGAGATGTTATCCACTTTGGCCTAGCGGCCTCACAATTTTATCCTATTGATGTAAAATTACAATAGGTCACCCATCCTAGGAGTGCTTCTATATGAGCTCACTTAACTTTGAAGTTTTTTATATAATTCCAACGTAACACCAAAAGATACTTTGATGTTTAAGAGTTCAACTTTATTTTACCTAGGGGGCTTTGTGATCTCCTCTACTTAAGTAATTGACATCCAAGACAGGAGCAATATCAATTGACGATTAGAGAAAATTTTATTCAGAATAGAGTGAGAAAAGCTTCTTTGCATTGGATTATGTGAAAATTATATGTTCATACACTAAATTCTCCTAATTAATATTAACAATTAGGGACAATTACTCAATACTCTCATTCAAGGCACAAATAACATCAGCATCTCACATTATGGTTAAGCCCCTTTAGCCCTGCAAAGGCTCTCAGGATTCTTCATTCTCCTATGTGATTATAATCTTCTAATGACAATATTTTTTTTCTAACAAGAAATTATGAGTTAGCATACTTTGTCTTCTAGTCATCCTCCGATAGTCTTATATCAAAAATGATTTTAAAATTTATACTGACCACGAAGAAAGTAAATTAAGCATTAAAGGTTAAGACATCAATATAACATACAATTATTCTAAGATTTTCACATGGACTGAATAAGAACTTCACTATACCAATTTAAGGAAACATGATAATATAGTTCTTAAGCATTTGTGAAGAAAACATAGGAGAATTTATTGATAGAAAAACAAGGTTTATAAAAGTAAAGGAAAGAAAAACTTAGACTGAAACCCCTNGTTGAAGAGCGCCTTGCTTGTATCCACACATATCAAACAATTCATATACTTTGGGAACAAAATCCCACCGTATTGATGGTATCTTAGGTTACATGAAACTCACAATATGTATTTTTAGTACAACTCATTAGGTTACACAAAACTTGCAACTTAATTTAATGCATGAAAAAAAATCATAATTATGATTATATCAAGAATTTTCTACATATTTTAAACAAAGAAATTTGATCTCACTAAATATGGGCAACTATACTGTATAAGATATAAATCACAAAAAATGAACAATGAATGATATTACAACAATAGTAGTGCATATAATTTATGTCATCAAATTTATAATATACAAGTCAAGTGTTCTGGCTAACCATATGCGTTGTTTTCTTTATTTCAATTATTATAGATCATGTACCATATAATATTATATATTATCAATAAAAAAACAATTATATGGTATAGTGTGCTAGTCATCATCCTTAGTTCTTCAACAATCATAGAATATCATATTCACCATTTATAAGTCTCAATTTGACAAGGTTTATATTACTATTCCCATTATAGGAAAGCCCATTAGTCCACCCCTCCACATAGGTTATCATATCTCCACTAACTTGAACCATAGAACTGATTTTTCTCATGTAAATAAATTTAATAAAATATATCATACTTAGTAGCTACCTCATCATATCAATTACATTATATATGAAGTTTGCATATAAATCAAAATAGTGTGGTTCACAATTTCACATGATATAATAATATGTTCAATATATATGATAAAAAAAAAATCATAATGATGCCACACATAATATCTTTTGTGTTTGTAAGTCACTACAATATTTTTATCAAAATTTAAAATAAATTTATATAACTCAAATTAGAAAAAATGCTTAAAAAATAAAAAATATCAAACAAAAATTGAATATAATTATGTCGGTGCATCTAAAATAGTTCAAATGGTAACATATTAAAAATCAAATAATAAAAATTTTCCAAAATATGCCAAGTATTAAAATTTTTACAAGTATTGGANTATAGATCATCTCTCTTTACTGAAGTGAGGAAGAAAAGAAGAGAAGTGCACTTCCATAGTCTGTTATAAGAGATGACATGATGAGTATCCACCGGCCTTCGTAGGCATCAACCCTCGTCAACCACCATATGTCGGCCACTGTTGACCATTGCCTACCATCCTCACCTATCACTGTCGATTACTTATTGCAACTGTTGTAGTTAAATTATAACTATTGTATCTAACATTGCTATTTTCTTTGTGATGTATAAATATAAATGTAATTTTAGGTGTAAGATTGTAGTCATGTTTCTCTCTATCATGAGAAAATGGTGCATCATTGTACTTATAAATATTATGGATTACTTAGACTGTGCTAGACCCTGTGATTTTTTTCTTTCTAGGATTATTTCACTTAAAAAAAATTATTGGTTCCTCCAACATCTTTTATCGATCTGTGTGTTGGATCTTTGTGCAACGCTAAAAGGTTAAATTATCACTTTACTACTATGAATTTTCTAACACACAATAGTTTGGAGACGTCTGTCTGAAACAATGTCCAGACTATAGAAGTTTACACCTTTTTAATAACTAACAAATGCAATACATGAGCTTCTCGCTCTAATACTCACTTTTTCAAAGCACAGTCTCGAAGTTCGGGACACCAAGCCTCTACTTTGTTTCCCAATTACATACATCACACGAATAATGGATGAACCTCATTCGCAACTCTTTAAGATCGTGTACGAAGAATGTTGGAGCTAAAAATAAAATCCTCTAACTTTTATGTGAGGTTTGATAACTGATGATATCGCATGCTGGAGGAGTATAGGTACCTCAAAATCCATCGATTAGAGGTACACAATTAGCATCTCCTCCAGATATCGATATTCCTCCTCTAGAAGCGATCTCCTGCACATTGTTAGTTCCACACATCANCGTAATGTCACATAGAGAAGATCGATGTTGGGTATAAGAAAATAAGTTTGGAGTGGACTCAAAGTTGGGTTGTGTGCTTTAAATCCAACTTTGGATAGAAGCTATAAACCAAATAATCTGAGAAGGGCAATTCTTTGCCTCAATCAAAGTGATTAACAAGTGGACTTTTGTAGGATAACATCCAAAATCTTTTGATGTTGTCATGTATGTAGAGTTTACTTAGCAGTCAAAAGTAATAGTGTCATGAGAAAAGTATTATATATATTTTGTTGTTATGTTAAGTGTAGGTGTTTTGGAAAATTAGATGATCCACAAGTTAATCACTCTAATTAGACCAAAACTACCAGCAACCTAAGAAAGCTAGGGGCAACTTCTTACCAAAAGTTGGGGAATGGTATCATCGGTCATATCTCCTCCTCTAAGGTCATTGAGGTGGGAGATACTATTCAAATATCCCACTCTTAGCACATATAAGCATTATTGTAATCACCCTTACCACCAAGATTATCGAACTTATACCAACCCGATGATCCATATGTGGCATTTCAAATATACCAAATTGTCTGGAGGATCTGAGTGTAAAGATCAGGCTCAAATATCAGAGCATTGGGTTTAATTGTAGGTTAAATTGTAACGAGAATTTTCATTAATGATTTAATTAATTGGAAGGGTCTTGATTACTTCTTATTACAAGGAGAAAAATATGAAAACTACTCATAATTTATGGGAATAAAAAAACAAAACATGATATATATTAAAAATCAAGTTTACAAGAAAAAGCTTAAACACAAGTATAAATACTTATCTCAAACTCTTTCCCAAGCAACCCTCTCCACAAAGACTCACATAAGACTCAACAAACACTCACAATCACAAAGACTCACCACACTCTCACTATGTTTGTT
Source organism: Phalaenopsis hybrid cultivar (assembly GCA_002079205.1). Classification (NCBI taxonomy): domain Eukaryota; kingdom Viridiplantae; phylum Streptophyta; class Magnoliopsida; order Asparagales; family Orchidaceae; genus Phalaenopsis; species Phalaenopsis hybrid cultivar. The sequence continues at coordinate 20,920 of JXCR01142663.1, forward strand.
GATCGAAACTACCCAAAAATGACTCTCATTTAGTGTGGAAATCTTTCCTATAATAAAACTTTGAAAATCATCAAGGGTCACTTCAGGCACCTTTTCGAATTCATTCAAATTCAATGAATAAAAGCTAAGTCATTTCTAACGCCTAGGTTTCAGGTCAATTTTTGTTCTTTAGCTCCATTTGACCTATTTTTGCTCAATTTTTGCTCTTTTTGCTCTTAAACTTCATTTCTTGTATCTGAAATCAAAAGCACAGGAAATACATTTCATTCAAGCGTAATATCCTTAAAATGAACATGAAATGCACATATAAAAATAGGTAATTTTAAGGTGCATCATGTGCTTGGCAATTGAATTTATGGAGTGGAGTTTTATGTGGGTTGATTTGAATTTTGAATGTTGGGTGTGTTTAAAGATAATTTGATGTGAATTTGTTACTTGAAAAAAAACCTGAAAGTTGGGGAATGCTAAATCTGATTTTGGATTCTGTATAGGATTTGGGGTAAAGTGGTGTGATTTGGAACTTGGCGTCCATGAGAATTATATTTGAGGACTTGGCTTGATTCTGGATTAAAGATGGAGAAATCTTGTATGGTTTGGACTGCTGAGGAGGTATTGCAGTACAAGGTAAATGTCTAAATTATAAAGATCCTCCCCAAAGCCTCATAGTCCCACAATAACTTATTTTAGAGCCTCCACATGTTAGTCCCAACCTTCCACGTGTTGGAGGTTTATGACCATCCATGTGAGGTTCCAGCAGGGCCAAGCAGCACTGTGAACCTCGGTGGGGGGATTTAAGATGTGTGCGTGAAGTGGAATGCCCCAAGCCACCAAGGGTCAACAGGGTGTCCCTAAGGCTTCATGATTCTATGGGAACTCATCCTTGCATCTTTACATGTTGTTCCTAACCTTTCAAGTGTTGAAGGTTTACAACCACCCATGTGAGGCTCCATGTAGAGTTAATAAGTGGTTTGAAATCCTGAAAGGGTGGTTCCCGTCAATAGTTCTATAGGATAGTCAAAGAGATAGTCTTATGGCTAGATTCTAAGTACAAAGATGAAGACTATACGTCACCAAAAATGAGGTCAATAGGATGTCATCTTCTCTGTCTTTTGTGTAAATTGAGGTTCTGAGTTTGACGTCGTTGTACTCTCTCTAGGCATTAGGACTCTTACTATTGCCTTGGCCCTTTTTGTTTCAATTACTCAAAAAGCCATATATTTCCTATATATTGCTTGCATACTAATAACTCCCATAAAAAAGTATAAGAGTGACACAAAATAATGCAATAAATACACCATACAACACTACACATTTTATACACATCACAACTTCATCACTGGATTTTTATCACATTCAATCAAGAAATCTTACTAAAAGGAGACAAAGGTCGTAGGACTTCATGGTCACTCAATAATTTTAATAGGGAAAAAATAATGAATAAAGTTATAAGTGTGGTAAAGGTAATTTCATTCTAAAGAAAACTTGTCCATATTTTTCAAATAAATAAATTATGAGGATATATGATTAACTAGTTTTATTATGAGGCGTATAAAGACAAATTTAAAAAAAGATTCGCTAGTTTTTTTTTTTATGTTTTTGTGTTAGAAAAATAGTAAATAAATAATATTATAACTTTTTTAATTGCATTTTGTCTTAATTTTTTTTAAAATCATTTAACTAAAAAAATATTTTAAAACTTGTGGTTGTGAAAATAGCTTTTCTTAAGCTAAAAAAAATAAAAGCTAAACTTATCCCAACCAAGCTTTAATGAATAAGCATATATAATTTAAATTTTATCTTAATATTTTAATAGACAATTACATACATAACACTCAATTCTTATGTATTTACGTATCTAAAATCTAAACATACATATTTGCATGTTTATCCCTTAAATCTCTTACATAACTTCATTTATATACCACTATGTCTAAACTTTTAAAATTGAAATACACATGTAATATATAAATTTGGTACACTAAAATGTTATAAATATAACAAGTTTTAGATAATGGATTTGTTAATGCATAGGAAATGTATGATACATATATAAATACCCTTAAAAAGGCATATTGTAGAGTAGGGATATTTACATACATATAACCTAATTCTTATAATTTTATTTTTTAACACAAATTTTATTTTTATATTTATACCACTAAAAGTTTTCATTTCACATAAATATATCACAATTTAACTTTAAAAAGTGAAATACATCTTTTCAAGCGTAAGTGGTGTAATAACCCAAACTCTCTCCTATCGAGATGTTATCCACTTTGGCCTAGCGGCCTCACAATTTTATCCTATTGATGTAAAATTACAATAGGTCACCCATCCTAGGAGTGCTCCTATATGAGCTCACTTAACTTTGAAGTTTTTTATATAATTTCAATGTAACACCAAAAGATACTTTGATGTTTAAGAGTTCAACTTTATTTTACCTAGGGGGCTTTGTGATCTCCTCTACTTAAGTAATTGACATCCAAGACATGAGCAATATCAATTGATGATTAGAGAAAAATTTATTCAGAATAGAGTGAGAAAAGCTTCTTTGCATTGGATTATGTAAAAATTATATGTTCATACACTAAGTTCTCCTAATTAATATTAACAATTAGGGACAATTGCTCAATACTCTCATTCAAGACACAAATAACATCAGCATCTCACATTATGGTTAAGCCCCTTTAGCCCTGCAAAGGCTCTCAGGGTTCTTCATTCTCCTATTTGAATATAATCTTCTAATGACAATATTTTTTTTCTAACAAGAAATTATGAATTAGCATACTTTGCCTTCTAGTCATCCTCCGATAGTCTTATATCAAAAATGATTTTAAAATTTATACTGACCACGAAGAAAGTAAATTAAGCATTAAAGGTTAACACATCAATATAACATACAATTATTCTAAGATTTTCACATGGACTGAATAAGAACTTCACTATACCAATTGAAGAAAACATGATAATATAGTTCTTAAGCATTTGTGAAGAAAATATAGGAGAATTTATTGATAGAAAAACAAGGTTTATAAAAGTAAAGGAAAGAAAAACTTAGACTGAAACCCCTCTTGCTCCAAGCCAATTCTCCTTCTATAATGCAGTCATCTCCTTGAATTTCTATCAATTATCTTAGCACGATATAAAATCAAACTCACATACACACTATGTTATCTTCAGGTCTCCAAAGTCTCTTCTGCCACTATAATTCTCGTGATTTTATCCCCCCACGTCATCCAAACCATCATTTGAATTGCATACCCACCCTATGTGAGTGACCACCTAGGATCGTTGATGTTGGGCGCAATGATGGTGGGTTCGTGCGTCGCCTTTTGTGACTCTAAATTTTCAATTTAGGGCTTTAGGTGTGGCAATACTAGCTTTGGGAGCATTGGGGCGTTGGTTTCTAGAGTTTCAACGCTAGCTTTTGGCTCAACAATGTTGTGCTCTCGAGTTTTAGGCTAGAAATATTTATCACGGTAGTGCTGTCCATTTGGCATTGGGGCGCCTCTTTTAAGCGTTGGGGTGTCATTCCACACTTATCTCAATTGCTTTGAAGTGCTAGATCTATCCCTGTATATTACCCATATACATAAAATATAAATAAAATGAGCATAAAAATGACGCAAACAGTATAATAAAAATAGCATAAACAACATCACATTTTACATACATCAAGATGTAAAAGATGGCTTCATTATGTAGCACTTTGTCCCATCAGGCTTCAAGAGATGAATTTCATGACATAGCACTTTGTTTTGTACAACAGTTGGTTCTTAACTTCAGACTGGTGTAATGTGATTCCCGAAAATATAGTTGTGTAAAAATTGTATAGTTGACTCCGCTATGCAATAGTGCCAAAAGCTTGATGCAATATTTTATGAATAAGAAATTTAAGCAATTAATGTTGTTCTATGCAAGTAGATCTATCGTTATCAAGTAATAAAGGACTCTCTATTTAAGCCTCAAATATCGATCACACGGGGAAAGTTTAAATTTGAAATGATAAATTTACTAGGAAATTCACAGAAAATCAATACGAAATTATTGTCACTAATTTCAAATGTTGAGATATTATCAGAAATAAATTATTTAACTAATAAAAAACTGAAATACAAAGTTTAAACAGTAACTACTAAACAATTAAACTATGTTTATGTGATGAAGATTTCTTATGTGAAAAAGCATTTTTCCCACTACAATGAGGTTTTGGTAAAATGAGATGAGATAAATGGTTCAATTATGTAATGTGCCAAATAGAAGCAATTTTAATTCTCTACCCTGATAAATTGTTATAGAAAATCATTGGTTAATTCCATGTTTAGTCCTTAAATCCGTGGCTAGGATAGGAGGATACTGACTCCCACTCCAGAGCTCCCACTTCTCTTCACTTGAAGGCTAACTCTTTCTTTAATTTTTAAACACTAACGAATTGAGGATTTTAGTTTGTCACCCTAAATGTTCTCCAATTCTACACCCAATAAAGTATATTTCCCTATTTATTTGCACTTAATTCCATGAACGAAGTTTTTCTTCATGAAATCCAATGTGATCCTCACTCTGTTGTAGAACTCTACTCCATTTCTTGGATCATATGTTTCTCAACATATTTTAACAATTCAATTGGCCTGATCGAAAACTAAATTAAGTTCAGAGTTGAAAAATCAACACAATTTATTTTATATTTTAATATCGGCACATCCATATTATCTCTTCATTTCATCATATCTCAGAGTAGGGAGAAAGATAAAGTAAGCTACTCAGACTTCATGAAAAAATATACAACAAAACACCAATCTCATATATAAAAGAAAGTTCATATAACACCAATGAACAAACAACACTTGTCTGAAAATTTTTCTCAAAGCAAATCCCTTGTGCCTATTCTAGAAAATGAAGGAAGATGAAATCTCTCACTTTTCTCCTTCTCCAACACTCTTAGAGAAGCGTTCACACTTAATCTCACCACAAAACTCTAAATTATAAGAACAATGGACTCTAAATAGTTGTGGAATGAAAAATGGAAGAATATGTGATGTGTAGAAGGTTGAATGGAGGGGATGAAATGACAAGAAGAGTCTTTTTTTCTGATCAATTTTGGCCCCAAATAAAGCCTAAAGTCGGTTCTTTAATAGATGCCTCCAAAAACTCTTTAAAATGCATCCAGATTCATCGAATCTTCTAGAAATTGAGGCTGAACCAACATTGGCACCGTCGGTGCCAGTGTCTCGCTATTTAATTCGTCCTCCCTGTCAAACGGCGCCATCGGCGTTGAACAAATTTCAACTTCATCATTTTTGCTCCAAATTTTATCATTTTTGCTTCATTTTTTCTTTAAGTTTTAAAATTCAACAACCTGCAAGAAAACAAAAAAAATAACTTCCATTAAAGTGCAATATCACAAAAAATAAGTATAAAATATGAGTCCAAAAATATATATATTTTTGGTGTATCATAATTTTCATATACCATTTGCAACAGCCTGAACTCTCATCAATCGAGATATTGTTCGCTTTGGCCTGATGCTGCTTTGATCTGATGGCCTCACGATTTTGTTCCATTTGTGTAACTTCCCTATAAGTCACCTTTCCTATGAGTGCTCACATTCTCATCCATCAATATATTGTTCTCGTTGGCCTAATAGCCTCACAATTTTTCTCCATCGGTGTAACTTCCTAGGGGGTCACTCATCTCAAAAATGCTCTTATATGAGCATTCTTAATTTGAATTTTTGTCAAAACTCTGATCGCTACACTAAAAGACATCTCGATGTTTAAGATTTTAGCTTGAACTCTTAAACATAGAGACACCTTTTTGGTGCAGGAGTGAAAATTTATTAGAAACTTCAATAATAAAGATGCTCACAAGGGAGCTCTAATGGAATTGGCAACCTCCTGGAAGTTATATTAACAGAGCAAAACCATGAGGCCACTACGTCAAAACATACAATATTCTGGTGGGTGAGAGTTCGGGTTGAAGAAAAGAACTAAGTGTCATGCCTTGAGTGCCACCAGTTGAATCTTGTATGAGACAAAGTGCTATATGATGGGAGCCACATCCTAACTTAGCAAAGACAACCATTATAATCTTATTTGCCTTGTGGATGATTATGGGCTAAGAGCATTGATGTAAATGTCGGTTACTTAAGTGAGAGAGATTGTGAAACCCTTTAAGTAAAATGAAGTTGAACACTAAAACATCGAGACACCTTTTAGTGTAATGATTGGAATTTCAAACGAAACTCAAAATTTAAGCTTACTCGTATGGGAGTACATTTGGTATGCGTGACCTCTTGGGAAGTTATACGAATGGGACAAGCCTGTGAAGCTATTAGGCCAAAGCAGACAATATTTTGATGGCTGGGAGTTCGCGATTTTACACGGGTGGAATGCAAGTAAAAATTAAAGTTCAAATGTCAGATATGTAAATATTTAGGAGTTGAATGGTATGTGTAAGGGTGTGAACGAGCTGAGCTTGAGTCAGCTAAAGGCTTCTTTGTGTTATACTTGTTTATTTATTTATTTTTATCTAAATTTGGCTCATGAATAACCCATTCTATTCGGCTTGATTCAAACTCGTTTATTCGAATTAAGCTTGTGTTTGACTTGAATTCAAGTAGCGCACTCATTTGACCTAAAATACTTGATTATAAAATTTATTATTAATCAATTAAAAAATAATAATTTCCACCCAATTTAGATGCTTCCCTTCCTTGTTGTTCAACCTTTCTTGAGGTTAAGATATATACTTCTTGCCTTTTAAAGGTTTTTCTCACAACTTCTCTCTTAAGGGTCATTTACGCACCGCCCAAGTGCTATGTATTTACATATCTAATACCTAAACTTTTATTTTTCATAAATATATCACTCAAATAATTTTTAAANAAATTTCCACCCAATTTAGATGCTTCCCTTGTTGTTCAACTTTTCTTGAGGTTAAGATATATACTTCTTGCCTTTTAAAGGTTTTTCTCACAACTTCTCTCTTAAGGGTCATTTAGGCACCACCCAAGTGCCATGTATTTACATATCTAATACCTAAACTTTTAGTTTTCATAAATATATCACTCAAATAATTTTTAAAAATAATAAATTCAACATTTCTTTAAATACCTATAAAAGCTAATATAAAAATAATATAAATAAATAATATTATATACTTATTTGGAAGAATAGCTCATTTATTTGTGTTAATTTTCCTTTTGAGGTATCATTACGGTACCAAGGGTTTAGGGTTTTGGGTTTTGGGTATCGTTCTGATTGCTGGAGTAAGCAAGGCAAGGACGGCGTCGATGGAGATTGCACCGGAGGAGAATCCGGCGACGGCTGGAGGCGAAAGTGAACAGACCCCTCCACCATCAAATGCTCCCTACCCTTTGCTCGGAGACGATGATCGAAGTTGCGCATTGAAACGGAGGAGATTGGAGGAGGATGATGATGATAAGGAAGTAAAGAGCTCTGTTCCTTCCGGTGAAGCCGGTGAAGTTTCTTCCGGTGAAGCCGGTGGGCTGCGANCGGTTTTGGGTTTTGGGTTTTGGGTATCGTTCTGATTGCTCGAGTAAGCAAGGCAAGGACGGCGTCGATGGAGATTGCACCGGAGGAGAATCCGGCGACGGCTGGAGGCGAAAGTGAACAGACCCCTCCACCATCAAATGCTCCCTACCCTTTGCTCGGAGACGATGATCGAAGTTGCGCATTGAAACGGAGGAGATTGGAGGAGGATGATGATGATAAGGAAGTAAAGAGCTCTGTTCCTTCCGGTGAAGCCGGTGAAGTTTCTTCCGGTGAAGCCGGTGGGCTGCGAGAGCAAGGAGTGGATTTGCATTCTCTCTGGAAGACAAGTCTCTGTTCCTTTTTCCGCCGGCCGCCTGGAGGGATCTGCCGGCACGGCGACGACTGCCGCTATGCCCACGGGGAGGCCGAGCTTCGGCCTCGTCCCGATAAATCTTGGGATCCGACATCTGAAAGAGCTAAGAAACTTATCAAGGCCAACGATGGCGACAATGTCTCGAGCGTAACCGAGGAATACGAATATGCCACCGTTGATTTGAACAGACTTGACAAGTGCTTGATAGGTCTCCCTAAAAGTTGGGCTTTGGAAAATCTTAAGAGCTTCCTTGATGGTCAGGCAAGTTCTCCGTCTCCTGGTTTTGTGTTTTTACCCACTTCGGTTGAGCTAAGGCATTGGTTTTAGTTTATCGTGCACAAATCAGTAATTTTGATTCTGATCGTATCTATTTCTGAGTGAATTTTAGTTTTTTTTTAAATTTATTTGCAGGGAATTTCTTATAAAAGAGTCAAAAAGAAGAAAGGAATGAATGTAGGTTTTGTGAGTTTTGATGATGGTGAACAGATTATAAGTGCTATTGAGGTATCTTCTTTTGTGATGCCGCCCATAACTTCATGCTTCTTTCATCTAAAGTTTGCTTGTGAGCATTCCATATTACTTCCCCAATCTTACCTTTGTTAAAAAAATACAGGTTTTGAAGGTAAATCTTCTTAATAGTAAACAAGTAAAGGTTGCTGATGCAGTATGCAGATCTCAGAAAAAGAAGCAAACAATGGAAATCACTATGTGCAGCACACGTAATGAAGATGACTCTTTTCTTGCCTCAGGGAATAATGCTGCTTTTGGCTCTTCAAATGAAGAAGGTATTGTTGCAAAGGCTAAAGCTGTTTGTGATGTAGTCACCCCTCTCGCTCAAATGTCCTACAGTGATCAACTAGAGCACAAGAGGAATTCATTGCTTCAAACACTTAAACGACTTGTAAGGAAAGCATTGTAATTCTATTGGTTGGTTAAATGGTTGTGCCATATTTCCTCCCACATTTCTTTATTGCTAAGAAAAGTTATGCTGAGTTTCTGAAAATTGCTTCTAAGATGTGATATATTAAATGTTAGTATCAATTAAGCGGTTCTTCCTCTTTCTTTTAGACGCGCCATGCACGCAAGGCTTGTCCAGATGCAGTTCCTGTTCCAGATTGGATTTTGAAATCTCATGAAATTGGTGAGTTTGATGGGATTAAGGAGCTTTTTTGGTGTTTTTCTCTTATTAATTGTTGCCTATCCTCTAATTTTTTTGTCAGCCTTTTAGGAGAAAGTCATTTAGTTACTGATTTTCTTCTAACGCGACTCTCATTAGCGAGACTCTTAACTCTTACTTGCTTATCTTGAACGATGATTGTTTCATCCCCAATTTATTTAAATAATTATTTCTCTTTTTCAGAAGTTTTGGGAGTATTTTGTAAGTCAAACTAGTTATATATTTGATTGCCCACTTTATCATATGTTTGGCTTACTTCTATTTCCAAAATTGCAATATAGTTGGTTCTAGTTGCCCTCTTGATCTGATATAACATGTATATCTGGAATTTATGTTGCCACCATAATATCAAATGTTTTTTCATGTTCAAAACTGTACTTTCTGGGTGCTTCTGTGGAATTTGTATTAGCATATCAAAAGTTTGATTTCCCTCAATTCATATTGTGCCTCTGTTCTGTGAGGCACACAACACCCTGTTGAATTTGTTATTTGCACCCTCTTGTTGCAGAAAAAAGTGAACATTGCTGAATAATGACCAGAAAGGTCTTGCCTTTACCATCCTTATTGTTGACATTTACTTGTTCCCAGTTTGCAAAATCTATGTTTTTCATGCTTGTGTTTTTGACCTCATGGTATTTAGTCTTTTCCTAGAGTTTCTACTGAGTTTTAGTGCCATTGTGTGCGAATGCAGGAGGTCTTCCGTGCAAACTTGAAGGAATAATGGAATCTCCACTGGTCGATGGTTATCGGAATAAGTGCGAGTTTTCAGTTGGATGTTCTTTAGAGGGTAAAGTGACTGTGGGCTTTATGCTTGGGAATTTCAGGTTGTCAGACAAAAAATCATTTGTAGGGGAAAAGAACAAATAATTTTGCTGCTACTGACTAATTTTGTTGAGTTTCAGAGAGGGGGTCACAGCAGTAGAAGAACCTGGCAGCTGTCCAAATGTCTCAAGAATATCTTGCAAATATGCTTTGCTTTTTCAAGATTTCCTTCAGACTTCTGAAATGCCTGTTTGGAATAGAATCGACAATATTGGGTTTTGGCGGCAATTTACGGTAAATGAGGATTATATCTTGCTGATTGGTTGCACCTATTCTACTATTAATATGAATATATTTTTCTTCTTACAAGTTATGATATTTGGAGAATTATTTTTGGTCCCATTCTTCTTTTCACCTAAAACCTTGTGAGAAGAATTATCATTTGAAGCCCTCGCTGTGTAGGTTAGAGAGGGAAGATGCCCTAGTCCAGTGGCTCTTAATGGAAGTGTAGTTAATGAAATTGCGGAGGTCATGCTTATTGTACAGGTATGTTTTGTTGAAAATACTTTTTCATTTATGGAGATTGGTGCTATATCTTTAGTTTTTTCATTCAATTCTAAAACAATCATTGTTAGATAATATGTATGATTTGACAATTTTCCACAAATCGTTGCTTAAGCATGTTAAATAAAGCTTTATTTGGTGTGAATCGAGCCTTGTTCAGTATGTAATTTCAGTATCACGCTTGTTTTTTTTCAATAGTTAATTTGCTATAGTTTGTCTAACCAATTTCAGGTTTGTTCGTTGGGTCACGAAGAAGAACAAATCAGAGGCGAATTTAATAGAATGGCACATGCCTTAGTGCGTGGAGCAGCTGCTTGTTCACCTCCCCTGCCTCTCACAGCAATAGTAGTGCAGGTGCAGTTTGTAGTAATGAAAATAAATGTTCAATAATTTCTTTAATGACTAACTTTTGACTCTCCTATGTTCTTGTCTGACATGGGCAGATTGGTAGTGTCCTTCTAATCACTTATAGTTAGTTCTGTTATGTAATATCCACGTGAACCTCTTATCTAAATTAAATAGTTTGTTTTATATCCTTGATTTATGAAAGTGTACTGTGATTTGCGTCAAATTTGCTTTCCTTTCAACTCTTCAGAATGAGATTAAGGGAATTCTGAACTTAGCAACTTATTAGTGTTTGGCCATATGTTTTGACCCCTTTATCACTTATTTTTTTGGCGGTACCCAAAGTATTATTGCTACATGGGATTATCAGTCTTTTTTTTGTATTATTACAACTACATGAGAGCTCTCGGTCTGTTTGGAACCTACGTTGTTTCTTTTCATGGGTTGGACTCTATCCAATCTTGGAAAAGTTGTGTTAGCGTAACATGTTATTTCCTTTATATATTTAATCTTAAGTCTTTGTCTTTAGGTGGAGTTGGTCTTTTTATGTTTCTGAAGAGTTACAATTTCTTGGTTCGATGCAGTTAATAAGCTGGATAAAGAATTGATCTCTTCCTCCCGGACTAGTTAGGGATTATGCAGCTTTTTAACTTAAAAGCAATTACTATGAATATCTTACATATCAAATTTACACTAATATGTTTAAACTTCTTTTGAATTTTGAGGTCGTGCAATAGATAATTTGAGCTTTTGCTATCTTTTGATATACCAAATATTTATGGCGCAATTTGTAGTTTACCTTGATATATCCTGAAAACTGTGTACTTTGAATGCTTCTAATTTGGTAGCAGTAAAATCATGCTCATGAAAAATGCATGCATATATGCCTGAGGACTTACATGTAACTTTGTGAGCGGGGTTATTTTAATGCTTGAGCAACATGCTGCATCTTCCTAACTTAATGGCTTTATTATTTGTTTTAATGGTTTGTTTGAAGAGCATTACCTACATACCACCCAGTTTTTTTGTATTTACATATCTAACACCTAAAATTTTCTTTTTTACATTCATACCGCCCAAAATCTTTCAAAACACATAAAATATAGCACTATTTTAACTTTTAAAAAGTGAATTACACCTTTTCATTTATAGGTAAGGTGTAAAAATTGAAGTATAGGTGTTAGATATGCAATTACAAAGGACTTCAGTGGTATTGATGTAAATCTTACCTTGTTTGAAAAGTGAATATAGATGTTACAAGCTTAACCTTATCATTCAGGACCACAGGGGAATATCAAATGTTGCCCCTTCTAATTGCCCATTGATAACATTGCAATTACCCAAGGTGGATGACGGCAGTGATTCAGGAGCAACAAGCACTGCTGAAGCGAGAATTCATGACTATATCAGCAATCTTCGATTTTCCATATCACCAACAGCATTTTTTCAAGTTAGAATAATTATTATCTTAAAATTTTAATTGATAATTCAAATATTCATTATTTTGATGGCTTATAGATTGCAGGTTAACACTCTTGCTGCCGAGAAATTATATTCCCTTGCTGGTAATTGGGCGGAGTTAAGTCCTGATACAATACTGTTTGACATTTGCTGTGGTACCGGAACTATAGGCCTTACTTTGGCTCATCGAGTTGGAATGGTAACTGCCTGATTTATTTTTGCATTATTAAGCGAACTTAATTTTATTTTGCACTTTTGCATGCTTTTTAAATTATATCTTCTTCATTATCATCATTAACCTTATCCTAATTAATTGGTTTTGGCTTTATGAATTCTCCCTTTTATCCATTTCTATTTAACACTGCCTGAAATGATCAACTTATATTTTGAGGCCTCTCATTTTCCTTCATAATTATTTGATATTAACTTTGTCTACTTGTCTAATGGGTGCATGTGTCACTCTTTGTTGTGTATGTTCAAACTATCTAAATCTTTTTCAATTACCTAATTCTCATTCAGTCATCTCTCTTATACAATCTTTCCTAACCTTATGATTNATTTATAAGTATCTTCATAGCAAATGTTAAGTGATATGTTTCACTTTGATATGTTTCGCCTTCTCTATCCTCTCATGTATGTGTGCTTCCCGGCTTTGATTACGATTGTTTCACAAGGCTAGGTCATGAAACGAAGGCGACTCTCACTTTGATACGATTCAAGATGAATTTTTCACAGCAAAAAACAATAATTTTATTTGACGAACACCAAACAACACATTACAAATATATAAGAGAATACCTACAATTCGAGAGGTAGTCGATATCTCCCAAATCCTACAATTTGAGAGGTGGAAAATCTCTCCTCAAACCCTAACCCTAAGACTCAAGACGACAATCTTTTGCATAACCCTAACCCTAAACATATCAACCCTATTTACATTAAACGTAACAAATAACAAAAGACTAAATTACCCTTAGGCTAATAAAGATACAATTGCCCTTAGGCATCTACGTAACATACTTTTAAGCCATTTCTCTAATTTAAGAGCCCAAATTTAACTTTAAAAGTAATTTCTCATTTATATTCACATTTTTCTATACAATAGATCAAGATACTTAAACCATTGACACCTAGATGACACTCTTCTTTTATTAATATTGGCTTGTAATTGCAAATATCACAAACATTACAATTGCATATCATATACTTAGTTTTGGTTCCACCAAATCTAAACTGTCTGTCTTATAAATAT
>JXCR01142664.1:24688-43541 GCA_002079205.1 Phalaenopsis hybrid cultivar
AAAAAATGACTCCCTTTTCATCCAAAATTTGGCTCTATTAATAGATAACTAAAATTCACCAAGAGTCACTTCAAGCACCCCTTCAAAATTCGGCCAAATTCAATGAATATTCTAGAAAGTTAGTTACTATATGGCGCTATAGCGCCCATGCAGCCCGTCTACTGGTGATATGGCGTCATACGAAAACATCCATTTTTTGCTCCATTTTGTCCTTAATTTCACCAAATATCCATTCTATGTACCTGAAACCAAAAACAACAAAAATATCATCCTTTAAAGTGCAATTTCATCAAAAATAGACATAAAATGAACATGAAATGTACACTAAAAATATGTTATTTTTAGATAGATCAGTTCTCCTAAACTTAAATCTTACTTATCCTCAAGTAATTTCTTTTTACTATATAAAAATTATAGCTTATGGTAGCGAGTTTTACTTAAAGGTTTCTATAGTTTTTGTCTTATAAATGCAACAATGAAACTTTAGAAAAATTTTCAATAACTCGGGTTAAAATTAAAATGTAAGAATATTAAGTAGTCAAGTGTAAGAGTTATAATTTCCTATTTATTTCAAGAATAATTGCAATTTGTCATACTAAAGATGTTTAGAAAAATTACAGGAAAAAGAAGTTTATGAGAGCTCTACTAGTAAAGATGCTAATACTTCAAAAATAAGTCCAGAAATGTATATAAGTCCCTTTCCTTAAGGTGATTCAAGTGAAACCAATTTCTTATTAGACATCTCCTTAAGCTTCTCCCCACATTTTTTTTTATTTTTCTTCTCTTTTTATTTTAGGACCATTTTCAATCTTTTCTTTTTCTTTTCATGTCATGTGAGAATTACTATATCTAGATAGTGATGTGCCTAAAAAAGTATTATTTTTATGTTATATTTTATAATGATATTACACTTTAAAAGTATGTTTTCTTTTGTTTTTGGTTGTAGGTGCATCAAATTGAATAATTTGGAGTGATTGGAGCAAAATGAACAAAAATGAACCAAAACAGAGCAAACCGAGTTAAACCGGGGCACACCAGAGCCATGGGGGCCGAAATTGGGCACTTAAGTGCCTGTGTCTGACACTTAAGCACCCAAACATAGCACTTAGGCGACACCAGACAGAGATGNAGTATTATTTTTATGTTATATTTTATAATGATATTACACTTTAAAAGTATGTTTTCTTTTGTTTTTGGTTGTAGGTGCATCAAATTGAATAATTTGGAGTGATTGGAGCAAAAGGAACAAAAATGAACCAAAATAGAGCAAACCGAGTTAAACCGGGGCACACCAGAGCCATGGGGGCCAAAACTGGGCACTTAAGTGCCTGTGTCTGACACTTAAGCACCCAAACATAGCACTTAGGCGACACCAGACAAAGATGAGGGCACTTAAGCGCTCAAAAATTGGTGCTTAAGCGCTGGAGACGATTTTTAACAAATCTTCCAGAAAATACATCAAATTTGGACAATTTTTGAAGCGGTGCTTCGTGTGTCTATTGGAGAATTCATTATAAATGATAAAAGATACTTTAAAGAAGGATTTAGGGCAGTTATAAGGAGGTTTTTAAAAACTTTTGAAGAGGCACTTGAGGCAATTGGAAGATTCATTGAATATGAACACTTTTGAAGAGACACTTAAACACCTTTTGAGAAATTATAAATAAGGCTTGGAATGTTTTTAAAAGTGCTCTTGAACTATTTGGAAGAGGAGAAGAAGGCTTGGGTGAGAGCCCCGAGTGGGGCGAGAAGGAGAATGAGAGGTTTCTTCTTTTCTTTTCACTTTGTTCTTGGAGAGGATTGTAAGGAGATTGCTTTTCCTATACAAGGAGAATTNAAGTGGGGCGAGAAGGAGAATGAGAGGTTTCTTCTTTTATTTTCACTTTGTTCTTGGAGAGGATTGTAAGGAGATTGCTTTTCCTATACAAGGAGAATTTGATTTCCATCTAAGATAACTATTTTCATTGTATTTTGATTTAAATCCAGTACTTTGTTTGTATGGTTTCAAAATCTTGTTCAATGAAAAGTTCTTGTTTTTTCTCCATGAGTAGTGAGTAGTTCTTTTTACTCTTCCTACTTATAATGAATTAGTGTGCATGTGTAGGATATAGAATTGAGCAGGTGAAAATATATTATGATGTTTTTACTATGTTATTCATTTACATGTAAACTTGATCAACTTGTTTGTTAAAATCCAATGTGAGAACATGTAAGATCCATGATGATGTTGTCTCAATCAACTGTGGTAGAATCACATGAGATTGTATGGATGAAGAATGTAGTCCATACGGTTGACTGAAAATAAATAGGGAAATAATCTTTGATGGGTGTAGAATTAGAGAACTTTAGAGTGATAGGCTAAAGCCCCCAATTAGGTTCTTAGTTTTAGGTCTTAATACTAGATGTTAGCCTTCAGGTGAGGTGATGAGGGGACTTTAGAGTGAGAGCTAGTATCTCTTCTACCTAACCAATTTTTTGGATTCTTAAACTATGAATTAGCCAATGTTCTTTATATTAATTAACCGAGTATAGAGAATATAATTGCTCCTATTTGCCACAATCTCTCTCAATACTTGTTTTACTTTTACACATGTCACTAATTTCATTGCATGAGAAAGAGTTCTTCTAACATATTAAACCCCACTTTCTGATTTTCAGTAAGTATTTTAGTTTAGGAGTAGAAGTAGTATTGTAGTAATAATTGCAGAATATAATCAAAACTGAACCTTTATCGACCTTCCAAGCTAAGGGCGGCTTATTCTAGACTAGAACTTCTCTTGAAAGTCGCCGCGATTAATCTCGATCCCATTGGGATCGATATTCGGGGCTTAATCAGAAATTTTTATATTACTTGATAATGATATGTATACTTGCGTAGAATCTCTATTATTTAAAGATATTATTGAAATCTTACTTTTCTTGAGATCAAGTTTTTGGCACCGTTGTCGGGGATTATAATCCTCAAGTAGTGGTGTCAACTTCATAAATTCTTACATATAAAAAATATCGGGATCAAGTTTTTTGTGCCATTGTTGGGATTCACAACGATTGATCTTGACTTTCAGGAGAATTTTTGTTGAATTAATTAGGCTTAGACTAGGAAAACTGTAGTGTCATAAAAACTATTTTTTTGTGAAAAGTGTTTAAATGTTGTGAAAAAATTATTTGTGAGAAAAAAAAGTATTTGTGAAAATATTTTGTTGTGTTGAATATATTTTTTATTTTATTTGTTTAGTTGTTAATGTATTATTTGTTGTGTTATGTATGCAAAATAAAGAAATTGTAGGACTTGTGTCTTATAATCCCGAGTTAGAAAAAATGAAAAAAAAAACAGAAATAAATTGAAAAACTATAAATGGAAATGGAAAATATTCAAAATAATAACTTTGAAAATCATCATAAATCATTGAGGAATTATATAAATTCTATAATAGATGAAATTCACTCAAGTATACAAACATCTGTCGTAGAAGTTGACTCGTTTAAACTAAATCCAATAATTATCCAATTGGTGCAGAACAACCAGTTTGGGGGAACTCCTTCAGAGGATCCCTATTTACACCTATCAAGTTTTCTAGAACTTTATGCTACACTTCGTTATAACGGCATGTCAGACGATGTTGTTAGGCTAAGGTTTTTTCCTTTCTCACTAAGGGATAAGGCGAAAATGTGGTTATACTCATTCGTACCTGACTCTATTAAAAATTGGGAGGAGTTAACTCAAAAATTCCTTGCTAAGTATTTTCCACCTTCAGGAACTATTAAACTTAGAAACGATATTATCTCATTTTGTTAGTACAAAGAGGAATCAATATACGAAGCCTGTGAAAGATTTAAGGAACTCATTAGAAAGTGTCCACACCATGCTATGTCTGGTTGGTTAATCATTTAAATTTTTTACAATGGGTTAGTAGGATCCCTTATGTCTAAAATTGATGTTGTCGTTGGTGGATCATTAATGTAAAAACTATTTGATGAAGCATATGTGTTAATTGAAGAAATGACTACAAATAAATTTTAATGACCCTATGCAAGGGTAAATCCTAAAAGGTAGCCAGTGTTCATGATATAGATGTGATTGCGATTCTTGCATCTCAGATTGTTGCAATATCAAGGAAGTTGGACCAATTTGGAATGAACCAATCTCAGTTTACTTCAATAAGTGAGGAAAGTTCGTTAGGGTATATGATTGATTCTAACCTATCATATGAGACTTTAATTACCATAAACAACCCGTATATTAACTTTTGCAACCCAGGTTGGAAGAACCATCCAAATTTAACTGGTATCATACTACTGAGGGTGTAAACCAACAATGAGAAAATAATCATTCAAATCCTAATGGAAGTTAGAATAATAAGGGGAACACAAACTATAGACCTTCATATCCACTGAACTCTAACAATGATCAAAATTTGAGGATAAGAATATGTTTATAGAAGAAGTGGTATTGCAAATAGAAGAAGTGGTATTGCAAATAAAAAACTAGTTGCGGTCAAAATGCTGCGATTAGAAACATAGAGAATCAACTGGTACAAATTGTTAATTCACTTAGCAATAGACCCCAATGAACACTTCTTAGCAACACTGAGATCAACCCTAAATAGAACAATAATGAACAAGTAAAAGTTGTCTCATTAAGAAGTGTAAGAGAGATAGAGGATGTAGTTAGAAAAGAGAAAGAAGTAGTGAGAGAAACAAAGGAAACTAAAAGACTTGAAGAGCATGTTTCTATGGATCTAAAAAAATTAATATCTCCAACTAAAATCAATCTACAAAGACCGCCACCTTCATTCATTCAAAGACTTAGATAACATGAGTTGGATAAACAAGTTTAGAAGTTCATGGAAGTACTTAAGAAGTTAAAGATAAATATTCCTTTTGATATAGCTTTGGAACAGATGTCAAGTTATGCAAAGTTTTTGAAGGAGATATTAAACAAGAAAAAGAATTTTGGGGATTACGAGACAGTTCATAATAAGATTCAATCTCCTTTGAGGATCAGCCCTGGGTTTGCAGTTCTCTTCCATATGAATTCTATGCATACGAATTGTATGACTGATTTCTTTTATATCAGAATTGTCCATCCAAAGGCTTTCTTGTAATTCTTTAAAGTTTTCATCAAACTCTTTGTTTCTTCTGTAGTTAACTTTGAGGAAATTATAAGAGGTAATGTAGAGGAATCACCTAAAAAGCCATACTTCAAATGCTCAGAAAGTAACTTTAACTCAAGCTCATGAGGTTTTTCAATTGATGGACAAAAAGATGTATCTTTTTATTGTGTCCAAAACTTCAAAATTTTCTTGTACATAATTTGAATTTTCCTTATATAAATCTTCATATAGATCTAATTCCTCTTCTTGCTCATGTTTCAACTTTTTCATTTTAGATTTATCTTCATAAGTTGTTTTGAAATGACATTCACTTAAATATCTTATCACATCCATTTTATAGCATTCATCATCTTTACCTTTTGCATGGCATTTCATTAATTTGGAAATATTAAATGTAATTTTTTGATCATTGATGCACATTGTTAATTCTCCTTTCTGCACATCTATCATTGCTCTTCCTGTTGCTAGGAAATGTCTCCGCAAAATGATAGGTATCTCCTTAAATAGATTCTCCTTCAAAGTGGCAAAAAATGTAATATCATTTCTAAGCTTCGCAGTTTTTTATGGTGGAAAATATTTAGTAAGGAATTTCTGCGCTAAATCACTCCGAGTTCTAATAGATCCAGGTGATAACGAATGTACCATATCTTAGCTTTATCTCACTATGAGAAATGAAATAATCTAAGTCTTATAGCATCATCTGATACACTATCATATTTAAATGTAGCACATAATTCTAGAAAATTGGCAAGATGTAAATTAGGATNACATCATCTGATACACTATCATATTTAAATGTAGCGCATAATTCTAGAAAATTGGCAAGATGTAAATTTGGATCTTTAGTNATGTAAATTAGGATCTTCAGTTGGTGCTCCACCAAACTGATTATTTAATACCATTTGGATAATAGTGGTTTAAGCTCAAATGAATTAGCCACTGCAGCTGGTTTTTGAATACTACAATGAAGTTCATCCAACGTAGGGNCTCCACCAAACTGATTATTTAATACCATTTGGATAATAGCGGTTTAAGCTCAAATGAATTAGCCACTGCAGCTGGTTTTTGAATACTACAATGAAGTTCATCCAACGTAGGGTTTGCATAACGTCTTAAAGGTCTAAATTCTTCAACATTTCAGTTATTTTGATTTGTCATTTCTTGAAACTTTTTAGTAATTTTTAATTTTTAATTTTTCTAATAATTCTTTCTAATTCAGAATCGTAAAACACAAGTCCTCTGGAACCTGAACTATGCATACATTACTATAAAACACAAAATAAAAATAAAAATAAAAATAAAAACACATAAACAATAACTTAATATAAAAATAAAACTACAATATTTCTATAATAAATCTTAAAGTTTAAATAAGACTTTTATGAAAATAAAAATTTTTGCTTTCTAAAAACTTTTTGAAAATTTTGTAATTTCCCCGGCAATAAAGCTAAAAACTCGATCCTGACTTTCTATATAGAAGTAAAATGCGATGTATGTCATTATATGCTTAATTTCCTTAATAGTTATTCTTAATTTGCAACAAAGTTAAAAACTTGATCCANCACATAAACAATAACTTAATATAAAAATAAAACTACAATATTCCTATAATAAATCTTAAAGTTTAAATAAGACTTTTATGAAAATAAAAATTTTTGCTTTCTAAAAACTTTTTGAAAATTTTGTAATTTCCCCGGCAATAGAGCTAAAAACTCGATCCTGACTTTCTATATAGAAGTAAAATGCAATGTATGTCATTATATGCTTAATTTCCTTAATAGTTATTCTTAATTTGCAACAAAGTTAAAAACTTGATCCAAAGCAAAAACAAGGTAGGTTTCCCACTATGCAACAAATAAGAATATAATTATAATATTTAAATATGGGATACTACACAAGTATACATATCGTTATCAAGTAATATAAAACTTTTTGATTAAGCCCCGAATATTGAACCCACGGGGAAAATAACAATATGCACTTTAGAATACTAGAAAATTTAGATGANTACAAAAACAAGATAGGTTTCCCACTATGCAACAAATAAGAATATAATTATAATATTTAAATATGGAATACTACACAAGTATACATATTGTTATCAAGTAATATAAAACTTTTTTATTAAGCCCCGAATATTGAACCCACGGGGAAAATAACAATATGCACTTTAGAATACTAGAAAATTTAGATGACAAAAATCTACTTAACAAAATATTCTTACTTAAACTTAAGCAACTATAATATAAATGAAAGTTTAATTCTTTTTGTAATTTTTTGATTTATGAAAATAAAGTAAGCAACTAATTATCTTAACAAAATATTTGTAATATGAAGACAATATAAATAAAAATATATCTTTCTTTATTATAAATCAGTAATAAATATAGAAATTTTGTTGTGGAAATATGCTAAATGTGTTATGCCAAATATGAACAATAATATTCTTTACCCTTACTAGAGATGCTATAAAGAACATTGACTAATCTATAGTTTGAATAGACTTGAAGACCGGTTAGGCAGGGAACATGTTAACTCTCACTCTAGAGTTCCCTCTTCTTCCTCCACATTGGGGCTAACATCTCATATCAAAACCTAAAACTATAAATCAAATTGGGGGCTTTAACTGTCACTCTAAAGTCCACTAATTCTATACCCTTGAAAAGTTTATTTCACTATTCATTTGCATTCAACCCCATGAACTACAATCTCATTCATGAAATCAATATGTGATTCTAACCATTTATTGATTAAGACAATACCATCTCAGATCTTACATGTTCTCACACCAGGTATTAACATCTTAATTGGCCAAATCAAGAAGTAAATTAAGTGCATGGTTTTAAATCATCACAACTTCTTCCAACATTAAAGTCTAATACTTCACATAGCTTCCTTTAAATACTTAATTACTTATCATTTTAAGGAAAAAACATAAAGAAAACTACTTAAAATCCACGGAGAAAACACAACCACAAATGAGTTTAAAAGTATAAATCATGCACACAAAAAAGAAATCTAAATTAAAATCAAGTGTAGTCACAAAGATAAACACTTGTCTCAATTTCTCTCCACCAAATGTCTTGAAGTTCCTTTAAATTCTCTTCCTTCACTCACAATACAAAATTAATAATCAAAATAAAAAGAAAGTGGTCGGTGGTGGCGGCGACAATTACTTGGATGAATGATGGCTCTAATGGCTGATGGCAGGCCTCTTCTCTTGATGATCCAAGTCTTCTTTGATAAAAATTCAAAAGTTGCTTTGGTGTCTCTTCAAAATGTGTCTTCATTCAATGGATCTTCTAGAAGTTCCTACTTTCAAAAGCTAATTGAATGAATTTTCATGTCCATGGCTATTTCCTACGTTTTTAACAAGGGTTGCTTCAAACACCTCTTCAAAAATTTGTCTAAATTCAATGAATCATCAAATAATTACTTCTGGCGCTTAAGCGCAGGGTACCTGACGCTTAGGCACCCCAGTTCAATTTTGCACATTCTTCATTTTTGCTCCAAATTTGACCCCTTTTCTCTCCTTTTAACATTTTTCATCCATTTGATTGTACCTGAAAGAAAAACACATAAATACCTTTCATTAAAGCTTAATATCTAAAAAATAGGCATAAAAATGCGTATAAAAACACTATATATTTTAGGTGTATCAGTAGTGCCAAGAAAATTGGACCCATGTAGCACCAAACGACACACCCGTTACAACTAAAATAAATTCTTGGTTGTTAGTTGTCCTGGGACTCAACATTTTGAGTCCTCTTCCCCAATTGAATGGATAATAAAAGTACATACCAGTATCAGTTGATTACTTCTCTATTCGGGTAAATGCTAAAGTGCTCTTGCAAATAACTATCGATGTTATCCACAAGTTCATTCGAACAGACATTATCTATAGATATATCCTACCTCTTACCTTCATCACTGACAACGAGACTAAACTTTTTAAATAAGGGGTCAAGGATTTTTGCCAAAGCCAAGGAATAAATTTCAAGTTCTCCTCCGCCCACAACCCATAAATGAATGAATAAGCTGAAGTTGTCAACAAGATTATCCTCAGCCTGATTAGAAATAAAGTCAAGGGAATAAAAGGCAACCAGTTAAACCTCTTCTATGTTGCCCTCTAGGAAATGTGAACAACAATATCAACGTTGACTGACCAAATCCGATTCATGCTTTCACACGAAACTAAAGTAGTGAGGCCTGTCAAATACAATGTTCGTAACCAGAGGATAGTTGCAACTTCAACTTTTAAAGAGGAAAATCTAAGGGAATGATTACAGAGTAATAAAAAATGGTTGGAACTCGCACTTGGTTCTGTGGAGGAAAAACTCTCACAATCATCCCTTATATAGGAAGAAATCAAACGGAGGACCGCCCGATACTACAACTAACGCATCCGAGAGAAAACCTTCCATGGAGGATCTCATTTTAAAGAAAATTATCCATCCGTGTGGGGACATACCATGAAAAAGCTGGAGCAGACCATTTATAATCATCAAACAAGTCACATTAGGAGCCTACAAATAATGGACGTACCATGAGAAAAGAAGTGCCTCGTACATTGAGCAAAAATGACTTAAAGATTTTATGTCATTGAAGATTGCTATGATATAAACTTTGTTTTGCATTTCATTTTTATCTTTCAAACGTTTAAGATGTTTGTTTGTTTTTTTGAATGTTTTTAGATGTTTTTATAATTCTTATTGGATGTCACAATTTTCTTTTGGACTTATTATTTATTTTTCTCAAATTTTATATTTTACTAATAGGATTAAACATAATACTTCTTTTTGAAAATGTTATAAAAGTAATTAGCCAAGCTAACTTAGGGAAATAGGACAACATGCTACTTATCTATCTTTTCAAATACTAAGAGAACTCGTTCATGGAAAGCTAGCTTTAACCTAAGAAAGAATGAGTAGACACATCTTCTCTATCAAGTATCTCACTAGTTTAAACAACCAAATAATACATGGAAAACAATGGCCTTGGTTGCTTCATGCATAACACTCATCCGATTCCTAACAACACCCAATCACCATAAATACAGCCGTCACAAGCCCAAAAAAATAGTTCAAACCGTAATGATTAGATTCCCCCCACTACAGTAAACCACATTGAGTAGCACACAAATTATCCCAACAGTGAGTCTAGATGGTTGCCTCCGTGAAGACAATGACTAGATCCACCTAAAAAGTCCAGCGAAAGGCACAACCCATTCAAGGCAAAGAACTTACTGATAAGAGTTGAGACATAGGTAGGATGAGACTTGGGCTAGGCATCCTATGCTTTCTAAATTAGCAAGAGGCGAGGCGACATTCGACTGAGCAATGCATTAATGATTTCACCACATAAAATATGCAAAAGCTCACTAGTTACAACAAGAAAAGATAAGGTGCGCTCAAAATTTTATTTCATCAGAAAAAGCAATTAAATGTAGGTAATAGAAGAGAAAAAATAATGAATCTAACATTAGGAGACCCGTCACCATTTTTGTTGCTCTCACTCGAAGTGTCCTCATCACTTTTTGACTTTGAATCAATCACTAACTCAGAGAACATTTGCATGCTCTTCCACTTCGAGGAGATCAGATTGCACTTTTCCATATGAACAAGATTGTATTGGATGCTTGTGCAAAAGGTCCTCTGGTACTCGGGAATGAGCTCCTCCTCTATCTTCATCATGGATATTCGCTCTATTAACAATCAATTTACTTCCGTAAGCGACTGTTTATAGCTTTCAACAACTGAATCTCATCATTTTTCGAGATATGCTCCTCCTCAAGGGCATCGAAATACATGGACCATCAAATGACCGTTGATTCCTGCTTCCTTTCAGTTCATTCACTTTGTCTGGCGTCTGTGATGGTAGGAGCTCTTCAGGACATCTAAAGATTACTAGGCTAATGCATGAAAATGAGAAGACTCCATGGATAGCTTCTTCAATTTGCAACTTGTAAAGCTTTTATCTATTGTAGGAGAAGCAACAGAAAAAACCCGACATAGAAGCAAGTAGGGGGAAGTAGGATTCTAGTAGTTCCAACTCAAGGTTGACTTAAGCCAATCCCAGCTTTTCATCACATTCAATCATTGTCCATGCTAGTGGACTCATTTTTGTCAAGACATTCTAGAGAGAGCTGCCCGCCTACACATAACATTTTGGTGCACGAGAAGTCATATTTTATTTTTAAGAAGATAATGATTGTGATATATTTAATAAAATTTTAAAAAATCAAGTGAAATACTGAAAAAATATGAAAGTTTAAATGTTAGATATACAAGTACATAATAATTGTGAGTTATTCATGTAAATCTCGTCCCCAAAAAAGAACTTATTTCAAAAAAAAAAAAAAAAAAAAAAAAAAAAAAAAAAAAAAAAAATTTTAAAAAAAAAAAAAAAAAAAANCCCTGCTGCTTGAGGTCCCATTCCCACCGACGCAATAATGTCTCCTTCTCCAACTCTCCCTCATTTTTATTTTCTGTCTCTTCCGATTACCTGCCGACAGTGCCATATCTGAACCTGGACCTTCCACTAGCTTGAGGTCCCATTCCCACCGACTAAATAATGTCTTCTTCTCCAACTCTCCCTCATTTCTATTTTCCATCTCTTCCCTTTAGCTGTCGACAGTACTGNATTCATTTAAACTATAAAAATTATGGGGTCAGTTTGACTTCATCTTTTTCAAAACTAAAATTTTTTAAACGTCCCAGGCAACGAGATTTCAATTCCGATGACCGACAGCTTCTTACGGGCAAACTCCACACCAAAAATTGGTCAGTTTGACTTCATCTTTTTCAAAAATATAAAAATTTTTAAAGCGTCCTTCCGAAGCGGATTCCGATGACCGATTAAATTTTTTAACGTCCTTCCGAAGCGGGCAACGAGATTTCAATTTCGATGACCGACAGCTTCTTACGGCAAACCCCACACCAAAAATAGTGCTGACAGCGTCTGGCGAATGACCGACAGCTTCTTACGGGCAAACTCCACACCAAAAATAGTGCCGACAAAAACATGTAAATTTTAATGTTGATTCTAATGATTTTTTTCAAAACTAAAATTTTTTAAACGTCCTTCCGAAGCGGGCAACGGGATTTCAATTCCGAAAAACTAAAATTTTTAAAACGTCCTTCCGAAGCGGGCAACGGGATTTCAATTCCGATGACCGACTTCTTACGGGCACCCCACCCCAAAAATAGTGCCGACAAGCTAAAGATGAAATGCCACTAGCTCTTGATTTTGAGATATGATATTATTTTTTAAGAAGACTGAGGGGAAAATAACAAGTTGAATGAGAAGCCACGACGTAAACCAATCACTGTTAAGATAAAGTCAGCTACCTTGTAATGTTAGAAGTTGAAATCAAACCAAGACTATTCCTATTATCATTAACAAATAGAGCAAGACTTTAGTTGATTTTTTGCCCAAATGATTAAATCACTATGTGGGATGAAATGGTATAAAAGTTACTTCAAAATAGTTCCCACAAGCAAAGTTTACTAATGAGAATAAAAATGTCAAATTTCATGTAGACGGAAGGGGAAACACTCTATGAACCTTAGAAGAGATTTAGCAACTTATTTATAAAATTTTTGAATCATGACCTATCAAAGAGGAGCATGCAGGTGATCAAAGTATTACATGGTGTTGGCATACATCAGATGTTCTTCTGAGTAACAAGGGATCATATTACGTTCTTATGTAATATCCCTTCTCTCAAGGAGTCTGTAGAGCCTTAAATGGGCACATCTTGCGCCAGACTAAGGAGTTCATCCCATTCCAGTAGTGCTCGGAAGCGGCTACCATTGGTTTGCATCGATCCCTCAATATAAGACGAGCTTGATGACCATTATGATGTCTGGAAGCCCCAATCTGGTCATCTAGGACTACTTGTGGCTCGAACAGCCATAAAACCCCTTTGATATGAATTTGGAGGTCGAAAAAGCCTAAGGCCCGATATGACCACACCTAGAATAAGCATGGCCACGCCTAGCCATTGGTGTGACCACGCTCAAAGGTAGGCATGACCATGCCCGATCCCAAAGGGATTCAAGGCCATTTTTAACAGACTTGACCACACCTAATTTGAATGTGGTCATGCTAACCTAACGGGGCACCCGTGATGCTTTTGAACAGGCGTGACCATGTGATCCAACCTGCAACTACGCTGATTTTTTAACTCCAAATGATTGTCAAAATCTTAGCCCAAATTATATTCAACGGCCAAGTGTGAATGAATGAAAATAAATAATAAAACTTCACACTATGGGTACTATGCAAGTATACGTATCGTTTCAAGTAAAATATGACTTTCTTTAAAAATCCTAGTATTGATCCCACACAAAAGCGATGTAAGAAATCCCTTAGACTAATTCTAGTTTATTACTATCAGGTCTTAGTTTGAAATTTTTGAAAAGTTTTGGTTTTCCTAAATTCACTAATTTGCGCTAAAATTCTAATTAACTAAATTAAATAAAAACCAAATATAATGAGATTGGTAAAATTTTGGAAAGATCTTAAATAATTAAAATCTCTTTCCCCTTGCGATGAGATCATAATAATGTGTGAATAGAATGTTTAAAAATCAAATATGGTATTATGACAAATAGGAGCATTCATATTCTTTACCCCTATTTGGTGCTTGCAAAGAATATTGGCTAACCCAGAGTTTCTCACCAACTTGTGTAGTATTATTGAGTAGATTCTGACCTCTCACTTCCAGATTACCTACTGTGCCCTCTATATAAGACTTGCTACGATCAAAACTCCATATTGAATTGATAAAAGAATCAAGTCTGTCACCCTAAAAACTTCAATTCTACACCCATCAAAACTTATTTCCCTATTTATTTACACTCTCATTAAGTAATCACAACAACTCTACCTAAGATAAAATGTGTTACTCATTAATTGGTGAAATCATAGCCCTCCCGGGTCATTATGTTTCTCGACGAATTTTAACGACACAAATGACCAATTTGCAAAGTCTATGAAGAAGAGGTGAAAATACAATCACAATATTTTAAAAATAAAAAGAGATCTTTAAATCATTCTCATTCCAAAATATTAATTCCCATATGCAAGGAGAAAGAAAGGGAACTACTCATAATTCATGGAGATAAAACAAAAACACATAATTTGTATTAAAATCCAAATCTTACAACAAAAACTTAAACACAAATACAATATACTCATCTTTATATCTTCTCCCTAATAAAATCCTGAAGTTTCCTTAAAGCGAATTTCAAAACTCTTACACAAAATAAAGACTCTCACTCTCTCACACACACACACTAGACTCCAACCGAACTCACCAAGATGACCCCAAAATGACTTAAAAAAAATGACTCCCTTTTCATCCAAAATTTGGCTCTATTAATAGATAACTAAAATTCACCAAGAGTCACTTCAAGCACCCCTTCAAAATTCGGCCAAATTCAATGAATATTCTAGAAAGTTAGTTACTATATGGCGCTATAGAGCCCATGCAGCCCGTCTACTGGTGATATGGCGTCATACGAAAACATCCATTTTTTGCTCCATTTTGTCCTTAATTTCACCAAATATCCATTCTATGTACCTGAAACCAAAAACAACAAAAATATCATCCTTTAAAGTGCAATTTCATCAAAAATAGACATAAAATGAACATGAAATGTACACTAAAAACATGTTATTTTTATATAGATCAATTCTCCTAAACTTAAATCTTACTTATCCTCAAGTAATTTTTTTTTACTATATAAAAATTATAGCTTATGGTAGCGAGTTTTACTTAAGGGTTTCTATAGTTTTTGTCTTATAAATGCAACAATGAAACTTTAGAAAAATTTTCAATAACTCGGGTTAAAACTAAAATGTAAGAATATTAAGTAGTCAAGTCTAAGAGTTATAATTTCCTATTCATTTCAAGAATAATTGCAACTTGTCATACTAAAGATGTTTAGAAAAATTACAGGAAAAAGAAGTTTATGAGAGCTCTACTAGTAAAGATGCTAATACTTCAAAAATAAGTCCAGAAATGTATATAAGTCCCTTTCCTTAAGGTGATTCAAGTGAAACCAATTTCTTATTAGACATCTCCTTAAGCTTCTCCCCACATTTTTTTTTATTTTTCTTCTCTTTTTATTTTAGGACCATTTTCAATCTTTTCTTTTTCTTTTCATGTCATGTGAGAATTACTATATCTAGATAGTGATGTGCCTAAAAAAAGTATTATTTTTATGTTATATTTTATAATGATATTACACTTTAAAAGTATGTTTTCTTTTGTTTTTGGTTGTAGGTGCATCAAATTGAATAATTTGGAGTGATTGGAGCAAAAGGAACAAAAATGAACCAAAATAGAGCAAACCGAGTTAAACCGGGGCACACCAGAGCCATGGGGGCCAAAACTGGGCACTTAAGTGCCTGTGTCTGACACTTAAGCACCCAAACATAGCACTTAGGCGACACCAGACAAAGATGAGGGCACTTAAGCGCTCAAAAATTGGTGCTTAAGCGCTGGAGACGATTTTTAACAAATCTTCCAGAAAATACATCAAATTTGGACAATTTTTGAAGCGGTGCTTCGTGTGTCTATTGGAGAATTCATTATAAATGATAAAAGATACTTTAAAGAAGGATTTAGGGCAGTTATAAGGAGGTTTTTAAAAACTTTTGAAGAGGCACTTGAGGCAATTGGAAGATTCATTGAATATGAACACTTTTGAAGAGACACTTAAACACCTTTTGAGAAATTATAAATAAGGCTTGGAATGTTTTTAAAAGTGCTCTTGAACTATTTGGAAGAGGAGAAGAAGGCTTGGGTGAGAGCCCCAAGTGGGGCGAGAAGGAGAATGAGAGGTTTCTTCTTTTATTTTCACTTTGTTCTTGGAGAGGATTGTAAGGAGATTGCTTTTCCTATACAAGGAGAATTTGATTTCCATCTAAGATAACTATTTTCATTGTATTTTGATTTAAATCCAGTACTTTGTTTGTATGGTTTCAAAATCTTGTTCAATGAAAAGTTCTTGTTTTTTCTCCATGAGTAGTGAGTAGTTCTTTTTACTCTTCCTACTTATAATGAATTAGTGTGCATGTGTAGGATATAGAATTGAGCAGGTGAAAATATATTATGATGTTTTTACTATGTTATTCATTTACATGTAAACTTGATCAACTTGTTTGTTAAAATCCAATGTGAGAACATGTAAGATCCATGATGATGTTGTCTCAATCAACTGTGGTAGAATCACATGAGATTGTATGGATGAAGAATGTAGTCCATACGGTTGACTGAAAATAAATAGGGAAATAATCTTTGATGGGTGTAGAATTAGAGAACTTTAGAGTGATAGGCTAAAGCCCCCAATTAGGTTCTTAGTTTTAGGTCTTAATACTAGATGTTAGCCTTCAGGTGAGGTGATGAGGGGACTTTAGAGTGAGAGCTAGTATCTCTTCTACCTAACCAATTTTTTGGATTCTTAAACTATGAATTAGCCAATGTTCTTTATATTAATTAACCGAGTATAGAGAATATAATTGCTCCTATTTGCCACAATCTCTCTCAATACTTGTTTTACTTTTACACATGTCACTAATTTCATTGCATGAGAAAGAGTTCTTCTAACATATTAAACCCCACTTTCTGATTTTCAGTAAGTATTTTAGTTTAGGAGTAGAAGTAGTATTGTAGTAATAATTGCAGAATATAATCAAAACTGAACCTTTATCGACCTTCCAAGCTAAGGGCGGCTTATTCTAGACTAGAACTTCTCTTGAAAGTCGCCGCGATTAATCTCGATCCCATTGGGATCGATATTCGGGGCTTAATCAGAAATTTTTATATTACTTGATAATGATATGTATACTTGCGTAGAATCTCTATTATTTAAAGATATTATTGAAATCTTACTTTTCTTGAGATCAAGTTTTTGGCACCGTTGTCGGGGATTATAATCCTCAAGTAGTGGTGTCAACTTCATAAATTCTTACATATAAAAAATATCGGGATCAAGTTTTTTGTGCCATTGTTGGGATTCACAACGATTGATCTTGACTTTTAGGATAATTTTTGTTGAATTAATTAGGCTTAGACTAGGAAAACTGTAGTGTCATAAAAACTATTTTTTTGTGAAAAGTGTTTAAATGTTGTGAAAAATTTGTTTGTGAGAAAAAAAAGTTTTTGTGAAAATATTTTCTTGTGTTGAATATGTTTTTTATTTTATTTATTTAGTTGTTAATGTATTATTTGTTGTGTTGTGTATGCAAAATAAAGAAATTGTAGGACTTGTGTCTTATAATCCCGAGTTAGAAAAAATGAAAAAAAAAAAACATAAATAAATTGAAAAACTATAAATGGAAATGGAAAATATTCAAAATAATAACTTTGAAAATCATCATAAATCATTGAGGAATATATAAATTCTATAATAGATGAAATTCACTCAAGTATACAAACATCTGTCGTAGAAGTTGACTCGTTTAAACTAAATCCAATAATTATCCAATTGGTGCAGAACAACCAGTTTGGGGGAACTCCTTCAGAGGATCCCTATTTACACCTATCAAGTTTTCTAGAACTTTATGCTACATTTCGTTATAACGGCATGTCAGACGATGTTGTTAGACTAAGGTTTTTTCCTTTCTCACTAAGGGATAAGGCGAAAATGTGGTTATACTCATTCGTACCTGACTCTATTAAAAATTGGGAGGAGTTAACTCAAAAATTCCTTGCTAAGTATTTTCCACCTTCAGGAACTATTAAACTTAGAAACGATATTATCTCATTTTGTTAGTACAAAGAGGAATCAATATACGAAGCCTGTGAAAGATTTAAGGAACTCATTAGAAAGTGTCCACACCATGCTATGTCTGGTTGGTTAATCATTTAAATTTTTTACAATGGGTTAGTAGGATCCCTTATGTCTAAAATTGATGTTGTCGTTGGTGGATCATTAATGTAAAAACTATTTGATGAAGCATATGTGTTAATTGAAGAAATGACTACAAATAAATTTTAATGACCCTATGCAAGGGTAAATCCTAAAAGGTAGCCAGTGTTCATGATATAGATGTGATTGCGATTCTTGCATCTCAGATTGTTGCAATATCAAGGAAGTTGGACCAATTTGGAATGAACCAATCTCAGTTTACTTCAATAAGTGAGGAAAGTTCGTTAGGGTATATGATTGATTCTAACCTATCATATGAGACTTTAATTACCATAAACAACCCGTATATTAACTTTTGCAACCCAGGTTGGAAGAACCATCCAAATTTAACTGGTATCATACTACTGAGGGTGTAAACCAACAATGAGAAAATAATCATTCAAATCCTAATGGAAGTTAGAATAATAAGGGGAACACAAACTATAGACCTTCATATCCACTGAACTCTAACAATGATCAAAATTTGAGGATAAGAATATGTTTATAGAAGAAGTGGTATTGCAAATAGAAGAAGTGGTATTGCAAATAAAAAACTAGTTGCGGTCAAAATGCTGCGATTAGAAACATAGAGAATCAACTGGTACAAATTGTTAATTCACTTAGCAATAGACCCCAATGAACACTTCTTAGCAACACTGAGATCAACCCTAAATAGAACAATAATGAACAAGTAAAAGTTGTCTCATTAAGAAGTGTAAGAGAGATAGAGGATGTAGTTAGAAAAGAGAAAGAAGTAGTGAGAGAAACAAAGGAAACTAAAAGACTTGAAGAGCATGTTTCTATGGATCTAAAAAA
>JXCR01142664.1:44320-69404 GCA_002079205.1 Phalaenopsis hybrid cultivar
AAAAACTATTTGATGAAGCATATGTGTTAATTGAAGAAATGACTACAAATAAATTTTAATGACCCTATGCAAGGGTAAATCCTAAAAGGTAGCCAGTGTTCATGATACAGATGTGATTGCGATTCTTGCATCTCAGATTGTTGCAATATCAAGGAAGTTGGACCAATTTGGAATGAACCAATCTCAGTTTACTTCAATAAGTGAGGAAAGTTCGTTAGGGTATATGATTGATTCTAACCTATCATATGAGACTTTAATTACCATAAACAACCCGTATATTAACTTTTGCAACCCAGGTTGGAAGAACCATTCAAATTTAACTGGTATCATACTACTGAGGGTGTAAACCAACAATGAGAAAATAATCATTCAAATCCTAATGGAAGTTAGAATAATAAGGGGAACACAAACTATAGACCTTCATATCCACCGAACTCTAACAATGATCAAAATTTGAGGATAAGAATATGTTTATAGAAGAAGTGGTATTGTAAATAGAAGAAGTGGTATTGCAAATAAAAAAACTAGTTGCGGTCAAAATGCTGCGATTAGAAACATAGAGAATCAACTGGTACAAATTGTTAATTCACTTAGCAATATACCCCAATGAACACTTCTTAGCACACTGAGATCAACCCTAAATAGAACAATAATGAACAAGTAAAAGTTGTCTAATTAAGAAGTGTAAGAGAGATAGAGGATGTGGTTAGAAAAGAGAAAGAAGTAGTGAGAGAAACAAAGGAAACTAAAAGACTTGAAGAGCATGTTTCTATGGATCTAAAAAAATTAATATCTCCAACTAAAATCAATCTACAAAGACCGCCACCTTCATTCATTCAAAGACTTAGATAACATGAGTTGGATAAACAAGTTTAGAAGTTCATGGAAGTACTTAAGAAGTTAAAGATAAATATTCCTTTTGATATAGCTTTGGAACAGATGTCAAGTTATGCAAAGTTTTTGAAGGAGATATTAAACAAGAAAAAGAATTTTGGGGATTACGAGACAGTTCATAATAAGATTCAATCTCCTTTGAGGATCAGCCCTGGGTTTGCAGTTCTCTTCCATATGAATTCTATGCATACGAATTGTATGACTGATTTCTTTTATATCAGAATTGTCCATCCAAAGGCTTTCTTGTAATTCTTTAAAGTTTTCATCAAACTCTTTGTTTCTTCTGTAGTTAACTTTGAGGAAATTATAAGAGGTAATGTAGAGGAATCACCTAAAAAGCCATACTTCAAATGCTCAGAAAGTAACTTTAACTCAAGCTCATGAGGTTTTTCAATTGATGGACAAAAAGATGTATCTTTTTATTGTGTCCAAAACTTCAAAATTTTCTTGTACATAATTTGAATTTTCCTTATATAAATCTTCATATAGATCTAATTCCTCTTCTTGCTCATGTTTCAACTTTTTCATTTTAGATTTATCTTCATAAGTTGTTTTGAAATGACATTCACTTAAATATCTTATCACATCCATTTTATAGCATTCATCATCTTTACCTTTTGCATGGCATTTCATTAATTTGGAAATATTAAATGTAATTTTTTGATCATTGATGCACATTGTTAATTCTCCTTTCTGCACATCTATCATTGCTCTTCCTGTTGCTAGGAAATGTCTCCGCAAAATGATAGGTATCTCCTTAAATAGATTCTCCTTCAAAGTGGCAAAAAATGTAATATCATTTCTAAGCTTCGCAGTTTTTTATGGTGGAAAATATTTAGTAAGGAATTTCTGCGCTAAATCACTCCGAGTTCTAATAGATCCAGGTGATAACGAATGTACCATATCTTAGCTTTATCTCACTATGAGAAATGAAATAATCTAAGTCTTATAGCATCATCTGATACACTATCATATTTAAATGTAGCACATAATTCTAGAAAATTGGCAAGATGTAAATTAGGATCTTCAGTTGGTGCTCCACCAAACTGATTATTTAATACCATTTGGATAATAGTGGTTTAAGCTCAAATGAATTAGCCACTGCAGCTGGTTTTTGAATACTACAATGAAGTTCATCCAACGTAGGGTTTGCATAACGTCTTAAAGGTCTAAATTCTTCAACATTTCAGTTATTTTGATTTGTCATTTCTTGAAAATTTTTAGTAATTTTTAATTTTTAATGTTTCTAATAATTCTTTCTAATTCAGAATCGTAAAACACAAGTCCTCTGGAACCTGAACTATGCATACATTACTATAAAACACAAAATAAAAATAAAAACACATAAACAATAACTTAATATAAAAATAAAACTACAATATTCCTATAATAAATCTTAAAGTTTAAATAAGACTTTTATGAAAATAAAAATTTTTGCTTTCTAAAAACTTTTTGAAAATTTTGTAATTTCCCCGGCAATAGAGCTAAAAACTCGATCCTGACTTTCTATATAGAAGTAAAATGCAATGTATGTCATTATATGNCTGGGACTCAACATTTTGAGTCCTCTTCCCCAATTGAATGGATAATAAAAGTACATACCAGTATCAGTTGATTACTTCTCTATTCGGGTAAATGCTAAAGTGCTCTTGCAAATAACTATCGATGTTATCCACAAGTTCATTCGAACAGACATTATCTATAGATATATCCTACCTCTTACCTTCATCACTGACAACGAGACTAAACTTTTTAAATAAGGGGTCAAGGATTTTTGCCAAAGCCAAGGAATAAATTTCAAGTTCTCCTCCGCCCACAACCCATAAATGAATGAATAAGCTGAAGTTGTCAACAAGATTATCCTCAGCCTGATTATAAATAAAGTCAAGGGAATAAAAGGCAACCAGTTAAACCTCTTCTATGTTGCCCTCTAGGAAATGTGAACAACAATATCAACGTTGACTGACCAAATCCGATTCATGCTTTCACACGAAACTAAAGTAGTGAGGCCTGTCAAATACAATGTTCGTAACCAGAGGATAGTTGCAACTTCAACTTTTAAAGAGGAAAATCTAAGGGAATGATTACAGAGTAATAAAAAATGGTTGGAACTCGCACTTGGTTCTGTGGAGGAAAAACTCTCACAATCATCCCTTATATAGGAAGAAATCAAACGGAGGACCGCCCGATACTACAACTAACGCATCCGAGAGAAAACCTTCCATGGAGGATCTNCAGATATAGCCTACCCCTTACCTTCATCACTGACAACGAGACTAAATTTTTTAAATAAGGGGTCAAGGATTTTTGCCAAAGCCAAGGAATAAATTTCAAGTTCTCCTCCGCCCACAACCCATAAATGAATGAATAAGCTGAAGTTGTCAACAAGATTATCCTCAGCCTGATTATAAATAAAGTCAAGGGAATAAAAGGCAACCAGTTAAACCTCTTCTATGTTGCCCTCTAGGAAATGTGAACAACAATGTCAACGTTGACTGACCAAATCCGATTCATGCTTTCACACGAAACAAAAGTAGTGATGCCTGTCAAATACAACGTTCGTAACCAGAGGATAGTTGCAACTTCAACTTTTAAAGAGGAAAAATCTAAGGGAATGATTACAGAGTAATAAAAAATGGTTGGAACTCGTTCTGTGGAGGAAAAACTCTCACAATCATCCCTTATATAAGAAGAAATCAAACGGAGGACCGCCCGATACTACAACTAACGCATCCGAGAGAAAACCTTCCATGGAGGATCTCATTTTAAAGAAAATTATCCATCCGTGTGGGGACATACCATGAAAAAGCTGGAGCAGACCATTTATAATCATCAAACAAGTCACATTAGGAGCCTACAAATAATGGACATACCATGAGAAAAGAAGTGCCTCGTACATTGAGCAAAAATGACTTAAAGATTTTCTGTCATTGAAGATTGCTATGATATAAACTTTGTTTTGCATTTCATTGTTATCTTTCAAACGTTTAAGATGTTTGTTTTTTTTTTAAATGTTTTTAGATGTTTTTATAATTCTTATTGGATGTCACAATTTTCTTTTGGACTTATTATTAATTTTTCTNGTACCATGAGAAAAGAAGTGCCTCGTACATTGAGCAAAAATGACTTAAAGATTTTATGTCATTGAAGATTGCTATGATATAAACTTTGTTTTGCATTTCATTTTTATCTTTCAAACGTTTAAGATGTTTGTTTGTTTTTTTGAATGTTTTTAGATGTTTTTATAATTCTTATTGGATGTCACAATTTTCTTTTGGACTTATTATTTATTTTTCTCAAATTTTATATTTTACTAATAGGATTAAACATAATACTTCTTTTTGAAAATGTTATAAAAGTAATTAGCCAAGCTAACTTAGGGAAATAGGACAACATGCTACTTATCTATCTTTTCAAATACTAAGAGAACTCGTTCATGGAAAGCTAGCTTTAACCTAAGAAAGAATGAGTAGACACATCTTCTCTATCAAGTATCTCACTAGTTTAAACAACCAAATAANAATTTTTCTCAAATTTTATATTTTACTAATAGGATTGAACATAATACTTCTTTTTGAAAATGCTATAAAAGTAATTAGCCAAGCTGACTTAGGGAAATAGGACAACATGCTACTTATCTATCTTTTTAAATACTAAGAGAACTCGTTCATGGAAAGCTAGCTTTAACCTAAGAAAGAATGAGTAAACACATCTTCTCTATCAAGTATCTCACTAGTTTAAACAACCAAATAATACATGGAAAACAATGGCCTTGGTTGCTTCATGCATAACACTCATCCGATTCCTAACAACACCCAATCACCATAAATACAGCCGTCACAAGCCCAAAAAAATAGTTCAAACCGTAATGATTAGATTCCCCCCACTACAGTAAACCACATTGAGTAGCACACAAATTATCCCAACAGTGAGTCTAGATGGTTGCCTCCGTGAAGACAATGACTAGATCCACCTAAAAAGTCCAGCGAAAGGCACAACCCATTCAAGGCAAAGAACTTACTGATAAGAGTTGAGACATAGGTAGGATGAGACTTGGGCTAGGCATCCTATGCTTTCTAAATTAGCAAGAGGCGAGGCGACATTCGACTGAGCAATGCATTAATGATTTCACCACATAAAATATGCAAAAGCTCACTAGTTACAACAAGAAAAGATAAGGTGCGCTCAAAATTTTATTTCATCAGAAAAAGCAATTAAATGCAGGTAATAGAAGAGAAAAAATAATGAGTCTAACATTAGGCGACCCGTCACCATTTTTGTTGCTCTCACTCGAAGTGTCCTCATCACATTTTGACTTTGAATCAATCACTAACTCAGAGAACATTTGCATGCTCTTCCACTTCGAAGAGATCAGATTGCACTTTTCCATATGAACAAGATTGTATTGGATGCTCGTGCAAAAGGTCCCTTGGTACTCGGGAATGAGCTCCTCCTCTATCTTCATCATGGATATTCACTCTATTAACAATCAATTTACTTCCGTAAGCGATTGTTTATAGCTTTCAACAACTGAATCTCATCATTTTTCGATATATGCTCCTCCTCAAGGGCATCGAAATACATGGACCATCAAATGACCGTTGATTCCTGCTTCCTTTCAGTTCATTCACTTTGTTTGGCGTCTGTGATGGTAGGAGCTCTTCAGGACATCTAAAGATTTCTAGGCTAATGCATGAAAATGAGAAGACTCCATGGATAGCTTCTTCAATCTGCAACTTGTAAAGCTTTTATCTATCGTAGGAGAAGCAACAGAAAAAACCCAACATAGAAGCAAGTAGGGGGAAGTAGGATTCTAGTCGTTCCAACTCAAGGTTGACTTAAGCCAATCCCCGCTTTTCATCACCTTCAATCATTGTCCATGCTAGTGGACTCATTTTTGTCAAGACATTCTAGAGAGAACTGCTCGCCTACACATATAACATTTTGGTGCACGAGAAATAATATTTTGTTTTTAAGAAGATAATGATTGTGATATATTTAACAAAATTTTAAAAAAATTAAGTGAAATACAGAAAAATATGAAAGTTTAAATGTTAGATATACAAGTACATAATAATTGTAAGTTATTCATGTAAATCTCGCCCAAAAAAAAAAAGAACTTATTCCAAAAAAAAAAAAAAAAATCTTCCACCCTACTGCTTGAGGTCCCATTCCCACCGACTCAATAATGTCTTCTTCTCCAACTCTCCCTCATTTTTATTTTCCGTCTCTTCTGATTACCTGCCGACAGTGCCATATCTGAACCTGGACCTTCCACCCTACTAGCTTGAGGTCCCATTCCCACCGACTCAATAATGTCTTCTTCTCCAACTCTCCCTCATTTCTATTTTACATCTCTTCCCTTTAGCTGTCGACAGTACTGTACCTGAATCTGGATCCCCCTTCATTCTCCATTTATTCTTCGTCCCTTCTGTAAGCACAACTCTGTATCCGGCCGAAGTTGCTGATTTCATTAAAGAAAAATGGGAAAATGACAGCAACTCGGCAATCTTCTTTAACAGCCGAAGCTCTTTAGAGAACCGCCTCAGCTGTAAGATTTAATTGTTCCTTACTATTCTATTTATAATGTCGACTTTATAACTATAAGAAGTGGGAAAGGAAACAAGTTCGTGTAGGAAGAGGTAATGAAGGGAGATCTGTCTTTCTGTAAACTTTCGGAACCTCTATTCAGCGATTCTAGAGTTTTTGAATATTTTTTGATTTATTTCTTGTTAAGCAAATCTTGAGTTTATGTTGGGTATTTAACCATCTTTGCTTGATTGTGTATGGAACTTTTGTAATCAGACNTTATTCAGCGATTCTAGAGTTTTTGAATATTTTTTGATTTATTTCTTGTTTAGCAAATCTTGAGTTTATGTTGGGTATTTAACCATCTTTGTTTGATTGTGTATGGAACTTTTGTAATCAGACATTGTCATTAGAATTTTATTTCCAACTAACCAAAAACAGAACGCTGAGTTATATTTGCTCTAGAATCGATCTTATCGCCATCTTAGTGGCTACGAACAAGTGATATGTTGAATACTTAGTGAAGCATTTTCAGCAGCAGATTATTCATATTACGCTACCTTGCAGAACAGTGGTTAAAGATGATTTTTTTTGTTCCGAGTTATTGCTGTCCAAGTCAGAATGACTTTCTTATACATTCTGACTCGTTGCTTATGTACATTGTGATCAANCGAGTTATATTTGCTCTAGAATCGATCTTATCGCCATCTTAGTGGCTACGAACAAGTGATATGTTGAATACTTAGTGAAGCATTTTCAGCAGATTATTCATATTACGCTACCTTGCAGAACAGTGGTTAAAGATGATTTTTTTTGTTCTGAGTTATTGCTGTCCAAGTCAGAATGACTTTCTTATACATTCTGAATCGTTGCTTATGTGNAGAACATCCATGGTCCACTAATGTGTTGTGGTATATACATATATAGAAGAACGATTGACACGAAGCGAAAAATAGAACAAGAAAATTCACACCAAAAAACAGTAACACAGCGGAACACATAGATTTACGCGATTCGGCAAATTGCCTATGTCCACGGAGTTGCAGAAAATTTTATTACTTGAGGAATTTACACCAGTCGGTCTTCTCGACTTACAAGAGGGATCTCTCACTTCCTTGCTCTCTCTTCTTCTCTCTCTACATCGAGATACATCGAAGAAGATAAACTTACAAGAGAAATAAACCTAATTTCTCTTCTGCCACAAGTCACCAAGAAGTTAAAGGAGAACAATCTTTTTCTTCTTGTTTCTTTTTCCTTCTGCTGCAAGGAACTACTGTTTGCACTTCACTTCCTTTATCCTAAGATAGCCTGAAGAAGAACACAAAAAAGGTCGTGCTTTCGACTAAATCTGAAGGAGAGCTGCTCCTTTTATCACGAAACCTAGCACGAGAACAGTTGGGCAAGAAAGAGTCGCGATTAGGCATCATTTTGCGAAACGTAGAGGCGGGAGATGTTGCGACAGAGCGAGAGATGGGAGCGGGAAGGCGCCTACGACTCACAAAACTGACAAAGCGTCTTCGCTTCGCGTGTGCGCGGGAGCAGGCTGAGG
The DNA here is from genome assembly GCA_002079205.1 of Phalaenopsis hybrid cultivar. NCBI lineage: Eukaryota > Viridiplantae > Streptophyta > Magnoliopsida > Asparagales > Orchidaceae > Phalaenopsis > Phalaenopsis hybrid cultivar. The sequence continues at coordinate 52,293 of JXCR01142664.1, forward strand.
CGGGATCATCGGGCTCCATACTTAATAAATCTCCTACTTGGAGACCGATACACATATAACAACATCTCCTTCCTCAAACTGATATCCTCCACCGGTAGCGTCACCTTTTTCTTTAAACATGAATCCTCCACCTCTGCACTTCAAAGCCCTTCTCTTCACACCAAAAGACCAACTGAAGCTGTGCACAACTTTAGTTTCTTAAGAGTAACACCCTTAGTCAACTTATCAACAGGGTCCACATAGTCTTGCATCTCCGTGCTATTTCCTAGGTTACTTTTGTCTCTGCTTACAACTCCCATTGAATGGGCTATATCATGTCTGTGCTGAAAGTCTTTTTCAACAAGTCTAGCCTTGTATCTTTTACTGCCATCAAATTCAGTCTTCTCCCGGTACACCCACTTTTTTTGTAATACCTTCTTCCCTGGTGGAAGTTCTGTCAGCTCTCACTTGCTCGAACTTTCATCTTGCAATATTTTTTCATAGCTCTGTGGTTCTCCACCATCTATATGTGGAACAATAGGAATGGATGTCCCAGACCCACTCTCCATTTCACTTCAATCATCAACACTACTATGAACCGCCAATAATAATACATCCTGTACTTCTTCAAATACCACATTTGCACTATCATTCTCCAACTTCTTGGGATTCCTGCAGTTTCTTTTTATGTGGTCAGCCTTGCCACAGCAGGTTGTCTGCTGACCATACTTTGATTTTGATCTCCCTCTATTTAAGTTCCTGTTCTGTCATCTCTCTCTAAAATCAACATTCAGTGTCAAACTCGTATTTGAGATCTCGCCAAAATTTTTTCGTGCGCACCTCCTCAGCCAAAATCAAATCACAAATATCATCACATTTCAATTATGATTTACTTGTAGAATTGCTAACTGTCATCTTTATGACTTCTCAACTATTTGATAATGATGCCAACGATATCAGCGCACATATCTTATCATTAAAATTAATTTCAACAGACGACAATTAATTTGTGATAATATTGAAATCATTCAAGTGTTCAAACGATAATTAATTTGTGATAGTATTGAAATCATTCAGGTGTTGAGCAACAGAAACACCTTTTGCCATATTCAAATTGAATAACTTCTTCATCAAGTACACATTGTTATTCGCCGATGACTTTTCATGCGTACCTGATAAGGCTGCCATGAGATTTGCAGTCGTCATCTCCTTGACAACGTTGTGTGCAACGGATCTCGATAGGGTCAATCGAATAACCCCCAGAACTTGTCGATCCAATTAATTTCATTCAACCTCATCCATTTTTTAGGTCTTTTCCTCAATAAAGGAAGATGAAGTTTCTTCCCATAGAGGTAGTCCTCTATCTGCATCCTCAAGTAACCAAAATCTGTGTCATCAAATTTTTCGATCCCTGAAACCCTCACTTCATCTGCAGTCATCATTCTTCCTCATATCCAAAATACGTCTCTAACACCAGTTGTTGTGATATATACATATATATATATATATATATATATATATATATATATATATATATATATATATATATATATATNCACTGAGATACATCGAAGAAAATAAATTTACAACAGAAATAAAATTAATTTCTCTTCTGTCATAAACGACCAAGAAGAAGTCAAGTGAGAACAATCTTCTTCTTTTTTCTTATTTCTTCTGCCACAAGGAACTACTGTTTGCACTTCTCTTCCTCTATCTCGAGGAAGCCTGAATAAGAACACAAAAAAGGCCGTGCTTTCAACTAAATTTGAAGGAGAGCCGCTTCTTTTATCACGAAACTTGGCACGGGAACAGTTGAGCAAGGAAGAGTCACGATTAGGCATCGTTTCGCGAAACGTGGAGGCAAGAGATGTCGCGACAGAGCAGGAGACGAGAGCAGGAAAGTGCCTACAATTTGCAAAACTGGCAAAGCGTCTTTGCTTCGCGTGTGTGCGGGAGCAGGCGTATGCGGGATCGTCGGGCTCCATCTTAACAAATTTTCCATTGGAGACCGGTACACAGAAAACAACATCTCTTTCCTCAAACTGATATCCTCCACTGGCGTCATCGCCTTTTTCTCTTTATTTCTATGTGAAGGAGAAGCCATAGTTATATTAAAGGAGAAAACCCAAAAGACGTCTTCTAGCATTAATTGGTGGTGGACCCATGCATAAAAGACAACTGCCTTATTTTGAAGATGCAAAACGTGAGGCGGGAAGAGATAAGAGGCGACAACAGTTAAGAAAAGAAATTAATAAAACATTTAATTTAGAATAACTATCATATTCGAACAATGGACTAAACTCCACTAATCTCAACAATTCTCCTCATTCATGGATCGTCGGGTTCCATTCTTAACAGATCTTCCACTTGGAGACTGGTACACAAATAACATCTTCTTCCTCAAACTGATATTCTCCACCGGCGGCATCACCTTTTTCTCTTTCTTTCTATGTGAAGGAGAAGCCACAATTATATTAAAGGAGAAAACCCAAAAGATGTCTTATGCCAGCATTAATTGGTGGTGGACCCATGCATAAAAGACAATTATTTTGTTCTCTCTGGCGCTCAAACAAATAGAAGAAAACGATGTTCTCTCCTGTGACCTTTTCGTGAGAGAGGAAGGCAGGGAAGGGGTAGACCAAGGCATCCTTTTGCCTTGGTTTTTTGGTGCTTGCTCATGGGTGAAGAAGGATTGGCTTACGAGTAAAGTCAAAGGCTGAATCTCAGGTAGGAAGAAGTGAGAAACTCTTTTTTGTAATTTGACGTGATTGACTTGTGTAAATTCCTCAAATAGTAAAATCTTCTGCAACACTGTGGACTTAGGCAATTTGCCGAACCACGTAAACCTGTGTGTTCCGCTGTGTTACTATTTTCTGGTGTGAATTCTATCGTTCTATTTTTCGCTTCGTGCAATCATTCTATATATATAAATATATACCGCAACACTAATGGTTGACGATCAGTTACTATAGATTCAAGTTAAAGATTTAGCTGAATTCATGTAAAATAAATAAATAAATCCAAAACAAATTTGTTGGAGTATGGCTAATTATGACGACGTCCATTGCTAATAAAAATGAAAGGTACATGCTAACTATACCATTTGATACTGTTAAGCTTTGCTAGATGTCACTACCCTCTAAAATTGCAAGAATGCTGCTTATATTGACTACAACTTTATTTGTAATCATCAGCACAACTGATAAGCCATTCCAACGTTTTGCTATTGCACTGGACTGAAAAAAAAAATGAAATTGATGTCATTTTAGAGCATTTCCACTCCCTTGTCTTTTTTCTCTATATTTTGTCCGTGCAATGTGCTAGGTGCAAATAATTCGTACTGAAAGAGTCGTTATTTTGCAGATCTGAGATGGATCTTTTGTGTNCGAACATCTATGGTCCACTAATGTGTTGTGGTATATACATATATAGAAGAACAATTGACACGAAACGAAAAATAGAACAAGAAAATTCACACAAAAAAACAGTAACACAACGGAACACACAAATTTACGCGGTTCGGCAAATTGCTTATGTCCACGGAGTTGCAGAAAATTTTATTACTTGAGGAATTTACACTAGTCGGTCTTCTCGACTTACAAGAGGGATCTCTCACTTCCTTGCTCTCTCTTCTTCTCTCTCTACACCGAGATACATCGAAGAAGATAAACTTACAAGAGAAATAAACCTAATTTCTCTTCTGCCACAAGTCACCAAGAAGAAGTTAAAGGAGAACAATCTTCTTTTTCTTGTTTCTTTTTCCTTCTGCTGTAAGGAACTACTGCTTGCACTTCACTTCCTTTATCCTGAGATAGCCTGAAGAAGAACACAAAAAAGGTCGTGCTTTCGACTAAATCTGAAGGAGAGCTGCTCCTTTTATCACGAAACCTAGCACGAGAACAGTTGGGCAAGAAAGAGTCGCGATTAGGCATCATTTTGCGAAACGTAGAGGCGGGAGATGTTGCGACAGAGCGAGAGATGGGAGCGGGAAGGCGCCTACGATTCACGAAACTAACAAAGCGTCTTCGCTTTGCGTGTGCGCTGGAGCAGGCGGAGGCGGGATCATCGGGCTCCATACTTAATAAATCTCCCACTTGGAGACCGGTACACAAACAACAACATCTCCTTCCTCAAACTGATATCCTCCACCGGTAGCGTCACCTTTTTCTTTAAACATGAATCCTCCACCTCTGCACTTCAAAACCCTTGTCTTCACACCAAAAGACCAACTGAAGCTGTGCACAACTTTAGTTTCTTAAGAGTAACACCCTTAGTCAACATATCAACAGGGTCCACATAGTCTTGCATCTCCTAGTTATTTCCTAGGTTACTTTTGTCTTTACTTACAACTCTCATTGCATGGGCTATATCATGCCTTTGCTGAAAGTCTTTTTCAACAAGTCTAGCCTTGTATCTTTTACTGCCATCAAATTCAGTCTTCTCCCGGTACACCCAATTTTTGTATAATACATTCTTCCCTGGTGGAAGTTCTGTCAGCTCTCACTTGCTCTAACTTTCATCTTGCAATATTTTTTCACAACTCTGTGGTTCTTCACCATCTATATGTGGAACAATAGGAATGAGTGTCCCAGACCCACTCTCCATTTCACTTCAATCATCAACACTACTATGAACCGCCAACAACAGTGCATCCTGTACTTCTTCAGATACCACATTTGCGCTATCATTCTCCAACTTCTTGGGATTCCTGCAGTTTCTCTTTATGTGGTCAGTCTTGCCACAGCAGGTTGTCTGCTGACCATACTTTGATTTTAATCTCCCTCTATTTAAGTTCTTGTCCTGCCATCTCTCTCTAAAATCAACATTCAGTGTCAAACTCGTACCTGAGATCTCGCCAAAATTTTTCGTGCGCACCTCCTCAGCCAAAATCAAATCACAAATATCATCACATTTCAGTTTTGATTTACCTGCAGAACTGCTAACTGTCAACTTTATGACTTCTCAACTATTTGATAATGATGCCAACGATATCAGCGCACATATCTTATCATTAAAATCAATTTCAACATACGACAATTAATTTGTGATAATATTGAAATCATTCAGGTGTTCAAACGATAATTAATTTGTGATAGTATTGAAATCATTCAGGTGTTGAGCAACAGAAACACCTTTCGCCATATTCAAATTGAATAACTTCTTCATCAAGTACACATTGTTATTCGTCGATGACTTTTCATACATACCTGATAAGGTTGCCATGAGATTTGCAGTCGTCATCTCTTTGACAACGTTGTGTGCAACGGATCTCGATAGGGTCAATCGAATAACCCCAGAACTTGTCGATCCAATTAATTTCATTCAACCTCATCCATTTTTTTAGGTCTTTTCCTCAATAAAGGAAGATGAAGTTTCTTCCCATAGAGGTAGTCCTCTATCTGCATCCTCAAGTAATCAAAATTTGTGTCATAAAATTTTTCGATCCCTGAAACTCTCACTTCATCTGCAGTCATCATTCTTCCTCATATCCAAAACACGTCTCTAACACCAATTGTTGTGATATATATCTATATATAAGAACGATTGACACGAAGTGAAAATTAAAACTAGAAAATTCACACAAAAAACAGTAACACAACGGAACACACAAATTTACGTGGTTTGACAAATTGCCTACGTCCACGGAGTTGCAGAGGATTTTACTACTTGAGGAATTTACACCAGTCGATCTTCTCGACTTACAAGAGGGATGTCTCACTTCTTTGCTCTATTTATACTGAGATACACCGAAGAAAATAAATTTACAACAGAAATAAAATCAATTTCTCTTCTGCCATAAACGACCAAGAAGAAATCAAGTGAGAACAATCTTCTTTTTTCTTATTTCTTCTGCCACAAGGAACTACTGCTTGCACTTCTCTTCCTCTATCTCGAGGAAGCCTGAATAAGAACACAAAAAAGGTCGTGCTTTCAACTAAATTTGAAGGAGAGCCGCTTCTTTTATCACGAAACCTGGTGCGGGAACAGTTGAGCAAGGAAGAGTCACGATTAGGCATCGTTTCGCGAAACGTGGAGGCGGGAGATGTCGCGACAGAGCGGGAGACGAGAGCAGGAAAGTGCCTACAATTCGCAAAACTGGCAAAGCGTCTTTGCTTCGCGTGTGTACGGGAGCAGGCGGATGCGGGATCGTCGAGCTCCATCTTAACAAATTTTCCATTGAAGACCGGTACACAGACAACAACATCTCTTTCCTCAAACTGATATCCTCCACTGGCGGCATCGCCTTTTTCTCTTTATTTATATGTGAAGGAGAAGCCATAGTTATATTAAAGGAGAAAACCCAAAAGACGTCTTTTAGCATTAATTGGTGGTGGACCCATGCATAAAAGACAACTGCCTTATTTTGAAGATGCAAAACGTGAGGCGGGAAGAGATAAGAGACGACAACAGTTAAGAAAAGAAATTAATAAAACATTTAATTTAGAATAACTATCATATTCAAACAGTGGACTGAACTCTACTAATCTCAACAATTCTCCTCATTCATGGATCGTCGGGCTCCATTCTTAACAAATCTTTCACTTGGAGACTGGTACACAAATAACATCTTCTTCCTCAAACTGATATTCTCCACCGGCGGCATCACCTTTTTCTCTTTCTTTCTATGTGAAGGAGAAGCCACAATTATATTAAAGGAGAAAACCCAAAAGATGTCTTATGCCAGCATTAATTGGTGGTGGACCCATGCATAAAAGACAATTATTTTCTTCTCTCTGGCGCTCAAAAAAATAGAAGAAAATGATGTTCTCTCCTGTGATCGTTTCGTGAGAGAGGAAGGCAGGGAAGGGGTAGACCAAGGCATCCTTTTGCCTTGGTTTTTTGGTGCTTGCTCATGGGTGAAGAAGGATTGGCTTACGAGTAAAGTCAAAGGTTGAATCTCAGGTAGGAAGAAGTGAGAAACTCTTTTTTGTAATTCGACGTGATTGACTTGTGTAAATTCCTCAAGTAGTAAAATCTTCTGCAACACTATGGACTTAGGCAATTTGCCGAACCACGTAAACCTGTGTGTTCCGCTGTGTTACTATTTTCTGGTGTGAATTTTATCGTTCTATTTTTCGCTTTGCGCAATCATTCTATATATATACATATATACCGCAACACTAATGGTTGACGATCAGTTACTATAGATTCAAGTTAAAGATTTAGCTGAATTCATGTAAAATAAATAAATAAATCCAAAACAAATTTGTTGGAGTATGGCTAATTATGACGACGTCCATTGCTAATAAAAATGAAAGGTACATGCTAATTATACCATTTGATACTGTTAAGCTTTGCTAGATGTCACTACCTTCTAAAAATGCAAGAATGCTGCTTATATTGACTACAACTTTATTTGTAATCATCAGCACAACTGATAAGCCATTCCAACGTTTTGCTATTGCACTGGACTGAAAAAAAAATGAAATTGATGTCATTTTAGAGCATTTCCACTCCCTTGTCTTTTATCTCTATATTTTGTCCGTACAATGTGCTAGGTGCAAATAATTCGTACTGAAAGAGTCGTTATTTTGCAGATCTGAGATGGATCTTTTGTGTNATTTTGCTTCTTTCTTCATGTTTACACCCTTGACTCACTTTCAGCCTGAATCCCATCACCTCTGGTTTACTTCTCATTTTTTCGATTCCTCAACTGATTCATCCTACATCGCAGGATAAGACATTACTCTCACGTGTACTATTCTCTCATCATTATTACTCACCCCCTTACCTCATATCTCTAGTTTCTAGTGAGTCACCGAAGGATGACGTCACCTCTTGGGTGTAGGATGGTTTAAATTCGCTAAATGACACATCCATGCTCATAAACAGTCGCTTCTCTATCGGGCTCCAACAAACATATCTCTTTTGGGTAGCAGAATAACCCGCGAATACATATTTCACAACTCTTAGATTTAGTTTCCCTATTGATGACTTGTTATCCTTCATATAACATACACAACCAAACANAACTCCGAAGGCCATGTCACTGTACTCTGCCTCTGCTGTTGACCTCACAACTACAGACTATTTCTTGCTCTTCCAAAAGACCAAGTTGCCCTCTATAAACATGCAATATCCTGAGGTGGATCTTCTGTCATCTGTACGACTCTCTCAGTCATCATCACAAAAATACTTAATGTCTACATGCCTATTCTTCCTGAAGACCAGCTCCTTCCTTGGTGCACTCTTCAGATATCTCAAAATCTGATGCACTACATCCATATGAACCTTTTTGGATTATGCTTGTAGTAGCTCACCACACTCACTGCAAGAAAGATGGCGGGTCGAGTGTAACATAAATGGATCAGACGTGACANACTCCTTGGTGCACTCTTCAGGTATCTCAAAATCTGATGCACTATATCCATATGAACCTTTTTGGATTATGCATGTAGTAGCTCACCACACTCACTGCAAGAAAGATGGCGGGTCGAGTGTAACATAAATGGATCAGACGTGACACCAGTTATTGGTTCTTCTCACGATCAACCAGTTCTCTTGCCTCTGCATTCAGCTTGATTTTCTTGTTAATTGAAAAGACTGCATGTTTGCACCCCAGCATGTCTGTTTCCATGAAGAGATCTATTATATACTTTTCCTGGAACAAAACCATCCTCTATGATCCACGGATCACTTTAATCTTAAGAAAATATCTGAGTTGTTCAAGATCATTCATCTCAAATTCATTGTCCAATTTTTTCTTAGTTGTGCAATCTCTGCTTTATCAGCACCGGTGATAATGATGTCATCAACATATATAACAAGGATAGTGGTGTAACCTTGATGTTGCCGAAAAAATACCTTTTGGCTTGAATTGATCTGCTGATATCTCATGCCTAACAAATCCTATTTAATCTTATCAAATCAAGTTCGAGGAGACTACTTCAAGTCATATTCTGGTGGTATCTCCATATGTTTCTCCTCCAATAACTTACCGTGAAGAAANCCTTCTTGTTAATTGAAAAGACTGCATGTTTGCACCCCAGCATGTCTGTTTCCGTGACGAGATCTATTATATACTTTTCCTGGAACAAAACCATACTCTATGATCCACGGATCACTTTAATCTTAAGAAAGTATCTGAGTTGTTCAAGATCATTCATCTCAAATTCATTGTCCAATTTTATCTTAGTTGTGCAATCTCTGCTTTATCAGCACCGGTGATAATGATGTCATCAACATATATGACAAGGATAGTGGTGTAACCTTGATGTTGCCGAAAAAATACCTTATGGTTTGAATTGATCTGCTGATATCTCATGCCTAACAAATCCTATTTAATCTTATCAAATCAAAGTTCAAGGAGACTACTTCAAGTCATATTCTGGTGGTATCTCCATATGTTTCTCCTCCAATAACTTACCGTGAAGAAATGCATTTTATACATCATGTTGGTGTAACCTTCCCCCACTATTCACTGTCAGAGAAACCAGTGTTCTCATTATGATCATCTTTGTTACTGATGCAAATGTTTCATCTTAATCAATGCCTTATATTTGTATGTACCCTTTCACCACTAGTTGTGCTTTGTATCGCTCTACCTTTTTCTTGTGGAGTTTGCTTCACTGTGAAGATCTATTTGCACCCAACTGTCTTTTTTCCCCTCTGATAGTGACACTATATCTCATGTTCGGTTTTTATTAAGAACCCCAAGCTCTTCATGCATAAACTATTTTTCATTTGGGATCGTTCCTTTAACAACCTATCAACACTTGTGTATAATGACATTGTCCAAAGATACAATGAATGTTCATGCAGAGGTAATACTTTAGAATATGAAACAAAATTAGCAATGACATGTTCCCACCTATAACGATCAAGAAGACGCCCCACATTGTTGCAAGAGATCCTCCTTAAAGTTTTGGGGTTAGGAGAAGAGGGAGGAGGGATCATATCACCTGAGAATTCTGGGTTGGAGGTGGATGAGGTAGGTGTGTCAAGAGTTGGGGAAGACCGAAACAAGCCAGTTGCTAGCACAACTGGCACTATTCCCTCGTTTTGCTTCTTTCTTCATGTTTACACCCTTGGCTCACTTTCAGCCTGAATCCCATCACCTCTGGTTCACTTCTCATTTTTTCGATTCCTCAACTGATTCATCCTACATCGCAGGATAAGACATTACTCTCACGTGTACTATTCTCTCATCATTATTACTCACCCCCTTACCTCATATCTCTAGTTTCTAGTGAGTCACCGAAGGATGACGTCACCTCTTGGGTGTAGGATGGTTTAAATTCGCTAAATGACACATTCATGCTCATAAACAGTCACTTCTCTATTGGGCTCCAACAAACATATCTCTTTTGGGTAGCAGAATAACCCGCGAATACACATTTCACAACTCTTAGATTTAGTTTCCCTATTGATGACTTGTTATCCTTCATATAACATACACAACCAAACACTTTCAATGGAAGGATTTCGTTATATTTTCTTTTAACATATAACAAAGAGACTTCCAATTCAATACCCTTAAGGGCATCCTATTGATTAATTGAGCAATCGTCAAAACTATTTGCCCCCATAAATACTTTGGAACATTCATTGCAATCATCATGTTTTGGGCTATCTCTAGAATATGTCTATTCTTTCCCTTTGCTACTCCATTTTGGGCTAGTGTATATGGATATGTGGTTTGATGCTATATCCTTTGGGCTGACAAGTATTCTCTAAATGTTTTATTGGTATACTGTCCCATTATTAGACCTCAATACCTTTTTTGTTGCACCATATCGAGTCTGAATAACTTTGTGGAAGTCATTAAAGCATACAAACGTACTATCTTTATTTTTCATCAAATATAACTATTACGAGAAAATAAATCGATAAAGGTCACAAAATATCGATAACTATTCATAGAATTTTTAAAGGAATGTCCCCAAACATCAGAATATATCAAGTCAAAAACACCATAACTCCTTTTCCTAGAACTAATATAAGAGGTCTTTGTAAGCTTGCTTAACTCACAAGCTTCACAAACAAATTTTTCTTTATTTGTCTGTTCATACAAAGAAGAATTCAACTGATTCAATAAACTAAAACTGGAGTGTCACATGCATCTGTGATGTGGTAGCAACACATCCTCTACACTATTTTCAGATTCTTCTACTTCAACATTCCATGGATGCCAAAGCTTAGTTCATTACCTCCAGGTCCAAATACCAGAGTCTGTTATGCTACATTTTAGTCCTAAGTGTTTGATTTTTCCTTTTCTCTTGAAAGATCACCTTAGGAATATCAGAAGAAACAACACATTTTAGTTGGAAAATAATGACACTAATNTGTATACTGTCCCATTATCAGACCTCAATACCTTCTTTGTTGCACCATATCGAGTCTGAATAACTTTGTGGAAGTCGTTAAAGCATACAAACGTACTATCTTTATTTTTCATCAAATATAACTATTACGAGAAAATAAATCGATAAAGGTCACAAAATATCGATATCTATTCATAGAATTTTTAAAGGAATGTCCCCAAACATGAGAATATATCAAGTCAAAAACACCATAACTCCTTTTCCTAGAACTAATATAAGAGGTCTTTGTAAGCTTGCCCAACTCACAAGCATCACAAACAAATTTTTCTTTATTTGTTTGTTCATACAAAGAAGAATTCAACTGATTCAATAAACTAAAACTGGAGTGTCACATGCATCTGTGATGTGGTAGCAACACATCCTCTACACTATTCTCAGATTCTTCTACTTCAACATTCCATGGATGTCAAAGCTTAGTTCATTACCTCCAGGTCCAAATACTAGAGTCTGTTATGCTACATTTTAGTCCTAAGTGTTTGATTTTTCCCTTTCTCTTGAAAGATCACCTTAGGAATATCAGAAGAAACAACACATTTTAGTTGGAAAATAATGACACTAATGTATAAAAGATTCATTGGAAAAGGAGCAAGCAACACATTGGACAAAGTCATATAATTAGTACCCCTCACTGTCCCCTTGCCAACTATAGGATGTGTTGTACCATCAGCAATCTGGATGCTCTCTAGTTCTATTAGGCGAGTATATGAAAACTCTCGAGTGGTACATGCCACATGTCGAGGTGCAACATAATCTATTATTCGTTCTGATGATCTTGTGATGGAAATAGAGACAAGAACATGTGTATCACAAAGACCTTTGTCAGAGTGAGCATTGATGACAATGTTACCTCCTGATGATGATTGGCTAGAAGTATCACCAGCCACATCTCTCGTTGCTTTCTGCTTCCTCTTCCACAACTCCAAACATTCACAATCCTCATTGGTGTAAACCAATCTAGTCACTCCCTTCTCTACTACCATTAGATTTACTCGGTAGCCTCCTATTCCATCTTTTTGACCATCACGACCATGGCCTCCACCCTATCCACGTCCACCTGGCTCGTTTTCCTTAGGTGGCGTAGGATAGGTCTTGCTCAAATGACCAATTTCACCACAGTTTTAGTACTTGTGAGTCTCCCCCTAAACACCTATCATACCTGAGTTCGAGGCAGCCAAAGTTGATTACGCACCTAGAAGTCCATTCGGCTCAGAGTGTTGCTTCATGTGACACTTCTCCTGTATCATCACATTAATGACCTCCTCTAGTGAAGGGATAGTCACTTGAGCTAGAAGGACCGATCTCCTCTGATCAAAGCTTGGGTTCAGATGGGTTAGAAACTGCATAGTCATCATATTTGTAAAGATCTTCCTTTGCTTGCAGTCCGGATTGCTACAATTCGACTTCAGTGAAAAGTTATCAAGATCTGCTCACAGGTGTTCCAGTTTTATTGTGTATTCCTGAATCGATCTATCACTCTGTACCACTGCCTCTCTCACATTGAATATGAAACTCTCTTATGTTGTTCTCAGTTCTAATAAAGCTTTTTCTTTAGCTTTGCCCAAATATCCTTCACCTTTCAAATGCCATTGACTGATGACGCAATCAATGGAACCATCGAGTTGAAAAGTCAGGTGTAAAGTGAGACATGTGTGGTTCTCTACTTACCCCCTCAATATTATCGCACTCTAGGTTAGCATTGATATCCCTCTATTCTTTTCCTGCTAGGGCAGCCTTGATTTGACGTGACCAACTCAGTTACGTGGCCGATCCATCAAGTTTCAGATCCACAGGAGGGAGATCTAGCTTCACCTGCGTCAGAGTACGTGCTGAGGTGGTGGCTTCTGTCAAGACGCTAAATTTCTGTATGAGCCCGACCAAGACCTTAAAAAATTCAGGATCTAGCTTTGCTAGAAGCTCCAATCCTTTAACTCCCACACAATTTTCATCTCCCGAAATCATCAAACACAAATTCAAGTCTAGCTCACACGATTCCATTTGGTAGGCCATTACTCTTTAGCTGTGGATGCAACGACATGTTTCTGTGGATGGGCGGGTATGAATCAGATCTAGGGTTTCCCAATTCGGTGGCGCTGTAGATGGTCGTCGTCCAAGGCTAGTTAGTTATGTTGTATGGAAGTCACAACCCTCTTTTTTGTCTTTCCGTCGCGACTCAATCGTCGGGATCACAGCGCAAAGGTCCCGCCGAAGCGTTTGTCCCTTGATCGTCTTCCCATTGAGACCAAGTTGCCGATATCACATTGCAGAAGAAGGCCTGCCTCTGTTACTACTGGATCGCAGGCCAGAAGGTCCACCTTCCGTCTCCGTTTATTTTTAGTATTCCTGCCGAGACCCAACCTCCAGGTTAGCTTTGGCTCTAATATCAAATTGAAAGGATTGTTCAAAACCTAATATTTTCATTCATAACATGGGCTTAAATAGGGTATTACAACGTTTCACAAATAAAATCCTAAACTTCTTCAATATTCCCTTTTAACTAATAAGTCCCTAAATAAGATCCAATTTTCAACACTCATCAACCATATATAGTGGAATGCCACATGAACAAACTTAGACTCAAGAGTTCGATGGCGTGCTACGGCGGATTGCCAAATTGTTTTTCCCAGTTGTCTTGCAGAGTTTGACAAGCTGACAAATATGAGTAACTGAGTACCAACCTCCAAGTATGAGTTGCGTATGAGTTAGCAGTTTGCTTATTGCAAACAGCTCACCCATTTGATGAAAGTATTAGATTTGCCTCATTGTCTAAGAGATCAACTTAGTCAAGGAGGACAACTGATCCTAAAGCTAAATTTCTCAACATTTGATTATCACAAAGGTAGAGTAAGCAGACAAGAATGTGACCTAACTAGCTTTATGGGGATGTGATATGACGCTGACATAAATATTATTTAAATCTAATGTCAAAGTCAAAAAAAGACAATAAATGATAAAACTATAAATCCTAAGAAATTTGTGTATAATGAATACCTTTTTTAATTCTATGAGAGAACTCTCTATAAAAAGAAAAAAAATTCTTGTGACAAGGGATTGATCTCTGTTAATTTTGTCACAAACAATTTGTCGTCTTTAAACGAAATAGTGATTTATCTCTCATCTAGCTTACTCTTCATTTTTCCTAGTTTATACCTTAGGTATGAGTTCATAGACAAATCGAAGTTCAATATTCTGAAAGGTGCGGTGGGTGTGGATCATGCCGCAAATAAGAAGAAGAGTTACATAATGAGCATATCATTAATATAGAGATTATTAGTAACATGGATTCTATCATAGAGCATACATGTAAATGATGCTAAATGGTGTGTGTGCCATGATGCATGCTGCTGCCATTTGCATGGTGAGGCGCGGCATATCAAAATGGCGCATGCTATTTGTACCATGCATGGGAAAAGACATGGTGCGTTACCTCGATGACATGCACAAAAATAAAATTTTAGTTTAATATGAAAAAAAATTAAAGAAAATTGACATGGATACAAATCTATTTTTAGATATTTGCATGTAGAACATCTAAAGTTTAATATTTATTTAAATAACACATAAAAATAGTGATTCTAATTTTTCTAAAGTGAAATTTATCTTTTTTATCAAAATATTTTAATATGATTATAACATAAACTGTTATATATGTAAATATTTAACTAGGTGTTGAATATGTAAATATATAAGAATTACATGATATGTCACACATATTGTTGTTCGCATGATAGTGAATTTGTTTGGTTGATGAGAATAATGATGAAGCTTACATTTTATACAGTTATAATACTATTTATGATGGAAATAAGATTTGTTTGACTTATGATGATGATGATAAATTTTTAAATGAACACTATTTATAAAAATTTAGAATTGTAAAAAAATCTAATATTTTGAATTTGAAGTAATTGAGTTATCGAGCACTTGAATTTACATATTTTTTTATTATTTTATTTTATTTTTTATCTTTTAATTATATATTCTTTCATATTTATCTAAACTTCTTAATAATTTTTTAATATTTTGCTTTATATCTAAAATAGTGCATACTGCATCATACACTATTCTCTACAGAGAATTTTGTGCTATGATATGACATTCGACATTTACTAACATGCCAGAGAGTTTGTGACTTAGTAACTCATTTAGTTGAAAGAACACGTGACAATGATGATAAGAGAAATGCTAGTACAACTGTCAAGGAGGTTTGCGGTCCCTTATCATGCTCTACAAAGTGAGACCTTTGAGCTATGGTGTGCTATTCACCATTGACAAACATGCCAGAGAGTTCTTGACTTGGCAAATGAATGAGTTGAATCAACAAATGATGATAATGCTTGTGATGATGATGATGATGATGCGAAATGCGAACGCAAGCATCAAAAGGGCATGCACTCCCTCCATGTTTCAAAGCTTTGGTGCGGTGAAAGTTGCCATCACGGTTACTAGAAAAACCTCATCACATATTTTAACTGACGAGGATGATTCTTACCATCTTGAAAGTGTTGGGGCAGCATTGCTTAATATGAATGGGGAAGGACAATTGGGACTCCTGGACAATATCAACTGGGGAATATTTTGTCTTGAGTGATTGCCGATGCACGCCAGAGAAGTTTATGATTCCATTATTGGAATCTTATCGAGGGAGTTCTAATTCCTTCAATCACATCGCATCATTCAAATCTATTATTTGTCTGTTTAGGATAAATAATATTTTGAAATATCAATTATTCTTTATCACGTAAAAGAAATTGACATTAGTTTGGTTAATAGTCTGCTTCTGGGAGTAATTATCTTCTATTCGGACATCAAGAAAACAAAGGATGTAAATGAGTTTTCAAAACCTATTGCAAATNAACATAAATATTATTTAAATCTAATGTCAAAGTCGACAATAAATGATAAAACTATAAATCCTAAGAAATTTGTGTATAATGAATACCTTTTTTAATTCTACGAGAGAACTCTCTTTAAAAAGAAAAAAAATTCTTGTGACAAGGGATTTATCTCTGTTAAGTTTGTCACAAACAGTTTGTCGTCTTTAAACGAAATAGTGATTTATCTCTCATCTAGCTTACTCTTCATTTTTCCTAGCTTATACCTTAGGTATGAGTTCTTAGACAAATTGAAGTTCAATATTCTGAAAGGTGCGGTGGGTGTGGATCATGTCGCAAATAAGAAGAAGAGTTACATAATGAGCATATCATTAATATAGAGATTATTAGTAACATGGATTCTATCATAGAGCATACATGTAAATGATGCTAAATGGTGTGTGCGCCATGATGCATGTTGCTGCCATTTGCATGGTGAGGCGCGGCATACCAAAATAGCACATGCTATTTGTACCATGCATGGGAAAAGACATGGTGCGTTACCTCGATGCATGCACAAAAATAAAATTTTAGTTTAATATGAAAAAAAATTAAAGAAAATTGACATGGATACAAATCTATTNTTTATACCTTAGGTATGAGTTCATAGACAAATCGAAGTTCAATATTCTGAAAGGTGCGGTGGGTGTGGATCATGCCGCAAATAAGAAGAAGAGTTACATAATGAGCATATCATTAATATAGAGATTATTAGTAACATGGATTCTATCATAGAGCATACATGTAAATGATGCTAAATGGTGTGTGTGCCATGATGCATGCTGCTGCCATTTGCATGGTGAGGCGCGGCATATCAAAATGGCGCATGCTATTTGTACCATGCATGGGAAAAGACATGGTGCGTTACCTCGATGACATGCACAAAAATAAAATTTTAGTTTAATATGAAAAAAAATTAAAGAAAATTGACATGGATA
>JXCR01142666.1:27860-64127 GCA_002079205.1 Phalaenopsis hybrid cultivar
ATATATATATATATATATATATATACTATTTTGTACCAAATAGGAGCAATCCTATTCTTTACCCTCTTCTAAGTGCATAAAGAATATTGACTAATTCAGAGTTTGGTCCCTATTTTCATGGTTAGGCTAGGAGGATACTGGTTGCCAATTAAGAGCTCCCACTACTCTCTCCCTTGAGGGTTAACAGTCTTGCATTAGTTTCCAACCAACTTGATCAAATTAGCGATTTTAATCTGTCACCTTAAAATCTCGAATACTTCATCCAACAAAAATATTTCCCTATTTATTTTCACCCAATTCCACGGATGAAATACTCTCCCATGAAATCAAATGTGATTCTCCCCAAGCTGTAGATATCATAATTCTTTCGAAACATATGTTTCTCAACACATTTTAACATTTCAATTGACTAGATCGAAAAGTAAATGAAGATCAAAGTTCAAATCATCACAAATTATTGACATTTAAAACATTATAAAAAAATCAATTCTTCACCAAACCATATCGTAAAGTAGGGAGAAGGATAAAGAAGACCACTCAGAATTCTTGAGAAGGATACGACAAAATACTGATTTCATATATAAAAAAATGTTTACAAAATAAAATAAATAAAAGACACAATTTATCCCACAATCCTTCCCAGACAAACTCCTAGAAGTTCTCTCTAAGTCTTTTTCTCTTTACAAGAACTCTCAATTTTCACTTAGAAGTCTAATTAAGAAGAAATCTCTCACATTTCCTCTGCTGTTACAATCATTAAAGAAAATCTCCAAGCCCTTGAATTCTCTCTCTCTCTAACTCTTCTTCTTCACGCCACACCTCACGCCCAAAACACCTCTCTCTTCAGGCTCTAGACTTCCCTCTCTTTTATAAAAAGCTGCCTCCCTCAAAAAAGAATTCAAAATTCCCCCCAAAAATTCTATCCAAAATACAAGTCTTTTGACTTCAAATGACATGTCCATTGATCCATGAGACATATCCCTTCAAAAAAGTACCTTTCAAATTGTCTAGATACATTGAATTACATGAAGGTGTGTTAGAACAAGTGTCCCTTTGAAAATTCCAGCAAAATTCGTCTGGAACAGCCTTAATCTGCAAAAATTCGTCTCTGGCACATTTGACGCCAAATCTAGCGCATCATGTGCCAACTCTCTATCAAATTGCGCATTTGGCGCCAATCTGGCATATCATACGCCAGTTTGCTGATGACCTCAATGTTCTGGGTTTTGGCGCATCTGGCGCCAATCCGGCAAGCAAGCTTACTTCCATCTTATATATTGATGAAAAATTTTATTAAAATGTAAAGTTTAATGGTTGGATATATAAATACATAGGAATTTAGTTGTGCGTATGTAAATTTGTACATAGCAATAAACAAGCTTATTTTCCGAGACAAGTGCAAGAAGAATGGTGTTGGCAAGCTTACTTTCCTCAACAAATTTTTAGGTTATAATGGACCAAAAGTATGAGAAAGATTGTGGTCTCTATAAGCCACAATCATGTTGTTGTCTTCACCGCTAACTAGAAAGATGACTGTTTATCCAAAAAAAAAAAAAAATAGCGTGAAACAAGGAGGAGCAAAAGTGCGAAAAGGAAGAAAGAAGCAAACAATCAAACCTTACTCAATGGTTTTTGTAAAGGTGGTTTGTAAGGATGATGGTTTTGGTAGTCTCCGTAAGCTGCGATACCCTAGTTTAGGGTTTCGGTGGTCTTTGCAAACAGTAAGTCGCAACCGAAAGAGGAAGTATGAGTTGCAGTCGCTGACAGGAGAAGCTGAGTCACTGAGAGAGGAGTTGTCGAGAGAAGATGAGAGTGTGGGAGGGAGAGGTATATAGGATGAAACTAGGAGAGGGATGATGAGTCTTAGGAGAAAGGAAGTATTCGGGATTTTCGATGGTCTAATGGATTATTCCCCATGGTTTAGTAACGGTGGGTAACCGTTGGTTTTATTTCAGAATATAACCGCCGAACTAAAACATCGGTAAGTCTAAACAAACCGTCGAAATTTATTTTTGTTACGAAGCGATTGGTCCGGGAATAGTAATATCGTTAGAAATTAAAAGATTAATTACTCGTCGCTAAGCTGAGGGAAATTAACACGATATTTACGATGCACAATAAGCTGTCAATTTTACCATCGATTATACCGCCTTTTCATGTAGTGAAGTTGAATTACATCTCTTGTGCTACACTTATGAGGCCAAAGTGCGATAAATATAAACGTCAAACTGTGGGTGTTAAATATGCATAATCATAAGAATTTTGTGGTATGTATGTAAAATTCCCTATACTTTATATATAATAAAAAATTATAAAATATGAGTTTATGATAAAAATAAAAATTTATGACATAAATTGTTCAATGTACGCATGTTTATATTAGTGAAGAATATGTTTATTGTAGTGTTAATATTTGTGGGCGGATGAGAGTTAGATCAGAAAATTATATATTTTCCACGGTGGCTGTATTGTTTGAGGAGAGTTAGGCGGTGGGTTGGTGGAGATTTAAAAGATGGACGAAAACAGAGAACCTTTTCTGCGATGCAGATTATTTGGAAATAATTAGCTGGCATAAAAATTGTTTGGTTCCTTATTGTCGAATTAATTAATGCAATGTAATAAGAAAAAAATCGTCGTAATATTGTCTGATAAAGTTTTTAAAATTTATGCGAGTTTTTTGTTTTAAATGGATGTTTTTTGTTCATTTGTTCTCAATGGATAATTTTTGCTACAGTTTTTGTTGTAATAAGAAAAAAAAATGGTGTAATATTGTGGGATATAAAAGGAAAGGAAGCCCCTATATCTTGAAGACCTCTAATCCTTTTTAATTCCTTCTTTTTCTTTTTATCCTCTTTCATGGAAGATTTTGATGTAGATGTTTAAGCTCGAGTGACTTGTAAGTCTACATATATCTTGCTTCGCGCTATGCTCCGTCGTCTTCATATTCATAGTGGTCGCTAGGACGAAATTCATTAGCTAACATCGTATTGATTGAATCATTTTCAGGCTCTTCCGAATATTCTTTCGGGTTGAATATATTCCCCACTTTGAAGTTGTGTTCTAACCAATCTTTGAAGGGAGGACATTTTTGTTCTTGTGGCCGAGCATCTTGTGGCAAGGACAATAATTAGGATAGTCTTTCATATCTACTTCTCCCGACTTCTTGGCTTCAGGTAATTTGAACTCAGGAACTTTCAACAGGCTGCGGAATATTTTTGCGACGGCTTTTCTTCTAAATGCATATTTTTTTTCCATTAGTTCGGACATTGATTTTTTTTCTATCTGTGATTGGGTTGATTATTGGATTTGTATTTGTGGAGATGACTGTCGTTGCGGTTGACTTATATTCTGTCATTGTTTTCTTAATTCGGGCTGTACCTGCATCGGTTGTTTACCCTTCTCCATCACTGAAACATTTCTCGATTTTCTTTCAAATGCTTTCATCAGCTTCGTTTTCTATGTCTTTTCCATTATAATCATTTGCCTGGCTTCTTCTTGAAGGTTGGCAGATTTACTGAGTTATTTTTCAAAGGTTGTTATTATAAATCGCTTGAACATGAATGATACTGGTCCATGGAATTTCTAGAATTTCAACTGTGTTGCTCCTAAAGTTGTGGGTTACATTTCATGCTGTGATTTGTTCAATGCCAAATGTAATCCATAAGAGTTTCTCTGAACTTTTGTTTTTCTACTTTCAAATCTCTGACCATTATGTGGAGTTGCGCTCTGGCAAATCATTGAATAAAGTGATTCTAGAATTACACAAAAGTTTTAACGGATATGTTTGGAAGCTATGCATACCAATCGAAAGCAACCATTGTAAGGCTATTAACAAATTCGCGGAGTAAGAGTGCATCACTTCCCCCACGTTGCAACAACTTGCTCTAAAGTGTGCAGGATGCTGACGAGGGTTATCAATCTCTTCAAATACTTTGAAGAGAGGTAAACCAAAGCCTTTAGGATATTTAACATAATTAAATTTCCCCGGAAAGAGTCTACCCATTAGAGTTACTGATCCTGCTTTCACCTAGGTCATTGTTTCCTTTATCTTTTGTTTCACTGGTTGTGTAATTTCTTTTTTTATAATTCTTCTTCGAGAAAAATCCTTTTCTTTCGAGCACTTTCTTCGATTTTTGTGGATTCTCTTTTACTTTCAAGGACATGCGCTTCCTCTGGTTAAATGATTTCAATGACAGGCAACTGATTTGTCTATAGAAAACTTTGGAAAGCTGCCAATGCATTCATCAGTTCATTAACTTTCAGTCAAGATGATTAATCTGTTCATCTCGCTGTTGTTTAGCCTTTTGTAATTCTTCTATCACAACTTCTTCAATTGGTAACAATAACTCTCATGATGATAAAGCAGCTCGTGTCTGTACCATATTTATTCATAAACATTTCTCATTCAAGCTATTGAAAGACTTTTCTTTTCTTTCTACTGCTATTTGTTTAATATCAGCTCTTAAATATTTTGTCTTTATTCAATTGAACTAACAAAAAAAATTTCACACGACTTTTCTTGAGAATTAATTATGGAAGTAGTGTTTTGCATACCCATAAAATCAGAGATTTGTTTCGACAGTTTACGTTTCCGTATCTTCTTTCTGAGTATGGGACGAGGCACTTCTGGAAGCATATCATCTTGCTGTGGGTAAGAACGATCTCTAGCCCGCAACATTTGCATGAGGGTTTATATTTATTTGACATCTCCTCTGCCTTCATAATTAAATTGGTATGTACTGGTAAAGATACTAGACGCTGTTTTGTTCTAAATTTTGAAATGGCCGATTCTATTATTCTAGGTCCATGGTGAAATTTAGCTGGCACTCTAGTTGTTATAGTCTGTTGACATTTCGGAGGAGACTTGGTATAGTATCTAGTTAGATCAATTTTCTGATGGATGAAATTTTCTTGGGAAAGAAGTCCTCTTTTCATTGTCGTAGAAACTGCACATCCCATCTCATTTAAAAGTTGAGAGATCAAACATCTCCCTTTTCAACCAAGTCTTTTGAATACAAAATGTATCACTTGAATTTATTGGATCTTTCCTTTTTTGAATGAGAAGATTGAGGCATAATAGTGGGGACACACTGTAAGCTACTTTCAACTTCTTCAGTTGATATTGGAAAGAGCTTATTTTCTTTAAGGAAAGCATTGCCAAATATACTCTCCTCTTGTTCAAAAACTTCAACCTTGTTAGCTGTTTTAATTTTATTTTTCTTCTTTTTTTCTCATGACAGAATGGTTTTTGTTTCTTCAATGAGTGCGTGTCAGTTGTCCAGTATTAGAAATATATCCAACTTCGTACACGGACGGTGGTGAAACGTCATCCTCCTGGTCGACGCAAATTTTCTTTCCTTTTTGATCAACTTCCTTTTTCTTTTCATTAGACTGGAGACTAGTTTGTTTTACTAAAGTTGGCTCGGATAGGAATGCCTTAAAAGGAGGGATGTCCTCATCGGAAACGAAATTAATTTCTTTAAAAGGATCTATAACTTTTGAAGCACTAGTTTTTGTAATGTAATTTGGTGGGCCATGCAGGGGTAACTCCACTTCATCAAATATGGACGCATTTTTGATCATTGACTTTTGGTAGCAAGTAGCATTTTCAATTGTTTTGGAAATGTCATAATTTGCTTTAGACTCATATTGTAAATTAGGAATTTGTTATTTTTATGTCATGTTGTTTTGTTGTTGTTGAAATGTAAGATTTTAAGTTTTGTATGTCATGAATAACTTCTGAAATCAAAGACTTAATTATGTCAGGGAAAATGATAGATTTGTAAAAGAGAAAACTCAATCTGTCAAAAGATGGATCATCTCGGGAAAGAGAACAAATGGATTAGCCAGAGATGGGTAGAGAAAATTGTTGAACTTACTTTTGGTTGAGGTCTAGTTTCCTCCTTGGTAGCCTAGGGTCTAGCCATAAGACTTTCGCGTTGACTATTCCTAATGGATTAAAAAAGAACCCTCACCATTAGAAATTTTGAACTCTTCTTTGCTCAAATTGAAGTTCCACATGTTGGTCCTAACCCCTAGCACTTAATAGGTGGGGTCAATATGAGGGAGCTCAAGTGAAGTTTTCCATAGGATGGTGAAGCCTTAGAACTAACCCTAAGTTGTCTGGTCTTGGTTAGGCT
The DNA here is from genome assembly GCA_002079205.1 of Phalaenopsis hybrid cultivar. Classification (NCBI taxonomy): domain Eukaryota; kingdom Viridiplantae; phylum Streptophyta; class Magnoliopsida; order Asparagales; family Orchidaceae; genus Phalaenopsis; species Phalaenopsis hybrid cultivar. Next base: position 34,001 of record JXCR01142666.1, read on the forward strand.
AGCTTATACACACTGCACTTTCTCACACACCCCAAACCCTAGGACCCTTTGATTTAGTCTCACGACTCCTTTTGGAAAGCTCATATGGATGGAACCAAACCCCTAGCCCTTGGCTAAGAGGGTTAGGATCAGAATATTGAGCATCCAAAATGAGTCCTCATATGGCTCCTATTGGTTTGACATGACTTCATGGCATACTTGTTCTTTCTAGCCCAAGATCACAAAATTACCAAAATACCCCTACAACCCTAATTTTTGCCAAAATTGACAAGATTTTCCAAAACACCCAAATTTAATTCATTTCAAAACCCACCATCCAAATTCACCAAAATTCCAAAATCCCCAAAATACCCCAAAAATAGCCAAAATCACCAAAATACCCCTCATGACCACAAATTTTAAAAAATTCCAAAAAATCTAAAATAATCATAAATATTCCAAATTTTAATTTTGAACCATCAAATTGACCCAATTTGACCAAATGGATCCATTTTGATCAAAAGCCCCAAATTGCCTTAAAGGCCCAATTTCCCCAAATTAGCCTCAATCTTGGCCAAATTGACCCCAATCTTGCCCAATTTCAATTCCAAATAAAAATTCAATATCCTTAATGCTATTATAAACAAAAATCAAGCCCAATTTAACCCAATTTTAAGCCAAATTCCAACCCAAATCAAAAAGCACCAATTTTGACCCTATGTCTAAAATCCCCAAATTGGCTTTTCAATTCAAATCAAAATCACTTGAAAGCCTTTAAAAACTATTCATGACATATCCATACACAAAATTAAAAATTTAATTGACCTAAATTTTTTGCCCAAATTCACCCAAATTTCAAAAGCGCAAGCCCACCACCACACTTAATTTCAAAAGCCCACATGACATGAAATTTCTTCCCATCATCCATTTAATCAAATTCATTCCCTAAGTTTTAAACCCATCATCAAATAATTCCATATTAAGCCTCATGAAAATGTCCACAAAAATACCCCATAAAATCCAAAAACTCCTTTTCATACAAATGACCAAGCCAAGGACAAGCTATGAAGCCATCCCCAAGCCACATGCAATCCAAGTGAGTCATGCTCATATCACCTTGATAATTTGGGCAAAAGGAGGAGCCTCTTTAGTGGTCCCCTCACACATAATTAACCACTCCCATGAATTAATTAAGCACACCATTAGTCCTAATCCGCTTGGATGGGAACTTCACTTTGCTAACCCAGCAGAACCTTTTGATTTTCATCAGCACCCAAATCTTCCTTGATGGGTGAGCCCAACCCCAAATCATGCATTGAACCAAATTTACCCAAAATGAACCTTCCACCATTCTTATTTAATCCAAAACCTTTACACATGACCAACCTTAATTGACTTCACCAAAACCTAGTTCTGATCCCTCTGACCAAATGGTGACCTGACCCTGGCTGACCGGCCATCCACCTTGGCTGCCTGAAAACATCATGGCCAAGAGAGCCCATATGGTAAAAACCTCAATTTGAACCCATCTAAGTGTCACAAATCTAATTGGACATTAGAGCCTTTCTGCCCTCCACCTAGGCAACGCCTTAGCCACCTCAGATTGGCCTGAGAGCCACCTTGGCCCCTTTTGTTTAAACTCACCCTCCACGGCCAAAAGGAGGAGTTGATGAAATTCCTTAGGTAGACCCTAGCAAATTATTCCCAGAGCTTCTTCTAAACGCCTTGAGTTTAATACAACCATCTTGCAGCCCTCAACCCCACTGTCTGAGCTCAATTTTGGAGATGCAATTAGGCCAAAACCAAGACATATTTTCCCATAGATCCACAGTGCACCAAACTCAAATTAATTGCACCCACACCATCCCTTGAGTGAAAGAAGAAGATCCCCCATAGAAGCCCCATCACCGGACGACCCTAGCATAGACTTTGATCAACACCCAAAATCGGTCTTGGTTGAAATCATACTTATGAAATTCGCCACAGTCCAAGGCTTCATCTATGAGCTCTCTGGACCCAACTCAAGCTTTTAGAAGCACCTAATAAAGGCCACACCTCTTGGGAAAAGGTATTGAAATCTCCCCTTAAACTGAGCCTACTTTAATTCTCCATGTTCATAGACTCGATTTAAGACTTGATTAACCATATGGTTATGTTCTCCTGGTCTAGACAAGTCTATAGAAACAAACCTAAAGAGATTTGGTTGATTATCAAGCGATATATTAAGTTTTGAAGTTTGACAGCTCTTGGGCTAGGTCTTGTGGATGATGAACGGATGCAGTCCATTTCCACGTGTATCGGATAGACGACTGAGATCATGTTGAATGAAGTCTCGGTGCATGTACAGCGGCCTGACTCAGCATGCGATGCCCAACCAGAAGCAGGCGCATGCACGGTTCGGAGTTGCCTAGGATGAGGTGGCTCCACGACGAATAAATAGAAAAATCATGATTTTTTGATTTATTTAAATGACCATATTTTTAAAAATCCATAACTTTGCATGGAAAAGTCATAAAAATAAAATAAAACATCCTTTCGCTCAGTGAACAGAGTAGAACATTATGGAGATGGTTTCATGTTTGTTTGATGCGTGTGTGATTTTTAATTACTTAAAAGTGTAATTCTTATTTGGATTCTCCATTTATATAGACATTTCACAATGACTTAATTTTTGGGGCTTTGCTTCTCTCTATCACGTGAGATCTTCCCTGGTTTTTCCAAGGTCAGGGGAGGTGGCAGATATCTGTATTTTTCAAGTGTATCATGTCTATTTTTATAAAAAAATTAAAATAAATAAAATATTCATCAAAAAAATACAAAACTTATTTTGGTAGACTCATTGTGGTCAGAGGACTCTAGGAAAAATATAAACTTAGTTTAACTCCTTAAGAATAACCTTATTGTCACCAACCCCTAAAAATAAAAGAAAATCAAATTAGAGTATTATAAATGTAAATGGCATGAAAATCATCTATCACTATAATGTAATTTCAAAGGAGCTCCCCATAAAATTTCAAGTCTATTGGAATTAATTTGACCACTAAAATGAATTAATCAAGTGAAATTGCATTTTTGGCATTAAAAAAATTATAATACTTAAAATACAACTCAGAAAAATCACAAATTTGTTTTTAGGAGCTCCTTATGCTTAAAATAAATACTTCATTTTTAAGCCATTGTAAGTATTTAAATAAATAAAAAATAATTAAAAATAATAAAAGTTAGAAAATTATAAACACACACTAAAATGTCACATTTGGCTCCAAATCACTTGAGATCAATTAAATTAATTTTCCTAATTGTGTAAGTCAGGATATTAATTTTTAAGGGATTAAATTGAATTCTCTTTTATTTTCCACAAAAATAATTCCAAGAATTAAAATACAAACCATAAAAGTATGAAAGTTATTTCTCTGGGTTGCTTGGACTTACGGAGATTTAAGAAAAAAATATAAAATTTAATTTTCCACTTAAATAATATTTAGTATTTAATTGATACTAAAAAAAACCAATAATTCTAATAGTTCAATTAAACCTCTAAAAATCATGAAAATATGTCCAAGTGGTCCTCTAACCTAGGTGAACTTTTAGTATTTTTATTAAGGATAGAGTTCTTTGTTTTAGTTGAGTTATTGAATTTTCATTAAAAATCCCTTTATCTATCTTTACCTCTTATTTCTTGCCCATAAATTTGCATGTTAAGCAACAAAGTCACCCTGTTTGTTAAAACTGAAACTTTTACGATAGCCACGAAACTGAAACCAAAACCAAAATTAAAAAATCAAAATGAGATAAAATCCACTGCCACAACAATCAAAATATATGACAACTCTAAATTTAATCACAAGCAAAACAAAACAAAAATTACAAATAAATTAAAACGTCTCTCTTGGGATGGAAGTTCTCCTTTTGATCTGTAAGTTTAAAATCAAAATGCATGTTTCCAACAAACGTCAGTCACCGAATCGAAATCTCATTGCCCACTTTGAAAGAACAATTTAATTTAGATATATATTTAGTTTAGAAAAATATGAAATCAAACTGACCCCATATTTTTCAAAGTTTAAATGAAAGAGCATTGTATGTCAAATCATGTATCTATCCCGAAGGATTAACTCAAGACTTGAGGATGAGGCTCGATCAAATAAACTAAGAAATATATGACATCCGTTTGGTCTGCGAAACCTTTGTAATTGCTGAGAAGTTCCCCTATTTAATATAAAAAATTAAATAGGTTTTATATTAAGCTGGGTTCGAGAAAAGCTTCCTCTAAGGGCAAGCTCCTATAGTTAATTACATCTTAAATGACCAAAGTCACTTAAGAAGACTCTCGATAAAAATCAAGAAATATTATCTTCAAGGAATTTCAAAGGGTAGGACTTTTCAATGAGATCAGACGTAGAGGTATGAAATGGGATCGGTTTAAAATGGGAACATTTTGTTATAGAGTCCAAAAAAGGAAGAACTAGGGGATGTCATCGATCCAGAGGAGAATCTCGGTGACTTCCCAAGCTATCCTAATGTTTGGCTTTAGATTTGAGGAGAAATACTTAGGTGTTACATCCTGTCAATTTTTATTAGTTAGGGCTTACATTTGTGTGAAACAATCAGACAAATAGCCTGGAAGATATGAGGATTTAGGACATGACAAACGACAACCTCGGAATTCTAAGACGAGTTAGAGCTTATAATGTATAACAGGGTTATACAAAGGCCTAAAGATAAGGTGAGGATTTACGTTGCATAAGCAAGCAACCTCGGGTCCTATGGCTTTGTTGTTTAAGTCTAAGGAAGAAAGATTGGTTTAGCTGGGGAAGATAGGGTTCGGCTATGCAAAGGCCTAAAGATAAGGTGAGGATTTACGTTGCATAAGCAAGCAACCTCAAAGGGGCTATACGAAGGCCTAAAGATAAGGTGAGGATTTACGTTGCATAAGCAAGCAACCTCAAAGTGGTTTAAGTCTAAGGAAGGAAGATTGGTTTAGCTGAGGAAGACAGGTTTTGCTGTTGAAGATGAGTTAGGGCTTATATTGTATAGCAGGGCTACACAAAGGCCTAAAGATAAGGTGAGGATTTATGTTGCATAAGCAAGCAACCTTGAAGTCCTATGTATTTATTGTTTAAGTCTAAGGAAGGAAGATTGGTTTAGCTGGGGAAGACAGGTTTTTCTATTGAAGAACTGTTTAAGTCTAAGGAAGGAAGATTGGTTTAGCTGGGGAAGAAAGGTTTTGCTGTTGAAGATATCTAAGGAAGGAAGATTGGTTTAGCTGGGGAAGATAGGTTTTGCTATTGAAGATGGTCGTGCTGCCCACCATGCTAGCTCCAAGCTCACTAAGGAAGGAAGATTGACTTAGCTGGGGAAGACAGGCTTTGTTGTTGAAGATGGCCGTGCTGCCTACCATGCTAGTTTCGAGCTCCTTGTTGCGACGAGTTTGAGTTTTCCAATGTTTCAAGTTGTGATATCAAATAAAGTGTCCCTATGGTTGAAGTCTTTTAAATTTTATGGGGGCATGTTAAAGTTGATTATAGCGACACCGGTTAGGATCCTACAGTTCCCTCGTTCCGACATCACTATTTTCTATTGGATTCACTTAGTCAAAATAAATTTACTAAACTCAACTTAATGATTTCCATAATTTTATTTAGACTGTGGGAAGTCTCGTTAGCAACCGTAGGTTACCTCCTCCGAGGAATTCCTGATCATCCGATAGAGACATCTTAATTTAGTTGCAAGTGTAGTTTTACGTGATGTTTGTGATTAAATTTTGAGTTATTTTATATTTTGAATGTTGTGGGGTTGCATTTGATCTTGGTTGATTTTAGTTTTAGTTTTGATTTTGTGGCTATCCAAAAAAGTTTTAGCTTTCATGTAGGGTGGCATCATTGTTTAGCATGCAAATTTGCAAGTATAAACATACAGTATGAAAGTACAAGAAAGACGACGCTGAATACTGTAAAAGGGACCTGCCGAGTCTTCTTGTTCCACCACGTGAAACTCAAAAGGCATGTTAAGGCAGTTTATATGAAATAGGGAAGTACTATTTTGACGACCTATCTAACCTTAGGTCACATCTTGGTGGGTCCATAGGAGTTTAATTAAGGATGACATTTGTCAAGCAAAATATATTAAGTTTAGTAGATATCCGAGGTATCTAACAGGTTAAGAGGAAGAAGTAGGCCCGTGCTTCCCTCTTATCACCTGGTGAAAAGCCTTGAGCTCCTTTAAACTTATTACGTTGCTTAATAATTCATCTTATAAATACCCTTAGTGCTCAGTGAGCATTGATGTCTCAATTATACCTAAGAGTAAGGTAATTGTCATCTGTAATTTAGTTTTGAAGATTATGTGGGTGAAGACCCTTAAAGAGGCAAGTTAGTGTTATTGGAACACTTAACCAAATTTTTATCCTAATTGTGCTTGTAGTGTTTGAAAGATGTTCTAATTTTCAATGATATTTACTTTTCTAATCAAATTGGGTTTGTAGTGTTTGAAAGATGTTCTAATTCTCAAAGATATATACTTTTCTAATCCTCATTTAAATGAAGCTTGATTTAGCCTAAGTCACTACTAAGCCCTTAAGACTTAGGTGAGTGTCTTAATTAGTTTTGAAAACATTAAGCTTTAGGTGGTCATAATTCATGATTTGAATTTTATTTGAAAATAAAAATAGGGATATTAAATTGGTTAATTATTAACTTCAAAAGTCATACCCATAATTCCTAGGTTCATTTTATTTTAATAAACTTCCATATTTTAATAATTTAGAAATCTATTAACTTATCTTTTCAATTAAGAAAGTGAGGTTGGTTTCTACCAATTAACCCCTTGTGTTTCAAACATCAAATTGAGATCAGATGTTGCCCATTTCCCTCCTTGAATTAATCCTAAATGTTAATTAAGGCTAAATTTCCAAAATTACACATTTGCCCCTAAGGCTCTAACACTTCATAATTTGTCAAATTCAATTCAAATGACTTTGAAATTTTTATCCTACCTCATTCATGGGTCAATTAAGGCACCAGAGGAGAAAAAGTGATTTTTTAAAATTTAATTTATATAATTATTTTCATGCAAAAATAGGACTATTCAAAGAAAATTCCTAACTTGACCAAGGTAAATCCAAATTCCTTGAAATTTTTACTGGAGGTAAACCTAGACTAGAAAAGTCTTTGAACCAAATTTCATGATTTTTTGAATTTTATTTGAATTTTACGAATTACTTTAATTTGTGGCGTATTTATTATATATAAAATATTTTTAATGTTGAAAATTAAGTTTTGTATTTTTGAAAAATCTTCCTAAGGTTAGAGAACCCAAAGGAGAAAATTTTAAATTTTTTTGAGTTTTATTTGATTTATTGGAATTATTTTAGTGAAACCCATTTTTGCCTTTAAAAATTATTTTTAAGCTTTGAAATTTAGAATCTTTATTTAGAAAATTAGGAAAAATATTCTAATTATTTCTAAGTAGTTAGGAAGCAATTTAGAACATTTCTATGAATTTTATTATTTTTCTAATTTTTATGGATTTTTAATTATTTAAATATTTAAAATAGGTTAAGAATGAAGTTTTTATCTTAAATACCATTTTATTTTTAAGAAATAACCTTGATCACAAAGAAGTCAAAAAACAAGTTTTTATAAATTTTGGAGTTATATTTTGATTTTTAAAAATCATTTAAGTGCCAAAAATGTTGTTTATCTTTAAAAATCAACTTAAGTTACCAAATGAACTCAAAATGCTTTGGAATTTTTATGGTAAGTTCTTTGGATCCCAAAAAATAATGGAGATAAAAAATCAAGTCATTTTATCATTTATGTTTTTCAAAATTAATTACTTTATCAATTTAGTGTTTATAAAGATTAAGTGTATTTTGAATGACTTAGCTCACGAAATATTTCCTAGAGACTCTCTGGTAATCATAAACCTTCCAAAATTTTCTTGGATTTTTCTAAGCAACATGCTAATTTCCTTGATTATTTTATGAAAATAATGCACATAAAATTGAAAAATATGATTCTCTATCTAGGGACCTCCTTTGACTTTGGAAAAATCAGGGAATGTTCCCTAAGATAAAGGCAACAAAATACTAAAATTTCAAGCCATGGTGATATTACTACATGAATGGAGAATTAAAACATCTAAATCAGTATTTAATTAATTAAAGATAAAATATGCATCACATGGACTTAAATTTTTTTTTCACATTGTTCTCCTCTGTTCACTGAGCAAGAGGATATTTTTATTTTATTTTTGTGATTTTTCTACACCCAGATATAAATTTTTAAAGCTAGGGTTCATTTTCTGATTTTTTTAAATCCCTATTTATCAATTTAAATGTGCGGCGCCACATCAACCTACGATGGCTCCAAAGCTCCACACGGTGAACTCCTACTCGGCACCGCCATCCACCTCAGCACTGACTCGACCCGCTGTTTATGTTCTGAAGTGCTGTCCGATTTCATCTCGACCGTCCATACGATACACGCACGGAATTTGATGTGGTTTAAGCTTCTTTCACTGTTGTGAAGGTGTGGGTGAAGTTAATTTGATTTTGGTGGACTGTGGAGGTGTATTGGGCTTTGTCCTGGTTTCCGGCAAGATTTCAAGCTCAAAATTGAACTACAACAGTGGAAATTAGTGAGGGAAAACAGTTGGAATGCACTAAGGGGATCTTCGAGAAGCTCTGTGGTCAATTTCGAGAGGTCTCTCTAAGAAATTTTTAGCACACCCTCCATGGCCATGGTAGGTGCTTTTTATAAAAATGGCTAAAGGGTGGCTGTCATGGCGAATTAGGGGGTGCATTGTGCTGCTTAGGAGGAGGGCAGGGGAGCTCTACAATTTAATTTGGCTGAGCTGGCCTCTAAGTTTGATTTGGGTAAAGTTTTATGGGGGTTGTTCTCGGTTTTGAGCTTCTCCAGGGTCTACGTCAGCCGGCCATGCCAGGAGGAGGTGGCTAGGTGCTCAGGGCATCCAACGAAATCTGTCAAAGCAATTTAATGCAATGGGATTTAGTTTTGGTAAGGGTATTTTAAGCATGTGTATTTTGGAAATAAGATCCCTTAATTTAAGGGACGTTTGGCCCATGGCTCATCTAGCTTGGGTTAGATGGGTTTTGGCTCAGTCTTAGGGTTTAACCAACGGCTGAGGTAGAGTTAATTTGGTGACTTTGAGGTAGTTAGGCCATCTTTAATGAATAGGTTCAATGTGGGTTCAAGTGATCAAAGTTTAGGTTTTGGATAGGTTATCCATGTCATTTGACCCAATTGATTGATCAAAATTATGTAGATGATTTTTATGAAGATTTTTGGTGAACTGTTGGAGTGATTTTGAGTTTAATTGGTAGGTCAATTTGAGAGATTTTTGAAATTTGGCCAATTTGGGCATGTTGGGTTAGACGTGGTTTAGGTTGAGCTAGCCTTGGGTTAAGTCCAAATTAAATAGTTCAAATGATCAAGGGAAATGTTTTAAATATTTTTCATGAAGGGATAGAGTGGAAATTTTGGGGCTAAGGACATTAATTTGGTGAAAATTTGAGACATGGTCAATTTGGGGTAAATTTGGGGCTTTTTGGACTTAGGTTGAAATCCAATGAAATTCAGGCCTCACCAAGGCCAATTGATGGCCAATGTTGATGTATGAGGATGTTATGAAGGTTTTTTAACAAAACATTGTGGCCAATTGAGTGGTTTATAAATTCAATTTGGTGGAACAAGTCATAGGGCCAAAATTGGGTTTTTGGTTTACCTCAAAATTGGGTTCAAATCATGGGCCAATTGAGCTTGGATTTGATCTAAATTAGTCACATCAAGGGTGAATTTGAGTTTAATAGACATTTGAGGTAATTTGTGGAAAATATGGGCCTTTAAAGGGAAATTTGGGGGTTTTGCTGAAAGATGGTCAAATTGGCCAAATTGGGTCGTGTGATAGTTGAGAAAAATGAAATTGGGAATATTTGGGAGGTTTTGGGAATTTTTGGGATTTTTTAGAATTTTTGGAATTTGGGCTAAGGAGGGGTATTTTGGTAATTTGGCCAATTTTGGTGGTTTTGGGTAGTTTGGTTGTTTTCAAGGAGTTTGAAATGATTTTTGAACCAAGTTGGGTATTTTGGGTAGATTTGGAAATTTTGGCCAAATTTGGGGTTTCAAAGGTATCTAGGTAATTTGAGGGAATTTATAGGCAAAAGGCTAGGTTGTGTATCTTGGTAGAGTTGGAGTGCCAACCACCATCAATATGCCATGGACCAATGTAAACCCCATTTTGGGTCCTCTATGTAGTGGTCTTAGCCAAACCCTAGTCTAAGGCTAGCGAGTTTAGTGGACCACTTACAGAAGTTTCCCAAAAGTATCAAGGGACCAAAGCCTAGAAGTTTAAGTTTAGGGTAGTGAGTGATTGGGAGTGCAAGTATATGCCTTAAGCCCTAGTACAACACCTAGGGTAAGGTCCAGCAGTCCTAAGGGTGACTCATCTTGAGTTTCCCCATAGTGACCCCACCTACTAAGTGCTAGAGGTTAGGACCAATATGTTAAACTTCAAGTTGAGTAGAGAAGAGTTTAAAATTTCTAATGATGAGGGTTCCTTCTGTTGTGCCCCGGAAAATCTTTTCACAAACAGCTGTTTCAACTCGAAAAATGTTTTAACTGATCCGTTGGGCAGGTCAGCGTACCAATTGAAAGTAATTCCTAACAAGCTGCTGGAAGAGTAGAGCTTCACTATTTCTTGTGTTGCCACTGCTGGCTCGAAAATGTGCCATATGTTGTCTGGAATTTCCAGTCCCCTCAAATATCTTGAAGTTTGGGGCCACAAGGTTTTGAGCTCAAAAGTTGGGCTCCGGCAAGGGGATTCAGGGCAATGTGGTTGTTGGGTTGCACTGAGGAGGTCTCAAAGAGGCTTTGGGATCAATTTGGGGAAGTCTCTTAAAGGAATTTTCAGTTATCTCTCAATGGTCATTGATGGGAGCAATTTATAAAAATGGCCTTAGGCTTGCTAGCATGGCCAATTGGGGGGTAAAATATGCTGCCTAGGTGGAGGGCAGAGAGGCTCTAAGCTTCCATTTGGATGAGGTAGCCTCTAGGATTGAATTGGGTTTAATACCATGAGGGTTGCTCTTAGTTTGGCTATTTTTCAGCCACTAGGCCAGCGGGCCTGCCAAGGGAGATGGCTAGGGAGGTCAAGTGAGCCAGGGGAATATGTCACAACAATTTAATGATTATAGGCTTTATTTTGGCAAAAATATTCAAGGCATAAGAAAATATGGAATTAAATCCCTTGATTTAGGGGACCTTTGGTCCATGGCTTAGCTTAGGTGGTTTCATGGGGTTTAGGCTGGTCAATATGGTCCAATTTATGGCAGTGGAGTCATTAATTTGATGACTTTAGGATAGTTAGGCCACCTTTAGTGCATGGGTTCAATGTGGGTCCAAGTGATCAAAACTTGGGTTTGGGCTAGGCTAGCCATGTCAATTGACCCAATTGATTGATCAACATTGTGTAGATGATTGTTATGAAGATTTTTGGTGGAGTGTTGAAGTGATTATTAGTTCAATTAGTGAGTCAATTTGAGGGATTTTTGAAATTTGGTCAATTTAGGCATGTTAGGTTAGAAATGGGTCTAAGTTGAGCTAGCCTTGAGCTAAGTCAAATTGAAGGGTCCACATGATCAAGGGTGATGTTGTGAAGATTTTTCATGAAGACATAGAGTGGAAATTTTAGGGTTAAGGCCCCAATTTGGTGAAGTTTGGGGACATGGCTAATTTGAGGCAAAATTGGGGATTTTTGGACTTAAGTTGAAATTAAATGAAATTGGGGCTTCACCAAGGCCAATAGAAGGTAAAACTTTATGTGTAGGAATGTTATGAAGATTTTTCAACATAAATTGTGGCAAATGGTGTAGGCCATGGGTTCAATTTGGTGGAACCAAGTCATAGAGCCAAAATTGGGTTTTTGGTTTAGCTCAAAATTTGGTTCAAATCATGGACCAATTGGGATTGGATTTGGTCCATATTGATCATATCAAGGGTGAATTTTATTTTAGAATTAAAATTAGGGGAAATTGAGACCAATTGGATAGACATTTTAGGTAGGTTTGGGAAAAAATGGGCCTTTAAAGAGCAATTTCGGGGGTTTTGGTCAAAAGTGGACAAATTGACCGAATTGGGTCATGTGATAGTTGAAAAAAATTAAATTGGAAATAATTGGGAGGTTTTGGGAATTTTTTGGATTTTTTTTGGAATTTTTGGAATTTTGGGCTAAGGAGGGGGAATTTTGGTAATTTGGTCAATTTTGGTGATTTTGGGTAGTTTGGGTATTTTCAAGGTGTTTGAAATGATTTTTGAACCAATAGGGTATTTTGGGTAGATTTGGGAATTTTGGCCAAATTTGGGGTCCCAAAGGTATCTAGGCAATTTGGGGGAACTTAGGGGCAAAATGATAGGTTGAGTATTTTGTAGAGTTGGAGTGCCAACCACCATCAATAAGCCATGGAAAAATGGAACCCCCATTTTGGGTCCTTTATGTAGTGATCTTAGCCAAACCCTAGCCTAGGGCCAGTGGGTTTAGGGGACCACCTACACGAGTCTCCCAAAAGTTTCAAGGGACCAAAGCCTAGAAGTTTAAGTTTAGGATAGTTAGTGATTGTGAGTGAAGTGAGTGCCTTAAGCCCTAGACCAACACCTATGGTCCCCTCGAAGGTCCAGCAGTCCTAAGGGTGACTCATCTTGAGTTCCCCCATAGTGACCCCACCTACTAAAAGTTCTAGAGGTTAGGACCAATATGTGGAATTTCAAGTTGAGTGGAGAAGAGTTTGGAATTCTTAATGGTGAGGGTTTCTTTTCTAGTTTTCTAAGAATAGTCAATAGGAAAGTCCTATGGCTAGACCTTAGGCTACTAACTTTTTCTAGTTTTCTAAGAATAGTCAATAGGAAAATCCTATGGCTAGACCTTAGGCTACTAAAGTCTATTTTTCTAAGAATAGTCAATAGGAAAGTCCTATGGCTAGACCTTAGGCTACTAAAGATAGTTTTCTAAGAATAGTCAATAGGAAAGTCCTATGGCTAGACCTTAGGCTACTAAAGAGGAGAAACTAAACTTCAACCAAAAGTGAGGTCAATAATGTTCAATTTTAATTATGTTCAATTTTACAATCCTCATTTAATCAAATTTTATGTAGCCTAGGTCACTAGTAAGCCCTTATGGATTTGGTAAATATCTTAGTTATTTTGAAAGAAGTTGAATTTTAAGTGATGATGATTATTTATTTTCAAAGCACTTAAGTGTCATTTGAACATCAAGTAGGGGTATTAAATTAGTGAGTCATCAACTTCCAAAGTCATACCCCTAAGTCCAGGGTCATTTAATTGACTAGACTTCCAAATTTTAATAATTTAGGAAATTACAAATTTATCCCTTGATTATGAAAAAGTGAGGTTGGTTTCTACCAATTAATCCCCTTGTGTTTTAATTATCCAAATAAGATAGTTAAAATTAGAGGTTACCATTTTCCCTCCTTGAATTAAACCAAAATGCTAATTAAGGCCAAATTTCCAAAATTACACTTTTGCCCCTAAGGCTCTATCACTTCATAATTTGTCAAATTTAATCTAATGACTTTGGAATTTTCATCCCACCTCACTCATGGGTCAATTAAGACATTACAGGAGAAAATGTGATTTTTCAAACATTAATTTAATTTACATATTTATTTTTATGTAAAATAGGATTTTTGAAAGAAATTTTCATAACTTGACCAAGGCAAAGCCTAATCCCTTGGAATTTTTACTAGAGTAAAACTTAACCTAGTGAAGAATTGGGGCCAAATTTCTTGATTTATTGAGTTATATTTGAATTTTAAGAATTATTATAAGTTCTGGAGTATTTATTAATTATAAAATATTTTATATGTGAAAAATTAGGTTTTATACCTTGATTAAATCTCTTTGATATTAAGGAACCCATAGAAATAAATTTTAAATTTTTATGATTTTTCTTTGAATTTTTAGAATTATTTTAGTGAAAACCCATTTTTAGCCTTTAAAAATTATTTTTGCTTTAAAATTCAATACTTCACTTAGAAAATTAGGAAAAATATTCCAATTGTTCATAAATTCTTAAGAATCAATTTAAAACATTTCCATGATTTTTGCTATTTTTGTGATTTTTATCATTTTTTAATTATTTAAATATTAAAAATAGGCTTGAAAATAGAATTTTTTTTTAATTTCAAATTTATTTTTAGAAAATTCATCTAATTACAGAGAAATCCAAAAACTAATTTTTATAATTATTTGAGTTATATTTTAATTGTTAAAAATTATTTTGGTGTAAAAAGTGGCATTTAACTTGAAATATCAATTTGAGTTATTAAACGAGCTTCAATTTTTTTGAAATTTTTATGGAGAGTTCTATAAACTTTAAATCACAGTGGAGATTAAAAATTAAGTCATTCATATATTTTTGTTTCCCAAAGTTAATTTTATTTGTGCATTAGGGTTCATGGAAATTAAGTGCATTCTTAATGACTTAACCCATAAAATATTTTCTAAAGGGTTCTCTGATCATAGCAAACCTTCCAAAATTTTCTTGGATTTTTCTAAGCAACATGCTAATTTTTATGATTAATTAGACATAAACTTGAAAACTATGGATTTCTGTTGAGAGATATCCTCTGACTTTGGAAAAATCAAGAAATGTTTCCTAAGAGAGAGCAACAACAAGTCAAAATTTCAAGCCATGGTGAAATGTGTACATGCATGGAGAATCAAAAGACTCCAAATAGTATTTAATTAATTAAAAATAAAATATAAATCCAATAAATTTCAAATTATTTCCACAATATTCTCCTTTTTCTACTGAGTGAGTGGGTGTTTTTATTTTATTTTTGTGATTTCTCTACACTAAGATATGGATTTTTGAAGTTAAGGCTATTTATTTAAATAAAAAAATACCCTATTTATCTATTTAAACATGCGACGACATGTCAACCTATGATGGCTCCGAAACTCCACGTGGCATGCTCCCATTTGACGTCGTCATCCACCTCAGCGCTAACTTAGCCCGCGATTCATGTATGAAGGCGCTGTTCTACTAGATCTCGTCTATTGAGGAGATAAACGCGCGATCGGATGGCTCCCCTTCATCATCCCCAATGCCTTAGCCCGAGAACAATCCATTTTCAAAGCTTAAGATCTCACTCATTTCTTAACCAAATTAAGTGCAGTTTATTTCTAAATGCTCGTCTAAGTGTGTCAAACACATCCATACACCAATCAAGCCATTAAACTAAGTTTAATCAAATGGAGAATCAAAATAGGCTTGTGAGGAGGAGGAGTTCAATAACTTTGCTCTGAGAACTAAAGCTTCAATGAAAGGTGCTTGGCACATTCGTGGAGGTCCAAGGAGGTTAGGGATTAAGCCTCTTGCTGTGGTGAAAGGCCTAGGCATGAATTCAACTAAGCTCAATTTCAGGTGTTGGTCTAGAGCTATGCTAGGTCTCTGTATGAGGGGGATTTTATGGGGTTTCTCCTTATTTCACTGTGGTGAAGGTGTGGGTGAGTTTAATTTGATTTTTTTGGAGTGTAGAGGTGTGGAGAGCTCTGTCTTATCTACGGCAAGGTTTTGAGCTCAAAATTTAAACTCTGGCAAGGGGATTCAAGGCAATGTGGTGGTTGGGTTGCACTGAGGAGGTCTCAAAGAGGTTCTAGAAGAAATTTGGAGGGGTCTCTCTGAGAAATTTTTAGCACACCCTCCAAGGCCGTGGAATTGAGGTTTTTATAAAATGGGCTTAAGGGTTGCTGTCATGGCCATATGGGGGGTGAAAATGCTTGCTTAGGTGGAGGGCAGAGAGGCTCTAACATTTAATTTCGATGAGGTGGCCTCTAGGTTTGAATTGGGTTTGATTTCAGGGGGGTGGCTCTAGATTTGGACATTTTCTGGCCACTAGGCCAATCGGCCAGGTCAGGGGAGGTGGCTAGGAGGTCAGGTGAGAGAGGGGAATATGTCACAGCAATTAAATGGGCTGGTGTTTAGTTTTGGCAAAAATATCCTTAGCTTAAGAAAATATGGAATGATATCCCTTAAATTGGGGATCCTTTGGCCCATAGCTCATTTGGGTGGTTTATTGGGGTTTGTCTTGGTCAATAGGGTCCAAAACTTGGTTGTGGTGACCTTGTCTCGACAAATTTTACATGTATAGGTCAATTTTGGTGCATGCGTCCAAGTGGGTGCAAATGACCAAGACTTGGGTTTGGTTAGGCTAGACATGTTAATTGGCCTAATTGATTGATGCATTTGATGTAGATGATTGTAATGAACATTTTTGGTGAAGGATTGAAAGAATTTTGAGTTCAATTGGGGATTCAATTTGAAGGATTGTGGAATTTTTGTGAATTTGGGAAAGTTGCGCTAGACTTGGGTCTATATTGGGCTAGGCTTGGGCTAAGTCCAGCTTATTTGCTGAGAATGGTCAATAGGAAAGTGATAAAGAGTTTTAAACATGAATTGGGTGCCAATTTTGGGGCTAAGGCAATCAATTTGGTGAAATTTGGAGGCATAGCCAATTTTGGGCAAAATTTGGGGCTTTTGACTTATGTTGAAATTAAATGAAATTAAATGAAATTGAGGCTTCACCAAGGCCAATTGAAGGTCAAGTTTAATGTTTAGGAATGTTATGAGGAGTTTTCAACATAAATTGTGGCAAATTGAGTGGGCTAATGGTTTAATCAAGTGAGATTAGGTCATGTGGCCAAAATTCAGGATTTTGATTTGGATCAAAATTGGGCTCAAAGAATTGGCCATGGAGCTTGTGTTTGGTTTAAAGTATTCACATGGAAGGTAAATTTAAGTTTAGGATTGAAATTGGGGGAAATTTGGACCAATTTGATGGACAATTGAGATGGATTTGGGGAGATTGGGCCTTTTAAGGGCAATTTGGGGGTTTTGGACAAAGATGGTCAAAATGGTCAAATTGGGTTATGTAGTAGTTAAGTAAAATGAAATTAAGAATATTTGGAAGGCTTTGGGAATTTTTGGGATTTTAAGAATTTTTAGAATTTTGGGCCAAGGAGGGGTATTTTGGTAATTTGGCAATTTTTGGTGATTTTGGGTAATTTGGGTATTTTCAGAAGGTTTGAAATGATTTCTGAATAAGAGTTTCAAGGTTACTTAGGTAATTTGGGGAAGTTTAGGGCTAATAGCCAAGTTGAGTATTTTTGGTAGAATTGGTGTGCCAACCACCATAGATGAGCTATGGACCAATAGAATCCCCATTTGGATCCTCTATGTACTGGTCTTAACAAAACACTAGCCTAGGGCCAGTGGATTTAAGGGACCATCTACATGAGTCTCCCAAATGATTAATGGATCAAAATCAAGACATTTTGGGTTTGTATTTGTGAGTGATTGTGAGTGAGGTGATTGTAGTGAGTGCCTTAGCTCTAGATCAATACCCAGAGTCAACCTTAAGGTCAATTAGTCCTATGGGAACTCTCCTTGAGCTCCCTCATAATGACTCCTCCTAGTAAGTGCTAGAGGTTAGGACCAATATGTAGAGCATCAAGGTGAGTAAAGAGAAGTTTGGAATCTCTAATGGTGAGGGTTCCTTTTCTAGTTTTCTAAGAATAGTCAACAGGAAAGTCCTATGGCTCCTTAGGCTACTAAAAAGGAAGAACTAAACCTCAACCAAAAGTGAGGTCAACAAATGGACCCCCAGAGGAAGAACTAGACCTCAACCAAAAGTGAGGTCAACATGTGATAAAATTATTGTCAGAATTTAAAGATTTCTTCTCCTTGAGCTATGATGATATGCCAGGATTATCAACAGAAGTTGCAATTCATAAGCTCAGGGTGGACAAAGATATGACCCCAGTAAAACAAGCCCCTAAAAGAATGCACCTTTAGATAGAGCAACAAGTCATTGCTAAGGTAAAGAAGTTAATAGAGGCTAACTTTGTAAGAGAAGAGCAATACCCCATAAGGTTAGCTAATATTGTACCAGTTAAGAAGAAAAATGAACAAGTCCATATATGTGATGACTTCAAGGATTTAAATAAAACATGTCCAAAAGATGAGTTTCCATTACTGATATCAGAATTAATGGTGGGCATCACATCAACATATGATATTTTCTCTTTCAAGGATGGATTGTCAGGTTATAACCAAATCAAGATAGCTCAAGAAGATGCAACACTTACAACTTTTAGAATACCGATTGAGATTTTTTGCAACATAATGATGCCATTCGAGTTGAAGAACACCAGAGCAACTTATCAACGAGCTATAACAAAGATATTTGATAACTTCATTCATAGCAAATTGGAATGCTATGTCGATGATTTTGTCATCAAAAGAAAATAGAAAATAGACAATTTGTTTGATTGGAGGATCCTGTTCGAACGATTACAACAATATAATCTCGAGATGAATCCCTTAAAGTGCGCCTTCGACGTCACCTCTAAGAAATTTCTACTATTCTTTGTTCATCATTGTGGAATCGAGAATGGCCCGGATAAGATTAAGGTTATCTTTGAAATACCTCCTCCAAAAACTTTGAAATAACTATGTTCCTTTCAAGGAAAGTTGGCATATCTGAGATGCTTTATTTCTAATCTCCTAGGTAGGTTTCAACGCTTCTCAACATCAATTAAAAAGCATGCCAAATTCATTGTGAAGAGAAATGCCAACGGGCCTTTGAGGACGTTAAGGGATACTTAATGACTCCTCCTGTTTTGACAGCCTCTATCCCGAGAAAACCATTGATACTTTATACTGCGGCCTTAGACGACTCTCTTGGAGCTCTGTTGGCTTAGGTTGATAACAACGGTAAGGAAAATGTGCTCTACTTCTTGAGTTGACGTCTAATACCGATAGAAGTAAAGTATCCACTTATTAAGAAAAATTGTATAGATTTAATTTTTTCCGCCCAAAAGCTTAGACATTACATGATTTCTCATAAAATTACTCTTATTTCACAACTTAATCAATTGCAATATTTGATAACCCGACAAACACTTTATGGACGTTTAGCAAGAAGATCAATGATTTTATTGCAATTCAATATAACTTTTATTCCCCTCCCACTTTCTCCCAGCACACCCACTTTCAGTTGGGTCTCCACTCTACAATGAATTGCCAGATCAATAGATAGTGCAAGTAGAATCATTCAGTGCCAGACAATGGGCAATGTACTATGATGGAGCTTCCTCAGCCAGAAAAGATAAAGGATCAGAGATGATTATACCAGGAAAAGCAGAAGTTTGTCTGAATTTCATCACGCCGGATAAGGGTAAGTTGAGATTCTCCTAACACACAACAGAGCCATGCAAAAATAATGAAGCATAATATGAAGCACTGATCATTGGGTTGGAATTGACAATCTCATTAAATATAACAGATATCGCCATCTATAGCGACTCACAACTTGTCATTCAACAAGTTGTTGTATAATACAAGATTTTGAAACCATGACTAGCAGAATACTATCATCACACAGTGAAGCTGCTTGAATGTATTTCCAACGCGACTCTATACCGAATTTCTCAAGGAGATAATGCCCATGCCGACGCTCTAACAAAACTTGACAAGGAATTGGCATGTCCACCAATGGATTCCATCAGCATTACAGTTCAAGGACGAAAAGCTTTGTCTTAGATCGATTTTGAAAACTTACAAAAACTCAAAAAAGAAGAAGGAATGATGATTCCAGTTGCTGACAACAACGGAGATTAGTAAAAGCCATTAATAGAATATTTACAAACTGTAAAGCTGTCAGAAGACAAGTCTAAGGCATACCACATCACGAGAATAGCTACGTCATATGCTCTAGTGGGTAATATTTTCTATAGAAGATGATTTGATCAAATGTGGCTGCGATGTCTGAGCAATTCTGAATCACAAAATATCATTAAAGAAGTACACATCGGATTGGGTGGTGCTCACTATTCAGAGCCAATAAGGAAAATGAAGATCAAGAGTCTCAAATATTATTGGCCAGCAATGACATTCGATTTTATGGATACAGCTAGGAGGTGTCACCTTTACTAAGTGCATGGGGTGGTCTTACACTAACCTCCGAATGTGCTACACCCATTCGTTGCCTCGTGGCCATTCGAATTTTGGGGCACGAACATAATAGGTCCGATAGACCCTTCATCATATAAGGGACATAGATTTATTCTTGTCGCTACAGACAAATTCTCCAAATGGGCAGAGGCAGTATCATTACAAGAGATTACAAAACAACATGTTCTGTAATTTTTTAAAAGCCAAATCGTATACCGTTTTGGTGTACTGTGTAGAGTAATTTTTGACAACTGGGCAGCCTTCAAAAGCACAAAGATAAACGGCTTCGTCAAGAGACATGGAATAGACTTAAGGTACTCTACAATCTATTATCCTAGAGCAAACCGCTTGGTCGAGGCCTTCAACAAAATGGTCGTGCAAATCTTATAGATAACATTGGATGAAAATAAAAGAGATTGGCATAATAAACTATTAGAAGCTTTATGGGCCAACCGAACAACATTCAGAAATCCCACTCAATGTACACCCTACTCTCTTATGTATGGGTCAGAGGCCGTAACACCGTTGGAAGTTCAGACTGTTGACCTCAATTTTGACGTCTTCTTTTCCCTTTCCTAGATACCCTAGGATCTAGCCCTAGGATTTCTTTATTTTGAGTCTCTTAGAGGACTAAATTGGGACCCACAAAATTTAGAAATTCAAACCATTTCTTCGCTCCTTAAAGTTTCATATGTACGGTTTATAATCCTTGATGTCCAGTTGTCGATGAAAGCCTACATATTGAAACTCTTGTCAAGTTCCTATAGGTATTTGAAAGATGCAGATGGATCCCACGATGGTGTGCGACCTTCAAATTTCTACCGCGAGCAGTTTACTCGACTTTAGTTGTCATTTATGGGGGGATCGGTCAATGATATATTCATTAGACAGCTTCGGGTTAAAATACTTCTATTTGATGAGTCGCGTGTGAATTAAAGTTAATTTGACGCGATCGTCGATAAATTTATCCTGATGATTTCGGATGACAAAATGTACTACGCTGTCGCATTCGGAACGTCAATTTTAGCTAGAAAGGACACCTATTTTTTTAGGGTCCCGCGCTCGTACAAAATTTGAAATTTTCAAAAAAAAAATAATAATAATAATTTTTTTTTAAATAAAGGTTTTTTTTCCTTTTCTCAAACCCCTTAGACACTATTCCCCTTCCCCCCGCTTGGGCTTCTATCTTCTTTGCCCTAACCGAAACCCTTTTCCCTCCTCTCTTGACCGAATCTTGGAGAATCCTTGCCGGTATTATGGTCATCACCTCCCTTTCCGAGCTCTCGTTGCCGATAGCCTCACCGGTAGCCCGTTTAAACCAAATTTTCCCGCCTAAATGAGTTCAGTAACCTTCCTATTCTTGAGTTGGACATTTTCTTTGTCCTTTAAGGTGCTTCTCGTTACCTCCCTTTTTCACACCATCGGTGAATCCCTTTGCTCTCGCCAACTATAAATACCCCTTTGGGAGAAGTGTTTGGGGATTGGATTTTTTTTTGTTTAGATTTCAAGGAGATGTAGCATAAGAAATCATTCTTTGTTAGGAATTTTTGTTTCAGGATCTTATTACTCTTCTCGTTCTTGCACTAGCAAGAAGTTAAGGTTATATTTTATTTACTCTTAGACTGCTGTTTGATTTCTGGATTAGTTGTCCATTATATAACTTCTTTTAGATTATGAGATTGGTAGATAAAATGGAAATGATATTCTAGTTTGGTCGTCTCTTTGGTTAGGAAACAAAGTTTTCTCGTGAAAATCTATATTATGGCTGCCTTTGTTTATTCATATTGGAACTAATGTAGAAGATTTTTTTTTAGAAATCAGCTGGAAAGATATATTGAACATCTCAAGGATTATTTGAGTACTTTTGACTACTATTTTTTCATTGCATTACTTTAACATGGAGATTCTTGAATTTATGTGATCCATAAGAAATTTTGTGTTGAGCTTCTTAGTTGGGTATTCGATTTTTTTCGACGTTGGGGGTTTTGTTTTGAACTTCTCAGCTAATTCTATATTTTGTGGTGAAGATTTATGAGTTAATCTAATCTTGAAGGCTCAATTATGTTTCCTATAGCTCTCTTCATTTAAACTTCAATATTGGAAAAATTTTAAAGATCTGGATAGCCATTTGGTGGCTTTGTTTTAGATTGGTAATGACCTATTCCTTTCGGTCATTTGCTGGATTTGATTTAGCCCTTATATGGAGGCTCAATTACATTTTCTGTAATTCCCTTTATTTGAACTCTGACATTGGGAACATTTTAATGATTTGGAAATACATTTGGAATTTGGCTTTTTGTTCTCTTTGCTGTCTTTTATTTGAGTATTGCCGGAAATACATTTGGAAATCGGTTTTTTTATTCTCTTTGCCATCCCTTAGTTCGAGTTTTGCTGGAAATACATTTGGAATTTGAGTTTCGGTTCTCTTTGGTGTCTTTTATTTGAGTATTGTCGAAAATACATTTGGAATTTGAGTCTTGATTTTCTTTGATGCCCTTTGTTCAAATATATGTTGGAGATCATTTTTATGTTTTGGGAATTATATTTGGGATTCAGTTCCTAGCTTCCCTTGCTGCCTTTTTTCAAAATTAAGTTGGGAAAGGATATTATGGCTTTGAAACTCATTTAAGAGCCATGTTTTTTGTGCCTTTAGCTTCCCCAATTCGAAAAATTTATGGAAGGTTTATATGTAGATTTTGAACGATATTTTTTTTGGACTGATTTTGTACCTCTAGCCAATCCATTTGAAACATTTTTCGAGATCTATATACAGGCTTTGAACAATTATTTGGGGTTTGGTTTCAGTTCCTGGACTCTGTATTGGGTTTGGTTTTGATTTTTTCTCCTTGCTGGAATTTGGTTCTGGTTCCTACTCTTTGTTGGGCTTCTGTTTCGGTTCCTGCTTTTGGTTGTGGTTCGCTTTTTGTTTCCTGCTCTTTGCTAGAGTTGGTTCTGGTTTCTGCTCTTTGTTAGGACTTATTTTTTTATGCTTCGTGCTGACTCTTATACAAATACCTACTGGAATTCATTTATATGGTTCAAAAATATATGTGGAGCTTGTTTTTATGCTTACTGTTAACCCTTATACAAATACCTGCTGGAATTCATTTTCATTGGCTAGAAAATATATGTGGAGCTCGTTTTTNGAATATATGATGGAAATCATTTTTATGGCTGGGAAATATATTTGAGATACAGTTCTTAGCTTCCATTGCTGCCTTTTTTCAAAATAAGTTGGGGAAGGATAGTTTGGCTTTGAAATTCATTTAAGAGCCATGTTTTTGTGCCTTTAGCTGCCCTATTTGAAATATTTGTGGAAGGTTTATATGCAGATTTTGAATGATATTTTTTGAGTTGATTTTGTACCTCTAGCCACTCCTTTTGAAACATCTTTTTGAGATCTATATACAGGCTTTGAACAATTATTTCGGGTTCGGTTTCAGTTCCTAGACTCTGTTGGGGTTCAGTTTCAATTCTTGCTCTCTGTTGTGATTCAGTTTCGATCCCTGCTCTTTACTAGAATTGATTCTGGTTTCTGTTCTCTGTTGGGGTTCGGTTTTGGTTCTTGCTCTCTGTTGTGGTTCGGTTTCAATCCCTGCTCTTTACTAGAATTGAATCTGGTTTCTGTTCTCTATTGGGGTTCGGTTTCAGTTCTTGTTCTCTGTTGTGGTTTGATTTCGATCCCTGCTCTTTACTAGAATTGATTCTGGTTTCTGTTCTCTGTTGGGGTTCGGTTTCGGTTCTTACTCTCTGTTGTGGTTCGGTTTCTGGTTCCTGCTCTTTATTAGAGTTGGTTCTGGTTTCTACTCTCTGTTAGGGCTTGCTTTTTTATGCTTATTGTTAACCCTTATACAAATACCTGCTGGAATTCATTTTCATTGGCTAGAAAATATATGTGGAGCTCATTTTTATGCTTATTGTTGACCCTTATACAAATACCTACTGGAAATCATTTTTTTTCTAGAAAATATATATGGAGCTTATTTTTTTTAGGCTTTTTGCTGCCCCATCATGTGAATACCTGCTGGAATTTTTTTAAGTTTTGAAATATATATTTGTGGATGTTATAAAAATGTTTAGATGTTTATTTCTTCCCGTCTCTTAATATGAGATATCTAAAGTCTCTGTTGGATAAGCATATGAAATATCAAGGTGGCCTATTAGTTCGAGGTGCGGGGAAACATGAAATGATGCAAAGAACCATTTGACAGCTTAATTCATAGCTGAAATATAAAATTCAATATTCAATTAGTGTGATGCCCTTTCGCCCCTAAATAGTCAACGGCTCTAACCCCTTTCAAAGTGCCTGAGAATTGGTATTTAGGTAAGGATAGATACTACAAACCTCTGTACAAATACCACACTTAGAAAAGAACAGATACTATGGGTTTTACACAAATATTACACTTGCACAAGAAATAGATACTACACTCATACACACNTCTTATACAAATACCTACTGAAATTCATTTTCATTTGCTAGAAAATATATATGGAGCTTGTATTTTTATGCTTTTTGTTGCCCCATCATGCGAATACCTGATGGAAATCATTTTTTTTACAGTTTTGGAATATATATTTGTGGATGTTATAGAAATGTTTAGATGTTTATTTCTTCCCGCCTCTTAATATGAGATATATAATGTCTCTGTTGGATAAGCATATAATATTGAGGTGGCCTATTAGTTTGAGGTGGCGGGCAATAGGCAATGATTCAAAGAATCATTGATTAGCTTTTCTTATAGCTGAAAATAAAAAAAAATCAATATTCAATTAGTGTGATGGCCTTTCACCCCTAAATCGTTGATAGCTCTAACCCCTTTCAAAAGATTTGAGAATCGGTATTAGAAAAGAACAAATACTACAAGTCTTTGAACAGATACTAAATTTAGAAAGGAATAGATACTACATCACAAAATGATAAATACCACACCACAGACACTATACACTGGATCGATATATATATATGCACTTAATAACACTCACATATACACTCCATGTACCATACAACATATTTCATACACTATACATAACACTCTATATGATAGATACTACATTTGTAACACATCATACACTACGCACTAGATACCTCACATGACAGATACTACAAGAATAGATGTTTCATCTCTTTTGAAAGTTTAGATACCATACACACCATACCCCGATGAGTTTAGGATACTACACATATACTACACATCACTTATTTTAACTTCACATGTAAGTGTATTATGCCATGATAAGCTCAGATACTATTTAGTTTCACACATCTTTCAAACGATAGGGTATAGGACTGTCTGATTATAGGGGTAATTTGTTGGTGACCTCTAGTTGATATTGATAGGTTGACTTCGATATATTAGTTGCCTGTGAGATCGAGATAAAAGAGAGAAAGAGGTCTACTCTAAGCCTAACCCCAAATTAAAAGCTAATATCCCACTTTAGATTCTCATATGCTTGTCATTTAACTTTTCCTTTATAATATGCAAATGCTTGTCAAACCTCTTTATATTATGCAATTGAAATATGTTTTGTAGCATTTGCAAACTTAATCAAGTATATTTAGTTGTTTCAGTTTTGTTTCTACACCACATGTTTCTTTCTTTACTATATAGTATTTCCTATTCTTCACGTTTACTTTACTTTCATGAGTTTTCTTTCAGTCCTTTTTTGTTGCAGCACTACTATACAGTTGTTTCTTGCCTGTACTAGATCATATCATAGGCATTCATCTGTATTTACACTTTCAAAAATTATTCTCCCAGCATGTTTGTGTAACACTCTAGGATAGGTCGTCCGAGGCATGATTTTCTCTTTTCTTTATTCCTTTTCTCTAAATGAGATAACAACACGAGCAAATGATGATTCATCTCTGGGTAGAAATCAGGACTACAACAGAAGGTGAAAGAGGAATTTTAAATGAACTTTGATAGATTTAAATAACATACCTATAGGGCGTTGAGGCCGTTTATCTAGCACGACGTAAATCCTTATACGTTATCTTTTGGGACTTTCTACGAATTTCATATCGTACGATATGAGTCCTAAACTCTCTAGGATTCCATGGTCGTCATCTGGTACGACATGAATCCTCATATTTTCTCGAGTTGTTTACACATGAAATATCGATACAAGCCCTGAATATCTAAATAATTTGCAGGACTGAAATATCATATAATTTCTCTTTCAAAGATGTAAACTCAAATCATAGGTTAGTTTGAGATGTCACTGATTCTTCTTCAGTATCTTCGACATCTCTTACTTTTCATTCATTTAGATTCCGGGAATAACTGTTGAACCTATCCCATTTGACTTTTTTTATAAAAATTGTGGAAACTTAGACGTTAAATTCTTGAAGACAAAACTCTGATCTTAATCAAGAGTTTTCTTAAGTGACTTCAGTTGTCTAAGATGTAATTAACTATTGGGTATTGCCTCTATAGAGAATTAAGAACCCAAATTATTCTAAACCCTATCTAATCTGTGTATTAGATAGGGGAATTTGTCGGCTATAATTTCGCAGACCAAAATAGAGTCATAAACATTTAAGTTTAGATAATTAAGCCTACCAATGGGTGATACATTCATCCTTCGAGATGATATATCATTTATGGTATCGTGCTCAGCTATTTAAAACTACTAGATGTATAAGATCTATTTGGTCTCATCATTTTCCAAAAGTAATAAAAAATACCATTTTAACAAAATTAAAGTTACATTATATATTATAATAAATTTAAATTTTAAAATCTTATTTTCAAAAAAAGAAGAAAATATAGCCGACACAGACACCGTCTCTCAAAGTCTTCATCGCCAACCAAATCAAAATCAAAGAAAGTGCAAAACTCAGAATTGAAGAATTGAAAAATCTCAAAGGAAAATGACTTGAAGCACAATAACATTTGGAACTCTACCGAACAAGGATGGTGCATGCTCATTACAAATTAGTTTGCCCGAATGCGTTCAAAGTTAGTGACCTTGTTCTCATTCTCAAAAGACCTATCCTTGCACACCACAAGATAGGTGGAAATTTTGAACCAACTTGGGAAGGACCATTTGTCATAGAAAGGGTGTAGTCGGGAGGATCTTAGCAGTTGGTGGATTTCCGAAGCGAAATACCTATGCTGTTGATCCATGGCCGCTACTTGAATACATACTACATGACGTGTTGTTCTGGATTATTTATTTGGCCAAGTGTCTGTGACTAAGTCCAAAATTTTGTAACAAGTTAACCTAAATAAAATGAAAATTTTTTAATTTTTTCACTTTAATTTTCTCCTTTTGTCTCTAATTTTAAAAATCTATTAAATTAAAATAAATTAAATAAGAAATTTGTACTTGTACAAATTAAAACCTGTGTTTAATAATTGCTTCGTTCTTGTTCTTATTTGCGCTGAATTTCAGCACACTGTGTTTTTGGTCATCTACAGAAAAATGTCGTGACGAAAGATGATTTTCACCTTTAGAGATGACTTAAATCTCACACTGAATAGAGAAAGGGAAGCTCAGGGTGGCATCATAGATTTTGACTTAGACTTTAGTCAGGTCAACGTAAACTATGAGGGCACCCTGATGGACATAGTCATCCGCCAAGATAAAGAAGGACTACCATCACTGTTGAGGATTAGTAATAAAGAAGACTCCTCGCTAAAGTGGAAGAAAGTGATAACACAAGAAAATTTAGTGGAGGGGACCATTCGTTTACCACCTATGATAACCACATAAATGAAGAATTTAATCGGTGTTGATGAGGAAAGGGTGTCAGATGCACCACTTAGAAGAACTCAACGCCGAAATGTTAATCGTCACAAGCAAATAACTTTTCTGCGTGAAGAAAAGAGATGATTAAAAGAGCCAAAAAATTTACTCGCCCCAATCCCTAAGAGGAAAATTTATGATCCTTGCATGAAAGAGACTTCTACTAGTCTCCTTGTTATAGAGGATGAGTCTGAGTTTACTGCAGAGAAGATACTACTAGCAGTATCAGATGAACTTTATAGGGATTTGCCCGATGTGCAATGTCAAAGTTCCTATACAAACATCAACAAGAGGAGCATTCGTGGAATGCCTAACATGCAATATTCTCCATTTAGGTCACTACAGCTCTTTTGAGGAGTTCATAATAGATGGCGCAGGATGCCAGGACACAGTTTACCCGGACATTGAGTCATATATTCCATTACCTACAGAGCGAAGTCAGACATGGTATCCTAAATATGTGGAGATGAGGGAGCCACCTCGATTATCTCAAAGGATCCCCACAGCATAGCTAAAAAGGATGAACAAAGTTAAAAATCAAGAATTTTAATTCTACGAGGAAGTAGAAGGAAAAATTATCAACATTCTGGAAGGCCTAGAGTTGTATACAGGAGTCTTTTTTGTAAATGATGAAAGAATATTTTTAGACTGCATTCTTGACATTAGAGACAGATGTCAAACTGGTGTGTTAATGGAGAGAACTTATTCAGAACCACAAAAGTGGATGAGCAAAAAAGGTAGAATAACCATTCAATGTCGTTGTTGCTACAATTTCACCAAAGACAGGCAAGGAAACCCCCTGAGCATCTTAAGAAATTATATGGTGGATCCTATGCCTTTTGAAATAAAGAGGATGATCATAGGGATGGTCAGATGAAGTATATTACCAGCTAATTTCATTCTCAATAGTTGTATAATCAATTTTTATGATGAAGGAGATTGTATTCCTCTATATATAGAGCATCATGATTTTGTAAGGCCCTTCTGCATAGTGTCCTTCATGAGCAAGAGCAATATACTATTTGGAAAACAAATCAATGTTATCAGCCCTGGGGAGTTCAGAGGATCTGTTGAGATTCCACTGCCGACGGGTTCAGTACTAATTCTTAAAGGAAATGGAGTAGACTTAGCCAAGCACGATTTTCCGGGGGTATGACACCACAGAGTGTATGTGACATTTAGAAGAATGAATGACAACAAAGTACCGTATGGGTTTTAACAAAATCCAGAGTTAAAGGAGCTACACCCGTACGAGCTATGACATGGTTAAACCTCTAAGTACACATAAAATGAATTCTTGTTCTCGTGCATGGCTTAGTAGGACAACATGATCAGGAGTTCATCCCACAGAGGACAAATAGACAGTTTTTGTCACCTTTTGTACTGTGTTAGAGCAACATATTGTATTCAACATATAATGCGTCAGATATGTATTCAAAATATGATATTTAAGATGTGTTTAGCATACGATGTTTCAGATGTATTCAGCATGTTGTTTCTTTTGATACTTTTATCATGTATTCAGTCTGTAACACCTGTTTGAAGAAGATTAATGAAATTTTTTTCATAGTTCAACATGTTTATAAAATTGCCCTTTTGTCTGATTGACAAAGAGCCATGGAACAATATGTGGATTCTAAATTATAATGAACGAAGAACAATGTAACGAAAGTCTGATATTAAAATTTAAACATGCTTTTGAAAATCAACTAATGAAAATTAAATTTTCAAATGCACTATCATAATTGTTGACCTCATTTCAAGTTGAGGTCTAGTTTTTCCTCTTCAGTAGCCTAGAGTCTAGCCATAGAACTTTTCTATTGACTAATCCTATAGGACTATAAAAGAACCCTCACCATTAGAAAATCTAAACCCTTCTTTGCTCAACCTAAAGTACCACATATTGGTCCTGACCTCTAGCACTTAATAGGTAGGGTCAATAGGAACTCCATAGGATGGTCAGACCTTAGGACTAACCCTGGGTGATCTGGTTCTGGTGGGGCTAACCTGCACACACCACACTCTCTCACATACTCTAAACCCTATGACCACTTAGATTGGACTCCTGATTCCTTTTAGAGAGATCATGTGGATGACCATGTACCCCTACTATTTGGCTAAGAGAGTTAGAACCAGCACATTCAGCATCCAAAATGAACCCTCATATGATTTCTATTGGTTTAGTATGGCTTCATGGCTTGTTGGCCCATTTTGGCCCAAAATCACAAAATAAAAAAATACCCCTATAACCCTAATCTTTGCCAAAAATCTCAAAATTACCCAAAATACTCAAATTTTCCCAAAATTCATCTCAAACCCCCCCCCCAACACTACCTAAATT
>JXCR01142667.1:0-14746 GCA_002079205.1 Phalaenopsis hybrid cultivar
TAAAACTTGTTTCAATCATACTTTGGGAACTTATCTAAGAACAATGCCAATGAACTCAGCAAACTCGTTCAAGAAAATTGATAATATTGTCAAAGAACTAATCCGGGGAACTTGACAATATGATCGAGGAACCCGTCTAAGGAACTGAATAATATGCTCAAGTACCTTGTTAAAGGCTTGATATTTAAATCTGCCGANTGGTAAGGAAGCAGAGAGAGGAGAGGAAGCTGGGAAGATCCACATCGGCATGGCGTCGGGCGAGAAAGCTTGGAAATTTGCCTTTGGAACTTTTACATATATACCACATCATTCTTGGTATTTACATATTCATTTAATTTTCATTATTTAGAAAAAATAAACCTAATGTAAGTTACTACTCAAGACCATTTTCTTCAGTTATTGCTAATATTGGGAATGTCACTAATTTTGTGACTAATTTAAATCCCATTTATGTAGAAAATTTTGAGTAAGTAAGGCATACACAGCTCTGAATACGTTCGAGGTTATTCAGAGAGTATTGAGAGGTTATAGGTAGGTTACAGAGAGATTACATGGGGTATAACGTGAATATAACCCACCAGTACCCTCTGAATAACCTTCTACATACGCAGCTCTCAATACGTCTTACGTACACAAATTTTCTGCCATTTATGTCACTAATATGAATCTTGCAAAAAAATTACCTTCCTCTTCTTCTCTTGTTTCCTCAAGGGTGAGAAAACTTATATTATTTATATTTATTTGAATAGTTTGTTATATTCTTTTTCTTAATGTTACTCTAAAATAACTTCTTAGAATGTTCATCAACTTAATAATGAAACTCATGTCGTAAATTGTAAGAATCTTTTGTTAAGTTTTAAATAGTTATTTTTCTGGTCATCAACCTATCACGGTCTCATTGGGAAATGCTTCTACTTTACATTGTAGATATATGTTTAAAAATTACTAGTCTTTTTATGATTTTCCTATTAATTGTTGTCTTTTCTATTTTCTAATGTTGGGTCTGGAATTATATTTTCTTTTCTTTCTTTCTTTTTTTCTTTGTGTAAGTTGTATACATTTGTGGCTCACTATTATATTTCAGCATAAGCTGGGTGTGACCCTCACATTTTCCCAAAAAAAAAAATAAATAAATAAAACCTTAAGGGGCCAACTATTTATGTTTATTTAATATTTTAAGAGCTCGTGCAATCAATCAATGGTGAAGCTGAAACAAAGATCTTAATTTTTCAACTATCATCTCCTCAAGATGTGTATTTTAAATTTTGTTTTTTTTAAATTTAAATATATTTTTGCCCGATAAATTAAAATGTAATCATCAACGAAGATTGCAAGTTAAAATAAAGATGAGACTAATGGAGAATAGGTGCAAAACTAAGGGCCCGTTTGGGACAACTTATTTGGTGCGGTGACGTTTTAAAAAGTCACATGGTCTGTTTGGGTAAACTGCATTTTGGCAGCTTATGCGTTTTCAAAATGCAGAAAACAACATTTTCATACCGCACCTATCTAGGTGTAGTGGGAGCTCATTGACAACGGTCTGACTTTTTTCAAAAAAACAAAAACTTGTAATAGTCACCGTACCTAGTTTATCAGCAGATTATTTAACAAACTACAAATGCCCCAAACAAACCCTAAATAAGAGTTCAAAATCTTGTTTACACGTTAAATAATAAATCACATTTAATATCATATTGTATATGTCATGTTCCAAACCTGAAAAGCGGTATACCCCGACAACGTAAGGCGTGATGAAAGGATTTAAATTTATTTTGTGTTCTCAAAAGAAGATATTGTATGCAAACATTAATCAAATAAACAAGAAAATATAAATTTTATTTTATTTTATAAATGAAATTCAACAAATCATACAAATGAAAGGAAAAAAAACTAAATGGGAATTGAAATGAAAATAACTACATAAACCTAAAAAAAATACAATATCTAATATGAAACTCAAAGTTGTCCAAAATAAATGTAAATTTGTAAAGCTTGCTTCGGTAGAGATAGTAATGCAAGTGGTTGAATAGAATTTGTTCTATGGAAATATAAATAAGTGAGTCTGATAAATTAAACTCAGTAAATAATAATTATTTATTAAAACAAGAACGACAAAAAGACATGGGGCATACAGTATAGATAATGAAAAGGGACAATTTAACATATGCATAATAAAATTTACAATAGTATAAAATGCTCATGATCATGAATATGATTCACTTAAACGCATGCACTTACTAAACAAATATTTACATTCAAAACNCTCTATGGAAATATAAATAAGTGAGTCTGACAAATTAAACTCAGTAAATAATAATTATTTATTAAAGTAAGAACGACAAAAAGACATGGGGCATACAATATAGATAATGAAAAAGGACAATTTAACATATGCATAATAAAATTTACAATAGTAGAAAATGCTCATGATCATGAATATGATTCACTTAAACGCATGCACTTACTAAACAAATATTTACATTCAAAACATGTGTGTTTATAAATATAAAATAAATCAATATTTTAACACTATGTGATAATGTGCAAATGTAGTAGGTGTGTGTGTGTGTGAGTATATTACTAAATGATATTTATTAGTATTATTATTCATTATCCACATGATTAAAATAAAGATATAAATTTAATCAACATTAATTGAAATTTAACCATTTAAACTAGATTATTATAACCTAACAAAAAAAGAAATTTATATGACATAATCATCCCCGCCCACGCACACATGGACATATATTTATTATAAGTAAATATATAAAAAAGGGAAGGAAGTGAAAAAAAAAATGGAGAACGAGAGGGAAAAATTTTATTATTCTATCGAATGTCATTGAGCACAAATAGCAGTCAGCGATAATGGTGCTATGTTGTAGGATGCGAAGGATTCAAGTTGTTTGATGCCCTCGTCAATGCTCTTCTTAAATAGAGAAGGTGAAGATGCGACTGAGCAAATTGGTAAGGCAACAAGCCTGAATAGGATGTGATCAGAAAGGGTGGCACAATGAGGGAAATCATGGAAGACATATATAAAAAAAANCTGTTTGATGCCCTCGTCAATGCTCTTCTTAAATAGAGAAGGTAAAGATGCGACTGAGCAAATTGGTAAGGCAGCAAGCCTGAATAGGATGTGATCAGAAAGGGTGGCACAATGAGGGAAATCATGGAAGACATATATAAAAAAAAAGATATCGTGTGATCATGGCTTAGAAAGTAAAAGAATGAAATTCTTTCCTCTTACAATATATACAACAATCTCATACATACTTTTCTCGAATCTAGTCAAAAACTTGCTTAAGCTATACTCAAAGTTGTTTGAATCTTGCTCGAACTTTAGTCAAGCCATGCTTGAAGTTTGCTCGAACCATGTTCTAAGTACGAATATGGTTGGAGCAAGTTTCTAACATGGTTCAAATATAGTTTGAACTTTAAACATGATTCTAATAACTTCAAAAAGCTAGTTTCAATTCTTAATCATTACATTAAGAATTGAAAGGTTTTCTTATGAGGATATATGAAAATGAGCAAAAGTCATGTATCTATTCATAAATACTCATGCAGAGACAATAATTTTAAGGATATACATTGAATAAAGGATTTATGTAAAACATTATAAGAGATGATATATGAAAATTAGATGTATGCTATCTCAGTCATGGAAGAAGTTTTTGAAGGGGTTGATAAGGATATGATACATTATAGGACTCTTGTACAAAAGATGGATGCTTTAACTTAATACACTATTATATGATATGCCTTATTATTGTAGTACTAGGCATGTGAAACCTCGGAATTAAAGAGAAAACATATAAATTATCTAAAAGCGCTAATGATTTTAAGCTTGGAGAGTAATTAGGTGCTTGTGGGTCGGTGGCGGCGGCAACTAGAAGCAGCTGCAGCGACAACCGAGGATGGACAGAGTTGGTTGGGGGCAAGGGCAACTGGAGTTGGATGGATCAGTGGAACAGGATGGTGGGCTAAAACTCCCTCTTCCGCGTGCTCTAGTCTTCCTCTTGCTCATAGTCTGGGTCTCCTCTCAAGAGGGGGATAGGACTCTATTTATAGTTTATGGACAAAGAAGGAATCTTAACCACTATTGATCAGACGATTCAGAGATATCTCATTGATTGTACAACGTTTGATGGATATTTGAGTGTCTTAATGATGTCGAAATCGAGTGATATTAGGCTCTTTGGATTTGCCTTATTAAGACACTAAATTTGGTTGTAAGCTTGTCAAAGTCAGAGTCTGTTTGACCTTCTAATTATGCCCAAGAAGACTAAAAAAGTGATTTAATTATTTGATTCAGGCTTGATTTTAGTCGAGTTGAACAAATTTTGGTATCGTTGGAACTGTCTCGTTAAACGGGTCAATTTGACTGTAAGCTTGTTGAATCAATATTGGATGAATATTAATCAAAATTTGAATATTTCTTACTTAAAAAAATTTTCTCGAGATCTATCTCCTGCCTTGAGATTTATGTCGGAGGATAAAATTTTTTTGATGGGGGTATCAATTATAATAAAAATTTTATGAATTAAGGACATTAATACAAATATAATTTATTTATTGAGAATTTTGCATGCACACCACACAATTTTTATCTATTTATAATATATGNAAACCATGTTCTAAGTACGAATATGGTTGGAGCAAGTTTCTAACATGATTCAAATATAGTTTGAACTTTAAACATGATTCTAATAACTTCAAAAAGCTAGTTTCAATTCTTAATCATTACATTAAGAATTGAAAGGTTTTCTTATGAGGATATATGAACATGAGCAAAAGTCATGTATCTATTCATAAATACTCATGCAAAGACAATAATTTTAAGGATATACATTGAATAAAGGATTTATGTAAAACATTACAAGAGATGATATATGAAAATTAGATGTATGCTATCTTAGTCATGGAAGAAGTTTTTGAAGGGGTTGATAAGGATATGATACATTATAGGACTCTTGTACAAAAGATGGATGCTTTAACTTAATACACTATTATATGATATGCCTTATTATTGTAGTACTAGGCATGTGAAACCTCGGAATTAAAGAGAAAACATATAAATTATCTAAAAGCGCTAATGATTTTAAGTTTGGAGAGTAATTAGGTGCTTGTGGGTCGGTGGTGGTGGCAGCTAGAAGCCTAGAAGCAGCTGCAGCGACAGCCAAGGATGGACAGAGTTGGTTGGGGGCAAGGGCAACTGGAGTTGGATGGATCAGTGGAACAGGATGCTGGGCTAAAACTCCCTCTTCTATGTACTCTAGTCTTCCGCTTGCTCATAGTTTGGGTTTCCTCTCATGAGGGGGATAGGACTCTATTTATAATTTATGGACAAAGAAGGAATCTTAACCATTATTGATCAGACGATCTAGAGAGATCTCATTGATTGTACAACATTCGATGAATATTTGAGTGTCTTAATGATGTCGAAATCGAGTGATCTTAGGCTCTTTGGATTTGCCTTATTAAGACACTAAATTTGGTTGTAAGCTTGTCAAAGTCAGTCTGTTTGACCTTCTAATTATGCCCAAAAAGACTAAAAAAGTGATTTAATTGTTTGATTCAGGCTTGATTTTAGTCGAGTTGAACAAAATTTGGTATCGTTGGAACCGTCTCGTTAAGCGGGTCAGTTTGACTGTAAGTTTGTTGAATCAATATTGGATGAATATTAATCAAAATTTGAGTATTTCTTATTTAAAAAAATTTTCTCGAGATCTATCTCCTGCCTTGAGATTTATGTCGGAGGATGAAAATTTTTTGATGGGGGTATCAATTATAATAAAAATTTTATGAATTAAGGACATAAATACAAATATAATTTATTTATTGAGAATTTTGCATGCACACCACACAATTTTTATCTATTTATAATATATGAGCTGAAGGCTGATATTTACATTTATAAAACTTTGATGTTAAAATTTATGTTGATAATGTGTAATTCACTTTTAAAAATTTAGTAATAGTAATATATTTTATATATTTGAGTGGCATGTATGTAAATTAATATGAAAGTTTAGGGATTAATATGTAAATATATAAGTAATTAACTCCATAATTTAGGTAACCTACTATTTGGATGCCCCATTGATGCCAATTGAGTAAATAAGTAATTAATTCCAATAAATTGAGCATAAATTATAATGATTATTATTTATTATTTATTTTTTGGTTTCTTATAGGAAAGATGGGCGGTTAACATTCCGATTTCAAACCGAGCTGAGGTCGAGTCGTGGCATAAAATAGGCTCGTAGCTNGGCATAAATTATAATGATTATTATTTATTATTTATTTTTTGGTTTCTTATAGGGAAGATGGGCGGTTAACATTCCGATTTCAAACCGAGCTGAGGTCGAGTCGTGGCATAAAATAGGCTCGTAGCTCGTTATAATTGAATTCGAGCTAGCTTGACTCAAAAATGAATCTAGCACGATCCGACTTGAAATCAAAACGAGCTTGTTCAAATCGAGTTATTTGAATCCATTCCAACTTGAAATCGGCTTGATCCGATTCAAAATCGAAATAATTTGACTCAAATTGAGTTATTGGATCAGTTTCAGCTCTAAATCGACGTGTAATTTGTAATATTTGATTTCTATTTAGCATTATTTGTGCTCCCGCTTTCGTGAAAAATAACTCCAAGCCCAAAAAAAAAAATATTACATCAGTACTACGCACGTAGAGTTACGTGCGTAGCCACCAAAATCACGCCACGACACCCCACGCGAAAGAAAAAAAAAACGGCGCAGTAACATTGAGAATATTTCCCCCGTATTATTCATGTGTTATTGTGTGTTATTCATGTGTTATTGTGTCTTGGGAATATTCATGGTGTTATAATAACACAATAACACATCAATAACACATGAATAACACACAATAACAGAATCGTGGGTTAGTTGAAAAATATGATTAAATTTTTTATATATGCCATTATTTATTTATTTATTTATTTATAAATAATATTTAAATTTTAGTAGTTATTAATGTAACACTTTCATATTGGAATCACATACAAAATTTAACATATGATGTTAAAAATTTAAATATTTTATCAATTAATATAGAAGTTATACCCGAACGTGTAATATTTATAAAAAAAACATTTAAACTTTATTTTTTTACATTTATGTCCTCCCAATCTTTCCTATCACCTAAAATTTATTATGCACTTAACTTTATAATTTGAAATACACATTTTCATGCACCGAGGAAGGGTTATATATGTAAAAATTGAATTTTAAGTGTTTGATATGCAAATACATAGGAATTTAGTGGTATGCATTTAAATCTTAAAAGAAAAATGATTTTTTTTAATAAATTATTAAATTTTAAGCATCATTTTTTTATTTAGTCATATGTTCAATTATAAAATTGTCCCTAAAGAAATCGCGCATTTTTTGTCCGGACACCTGACGTATCTCTACGTGCGGTGCAGGTTATTTCTGAATTATTTTTAGGTTATTTCTGGGTTATTTTCAATAATCCCGAAATAACCAAGAAATAACCCAAAAATAAAGACCGCGGGTTTTTTATGGGTTATTTCGGGATTACTGAAAATAACCCAGAAATAATCTGAAAATAACTCAGGAATACCCTGCGCCGCACGTAGGAGTCCGCACAGAAAATTTTTTGCTAAAGAAGACATTTGCACATAAGAAGCGAGAAAAACAGAATATTACATTTTTATTTTTATTTGTTNAATTTTTGCTAAAGAAGACATTTGCACATAAGAAGCGAGAAAAACAGAATATTACATTTTTATTTTTATTTGTTTTGATAGATTTAGATACAAACCACTCAATTCCTATGTTTTTTTTCATATCTAATACCTAAAATTTAATATTCACATGCATAACATCTGCCTATGTTTGAAAAGCTATCATGTTCTAAAATGTAAAATGATGATATTTTTTTATATGATATAAAAAAATATATTTTAGATGTCAAAAACATAAATATATAAGAATTAGGCAAGAAAAAGTATTAGTGTCGGGTTCGTATACTTGCGAACTTTGTATACATCAATGTTGTATATTACAACTAATATAATACATATATTTGAAGTCTGCATGTATATAATATTCTTTCTGTAAATGCCCATCTTTTTTAAAAAGAATATTTCGTTCGGATGTCCGCACGTCCGGACTGCCAATTACCGACCGCTACGCCATGTCGCCCGTCAATGATGTGTCTGGTGACGTGATGTTCGATGATTGACCGTCCGGATGTACAGACCAATGCGTTACCAATTTGAGCACTATTTTTAATGAATCCTGCAATTGTAATTAATGCAAAGTAAGAGTGCCAAAATACAATTTCCCCAATTTCAATATTAAGAATAAGTGCTATAAATTGTTGAGACCGACGGGTCGTGCGGTATCGATTGGCTTTCTTCGGCGTTTCTCAGAGATTCAGAGAAGCAAAGGTTCGGCGATGGCGGAGGAGGGAACGGTGATCGGGTGCCACAGCGTCGATCAGTGGAACAAGCATCTCGAGCTCGCCATTGAAACCAAAAAGCTGGTAAAATAAAAAAAAAATCCCCAAAAATTTCTCTCTTTTTCGTGTTCTCGGAGGAGATTTTGTTGTTTGGGAGCAGGGCTGTGAAGTCCATCTAAATCATGGAATGTTTACTTCGATTGAATTCGGATTAGGGTTAATCTGATTTCGATTAGTTCATGAATCTATGCCGAGTTTGTTGATTTTGATCCGATCAAAGCCGAGCTTATTGATCGGAGGTTTGTATGAGTACAAAATCTATTTAAATTTCTAGCGATTTTGATTTTGTAGCCGAATTGAAAGCCTTGACGGAATCTACTTGTAATTTCTGATGGATCAATTCCTGANTAGCATTATTTGTGCTCCCGCTTTCGTGAAAAATAACTCCAAGCCCCAAAAAAAAAAATTATTACATCAGTACTACGTACGTAGAGTAACGTGCGTAGCCACTAAAATCACGCCACGACACCCCACGCGAAAGAAAAAAAAAACCGCGCAGTAACACGGGGAATATTCTCCCCGTGTTATTCATGTGTTATTGTGTGTTATTCATGTGTTATTGTGTCATGGGAATATTCATGGTGTTATAATAACACAATAACACATCAATAACACATGAATAACACACAATAACAAAATCGTGGATTAGTTGAGAAATATGATTAAACTTTTTATATATGCCATTATTTATTTATTTATTTATTTATTTATAAATAATATTTAAATTTTAGTAGTTATTAATGTAACACTTTCATATTGGAATCACATACAAAATTTANCAGAAGATAGAAATCATAAAAATATCATTTTTAAGAATGAAGATATGATTTGATTTTTGTTTGTATTATATTACTAATTATCAATCAATATTATTAGAAGATAACATGATGCTTGATATGTTGTGTAACTATATACATGTAAATATGATGATTATATTATTGCAAAATCAATTATAGCTTTTCTCATCACATTAGCCTACATATCCACTCATAATTAATAATGGTCCTCATTTTCTCAAACATATATCGTAGTAATCCATCAAAATTTCTCAATCTCACTTCTTAAAACCATCTTTCTACTTAAATTTGAGTCTAGAATTAATTACATTTAGATCATCCTCACCAATAATTAAATGCAATATAATCACTTNTTGTTCGCGAACAACGAGACATTTTGACAGCCCTACTCATGACACATGCCACTACAGCCTACATTTCCACTCATAATTAATAATGGTCCTCATTTTCTCAAACATATATCGTAGTGATCCATCAGAATTTCTCAGTCTCACTTTTTAAAACCATCTTTCTACTTAAAATTGAGTCTAGAATTAATTACGTTTAGATCATCCTCACCAATAATTAAATGCAATATAATCACTTTATCATTAAGCATGTTCACTTCTACAATTTAAACTTTAAACTCCCTACCACTAATCTGTAAGCTCATTTCATCTTCCCAACATACAAAAGCTACAAAAATTTCCCACCTTTTTTGAAAAAAATCTCAATATTTTTTGTTATTTTCATTATTTTAACTTCTTGTAAACATGTGATTTTATTATTCTTTTTTTAGTCAATTTGTCTACTAACTTTGTTTCAGTGGAGGAGGCTCTAGCCTCTAAGTTCCTTTGGAGTGGGTTTGTGCAATGTTTTATTAATAGCAAACTTTACATACATACCACTCAATTCCTATGTATTTTTACATATCTAACACCTAAACTTTAATTTTTACATATATATGCCACCTTGCCTTTGCATGAAACTGTGTATTTCACTTCATAAAAGTTAAAATAGCAGTACATTTGATATGATATGAAAGATTTTGTTGGTTTAAATGAAAAAAGTAATGTTTAGATGTTATATATGTAAATAGGAATTGGTTGGTATATATGTAAATGCCCCTTAATGCAGNGTAGTAGTACATTTGATATGATATGAAAGATTTTGTTGGTTTAAATGATAAAAGTAATGTTTAGATGTTATATATGTAAATAGGAATTGGTTGGTATATATGTAAATGCCCCTTAATGCAGCTCTGCATGCTGCCCACTGCTGTTGCTGGCTTCTTTAAGAATAAGGAAGATAAGATTGACATACATTCCCTTAACTCCTATGCATTTACATATCTAACTCCTAAACTTCAATTTTTACATAGATGTCACCTTACATATGCATGAAAAGATGTATTTTACTTTTTAGAAGTCAAAATAGTGATATTTTTTATATGATATGAAAGATTTCGGGGGTATAAATGTGAAAAGCAAAGTTTATATGTTAGATATTTAAATACGTAAGAATTGTGTGGTATGCATGTAAATGCCAATAAGATAAAATAATTAATTATTTATAATTTTTATTGAAATCAATTGTACTTCTCTGCTACCAGATACAGAAGCTTCATCCTAAGAACAAAAATGCCTAATTGGAATTACTTTCTCTTATAGTTCTTAAAAAATGGATTTTTCTGTTTGACTACAGGCTGTTGTTGACTTTACCGCTTCATGGTGCGGGCCCTGCCGTACGATTGCTCCGATTTTCACCGAACTGGCCAAGAAATTTCCAGAAGTTCTCTTCCTTAAGGTTGATGTTGATGAACTGAAGGTGAGGAGCATTTTGTTCAGCAGTCTGTGATCATTATGAATTTTTTTTTTTTTCAAAAAAAATTGGATCTGCAGATCTGACCAAATTTTTGGTTTGGATAAGTTCATTGTTGTTCGATTTAATTTGGGGAAAAGTGTCAAAATGGTCCATTGATCATTTTAGTCCTACAGTCTATGTGTCAATTTAGTCGTCAGGGAGAACTATTTTAGTCAATATTAAATGAGCCTATGGACTAATCAGACACTTTTAAAGACTCTCGAACTAAAATGGCACAATGTAAATAATCACGAGACTATTTTGCATGCTAGACCAGACTAACCGGTTCGACCGTGAACCGGTCATTCAACCGACTCAGTCAAATCTTAGAACAGTTTATGCGTAGAGCCGGAAGTAAATTGGGTAGAATTGGGGTTGAATTAAAGAGCCCGTGAATTGGTCTTGTTTCTAAAGAGCCGGTCAATTCAAATTTTATTCAATTTTAGTCTTTGATTTTATCGGATGACCATAAACAAGATAATTAAATTAAAAAAAAAAAAGGAAAATATGATGTCTTAAAATCTTCATTTAGAATATTATTCAAAATATTCAAAAGCATCACATTAATTAAAGAATTATTTATTGAATTGATAAAAATGATATTAATTTGTCATTATTTTATTATTTAAATTATATTAAAATAATTAAAATATTTATTATATCATCCAGTTCAACCTTTGATTTAACCCTGGTTGAATCGTAGTACTTCGAACATTTACTTCTTCGAGTTCAATATCTTGTCCGGTTTTC
The DNA here is from genome assembly GCA_002079205.1 of Phalaenopsis hybrid cultivar. Classification (NCBI taxonomy): domain Eukaryota; kingdom Viridiplantae; phylum Streptophyta; class Magnoliopsida; order Asparagales; family Orchidaceae; genus Phalaenopsis; species Phalaenopsis hybrid cultivar. Next base: position 11,907 of record JXCR01142667.1, read on the forward strand.
ACAACCTTGCTATTTTGGCATTGTAATATTTACTTTGTGATGAGTATAATATAAGAGAAATTAATGAAAATTTCCATTATACTCTTCTCAACGCAAATCCAGCCTTATTGAAACTTATGCTAATAAAAAAGAAAGAAACATTTATATACAAACAACTCAAATTTTAGATATCTACATATCCAATCTCTAAACTTCAATTTTTTCATGCATACCATCTCTCATATCCATAAAACTATTTATTATAAGTTTTAGAAGTTAAAATGATAGTGCTTTTAATGTGATATGAAAGATTTAGGCAGTATAAACGTAAAAAAAGCATAATTTGTGTGCTAGATATGGATATGCATAATATAGCAAGCTATGCTTTAAAATTTTTATTTCTAACATTGCTGCTGCAACTATCAGTCTGTCGCGCAAGATTGGGCAATTGAGGCGATGCCTACCTTCATCTTCCTGAAAGATGGGACGATCATCGACAAGATCGTCGGTGCCAACAAAGACGAGCTGCCCAAGAAGATTGAACTGCATCAGAACAAGAACTAATGCTTGCTGGTTTGTCTTCGGTATATTGCTATTACCTATNCATTTTGTTCTGCAGATCTGACCAAATTTTTGGTTTGGATAAGTTGATTGTTGTTCGATTTAATTTGGGGAAAAGTGTCAAATTGGTCCATTGATCATTTTAGTCCTACAGACTATAAAAGTGTCAATTTAGTCAGGGAGAACTATTTTAGTTAATATTAAATGAGCCTATAGACTAAGCAGACACTTTTAAAGACTCTAGAACTAAAATGACACAATGTAAATAATCACGAAACTATTTTGCATGCTAGACAAGACTAACCGGTTCGACCGTGAATCGGTCATTCAAACGACTCAGTCCAATCTTAGAATAGTTTATGCGTAGAGCCGGAAGTAAATTGGGTAGAATTAGGGCTGAATCAGAGAGTCCGTGAATCGGTCTTGTTTCTAAAGAGCCGGCCAGTTCAGATTTTATTCAATTTTAGTCTTTTGATATTAATTTGTCATTATTTTATTATTTATATTAAAATAATTTAAATATTTATTATATCATGTAGTTCAACCTTTGATTTAACCCCGGTTGAACCATAGTACTTTGAACATTTACTTCTTCGAGTTCAATATCTTGTCCGGTTTTCACAAGCTTGCTATTTTGGCACTTTACTATTTACTTTGTGATGAGTATAATATAAGAGAAATTAATGAAAATTTCCATTATACTCATCTCAATGCAAATCCAACCTTTTTGAAACTTATGCTAATCAAAAAGAAAGAAACATTTATATACAAACAACTCAAATTTTAGATATTTACATATCCAATCTCTAAACTTCAGTTTTTTCATGCATACCACCTCTCATATCTATAAAACTATGTATTATATGTTTTAGAAGTTAAAATGATAGTGCTTTTGATGTGATATGAAAGATTTAGGCAGTATAAACGTAAAAAAAGCATAATTTGTGTGCTAGATATGGATATGCATAATATAGCAAGCTATGCTTTAAAATTTTTATTTCTAACATTGCTGCTGCAACTATCAGTCTGTCGCGCAAGATTGGGCAATCGAGGCGATGCCTACCTTCATCTTCCTGAAAGACGGGACGATCGTCGACAAGATCGTCGGAGCCCAGAAAGATGAGCTGCCAAAGAAGATTGAACTGCATCAGAACAAGAACTAATGCTTGCTGGTTTGTCTTCGGTATATTGCTATTACCTATATGCTTAATCACCTTTTGAATTTTATGCAATATTTTACAGTTGATGCTTTACTGGATGGCTATAAAACTGTAATGTTTAACATATGATTATGTGGTTTATTAAATGAACTCATTTATGTTTTGCTTTTCAGACTGCTTTCATGCTTTTGTTTTAGTGTTATTTTCTTGTTGCTTTTTAGAAATCAGATTGTCAGTTTGATAGTTTTAAGAAAGTTATTGTCGTATTTGTCTGAAAAATAAAATGTTTCTAAGGGGCATTTGCATGCATAGCACATAATTCTTATGTATTTACAGTCTAAACTTTCATATTTACACGCATAGCTCTCAAATTTTTAATATTGCATAAAAAATAGCACTATTACTACTTCTTAGAAGTGAAATACTCCTTTCATACATGAGTTTAAAATACCAAAGTGCAATGTATGTAAATATGAAAGTTTGGGTGTGAGATATGTAAATACAGAAGAATTGTGTGCTATTTACCTAAAAAAATTGTTGTCTCAAATCTTTATAACTACTTTTAGCAAAAGCTGATGCTGTCCCAAACAGATTATTTCTGTTTGGGGCAGCTTATTTGGTGAGGTGGCGTTTTGAAAACGTACCTGGCCTGTTTGGGTAAACTGTGTTTTGACAGCCTATGCGTTTTCAAAACGATGAAAACAACGTTTTCACACTGCAACTGTCTAGGTGCGGTTGTAGCTTTCTGACTGCGATCTGACTTTTTAAAAAAAAATTAAAAAATATAGTAGTCACCGCACCTAACTTATCGACATATTTTTTTTAATCAACTTATCAGCAGATTATTCAATAAGCTGCAGCTGACCCAAAGGGTCTGTTGTTTCCTTCACTTAAAGACGGCTTATTCTTTATAGAAAGACTTACATTCATGCAGCTTAATTTCTATCAATTTACATATTGAATGCCTAAACATTAACTTTTATTGCATACATGCCGTGCCGTCTTATTTATGCATGAAAAAATATATTTCACATTTTTAAAGTTAAAATGGAGGTATTTTTATGTGATATGAAAGATATTAGTGATATAAATGTAGACATGTTAGAAATGTAAATACTAAGTGGAAATATATATACTTTC
>JXCR01142667.1:15780-34692 GCA_002079205.1 Phalaenopsis hybrid cultivar
TATCACCCCCCACCCCCGCTTCGCCCACCGCCGAAGATGCAGAGATCGCCGGAACCACAACCAGCGCCTCCGCCGCCGCCGCAAAAGCTCCGGCGAAAGGATTTTGCAGTAAAAACGCCGCCTTTGAATCATCGCCGGCGGATATAATACTTTCTGCTGCTCTTTGAAAGTCTGTTGGTGTGAGTTCAGGGATAAAGAAGAGAATTTGGAGATGTGTTCTCAATTTCTTTTATATTTTTATTTTTATTTGGATTTTTTTTTTAATTTTTATATGGCTGAATTCATATTTTAATTTGGTTGATTTTGTTATGTTTAAAAAAAGAAATTTCTGTTGTAGTTTTTGAAAAGTTAAAGTTTTGTTTTTGATTTATGGTTCGATTTTACTTCTTATTTAACCGAACGAGCCAAAAAACCAAATTTTGTGGGTAATTTTTTTATGAAATGTTTCGGAAGTAAATTTTTTTAGTGATTACTATTACATAATAATCACTTAATCATCTANGAAAACCAAATTTTGTGGGTCATTTTTTTTATGAAATGTTTCGGAAGTAAATTTTTTTAGTGATTACTATTACATAATAATCGCTTAATCATCTATATTTCGGTTTATGTAAGATCGAACTGTTCATGTCGAATTAAACTTTCGTTTGACTGGTTCTGTTTTGTCAAAATTTTATTTAGTTCGGTACTTTGAATATTGAACACGAGCTTCATAAAAGATAGAAGAAACACTCGAACTACCAAGACACGGGGGCTTCATAGAAAACTCAGATAAAGAAACAAACAGAACCCAAGAAGCAAAAAACGAATATAACTTCAACTAACGAGCCAAAGCATCACTAGGAAGAAGGAGAACAATTACTTATTCGATCGAGTTTTCTTGAAAAAAAACAAATTAAGGATTCTATTGTGGCGACTAAATTTTTTAAAAATAATTATAAAATTATTGTGAGAAAAATAAGAAATTAGAAAATTTGCTTTAATTTTATAAATATTTTTTTTAAAATAAAATTTGGCAATAATTTTCTTAGAATTTCCACAACTTCAAAATAAACATTCCAATATAAATAAATCTTTTTAAAAATAAAAAGAGAGCAAGGGTCAAAGTCCCAAAAGCAACCCAATAAGAAAGTTGCCACTAAGAGACCTAGAAAATTCTAAAATGAATAAATCAATAAGCTTTTTCTTCTATATTTTCTTATGGAAGACTTATATATATACCACACAATTTTTATGTATTTATATATGTAATGTCTAAACCTTAATTTTTTCATGCATCTCACCTTACATGTGCTTTAAGAAATGTGCTATATGTTTAAAAAGTTAAAATGGAGATATTGTTGATGTGATATAAATGATTTGGGTGGTACAACTATAACAAGCAATGCTTAGATGTTAGATATGTCAACATATAAGTATTGGGTGATATGTATGTAAATGTTCTTTTATTTTGTTTTGATTTGGTAGAAGAGGAGAAGAGGTAACCTCACTGTGGTTCATTGAACGCCTGAATGAGAATCCCGTTAGCNGATTATAACAAGCAATGCTTAGAAGTTAGATACGTCAACATATAAGTATTGGGTGATATGTATGTAAATGCTCTTTGATTTTGTTCTGATTTGGTAGAAGAGGAGAAGAGGTAACCTCACTGTGGTTCATTGAACGCCTGAATGAGAATCCCGTTAGCTATTGACCGAACTTAAGATAGAAGGCGTCTGTGCCAGGTAAAATTATTAGGTGCGGATTCCGCATGCAGATTTTGTTGCATTTTGGTTATATTGATTGTATTAATATAATCAATACAATAAATTTTGCATATACTTATTCTGTTCATAATAATTGGTCATGGGCGTGGGGCATTTTGTCTTATTAAGGTTCTTACTTAATTGCCTAAATATACATACTATTGAAACATGATTTGTCCGTGAATCACACTTAAGGAATATAATGCAAATAAAGAGAGATAGATGGAGAGGGAGGAATGAACAATAATCAATTGTGTCTTATATATAAAATATTTATTCTATTTATAGTAGGGGTTATACAATGATGATATCAAAATTTACTCCTTTGTTTGGATGGAGTCTGTACTAGGGTATTTTTGATATTTTACGTGTATAGGCTCATCATTTGAATGCCTTCAGGCTTGGCTGGCTAAACTTAGTTGGCTTCAGGTCCACATGATCAACTCGATTGGGTGAGCTTGATCAACATGGGTCAATCAGCTAATCAAATTTGATTGTCAATCCCTGATCCTTGGTGAACGATCCATTGGGGCGTTCATAGAATAGTTGGAGATATTGTAGAACTGAATCTTTTATTGAATCAACTCTACTTGAGAGTGTGTTATTGTATCAAATTGACTTTCTTGTAGTGGTTACTCGGATGCTCTTTTGTCTCATTTGTGGCTGAATAAATCGTGTGTCTGGATAATGCAGTCGTCTTCTTATCCGCTTCATGACAGGGTCGGTTTTTAACTTTTTGGTTTGGCTAACATGCTCTTTTGTCTCAATGACCAATGCTTGGATCTCTTATATATCGTTGGATCCCTTTAAGATTAGTGCTAACACCTTTTTTATACACACATATATTTTGGTTCATTATGATAATTATTTACAAGTTTATTTGATAATAGATCAATTATATGATTAAATTTATAAAAATAAGAAAAAATCTACATACATAACACACAATTGTTACGCACTTACATACCTAACATCTAAACATTCGTATTTATATGCGATCACTCACTATCTTTCTCAAAGTAAACCACGCCTTATCATGCATATGTTTATGATACCAATGTGCCATAAAGTGTAAATGTCAAACTTCACGTCTTATATTTGTAAATACATTAGAATTATGGGATACATATGTAAATTTCCCATTTTATTTTGGCTAATGCCTATGCATTAAGTTCTATATTAAATTTCAAATGAGNAGTGCTATAAAGTGTAAATGTCAAACTTCACGTCTTATATTTGTAAATACATTAGAATTATGGGGTACATATGTAAATTTCCCATTTTATTTTGGCTAATGCCTATGCATTAAGTTCTATATTAAATTTCAAATGAGATGTAAATATTCAACTTATAGTACATAACATTTCTCATCCGATAACATGAAAAGGGTTGTCCCTTGTGCATATTTTTCCCCTCCATGCTAAACGTGTTGGAGCTTGGTCCGCAGCTGTAAGTTGACGAAGAAAAAGTTCAGAGCAGGTGTAGAAAGGATTCTGCCCCCCAAAAAATGGAAAAATAATACATCCAGACTTCGAGCGTTTCGTAATAGTTAGGAATATCTCACTGTGTTACACGAATATTCTATCTGCATTATTTGTAAAAAATGAAGTGTTCTTCGAGTATTATATGATATTATTNAAAAAAATGGAAAAATAATACATCCAGACTTCGAGCGTTTCGTAATAGTTAGGAATATCTCAGTGTTACACGAATATTCTATCTGCATTATTTGTAAAAAATGAAGTGTTCTTCGAGTATTATATGATATTATTTGATTATTTTGCAGTGTTTTTGAAATATTCTTTTGCGTTACTTGATTTGAGGCTAAGTGTTACTGGAATATTCCCACGCGTTAACATAGTGTAAATTGAAATAACACAAGGAATATACCGAATAACACAACCTCAAATCAAGTAATACGGAGGAATATTTCAATAACACCGCAAAATAATCGAATAACAGCATATAATACTCGAATAACATTTTATTTTTTACAAATAACGCGGATGAAATATTCATGTAACACAACAGTATATTCCTAACTATTGCAATCCTAACAGCTCTATATTCAGAATCCTGATGCAATATCTTTTCCAAAACAAAACAGGGAAAAAAAGCAAATATGTCGTTTTATATTTGCAAATATAAAATGTCACATCATGCCGTTTTTAAAATCTAAATTCAGTTATAATTACATAAACATATGAATTTGTGTAAATATAAAAAAGAAAAATAGAAAAGTGACCTTTCCAATGCTTTCATATTCTACATAAACATCAATGTTCATTTGGGGAATTTACNATGTAAATTGAAATAACACAGGGAATATGCCGAATAACACAACCTCAAATCAAGTAATGCGGAGGAATATTTCATGACACCGCAAAATAATCAAATAACACCATATAATACTCGAATAAAAGTTATTTTTTACAAATAACGCAGATGAAATATTCCTGTAACACAACAGTATATTCCTAACTATTGCAATCTTAACAGCTCTATATTCAGAATCCTGATGCAATATCTTTTCCAAAACAAAACAGGGAAAAAAAAGCAAATATGTCATTTTATATTTGCAAATATAAAATATCACATCATGCCGTTTTTAAAATCTAAATTCAGTTATCATTACATAAACATATGAATTTGTGTAAATATAAAAAAGAAAAAATAGAAAAGTGACCTTTCCAATGCTTTCATATTCTACATAAACATCAATGTTCATTTGGGGAATTTACATACATACTCCACAACTCTTACATATCCATACATATCTAATGTCCAATTTCCATATTTCTTTACATTGGTACATATGTAAATATCAAAATTTAAATGTCAAAAATATAAACACATAAGAAAAATGTGACATTTATATAAACCCCCCCATTTCCTCCTCCTCCACATCTCAATTTACACAGCTCATCATTTGTGCAACACGAGCTGAATATTTTGCCAAGGAAACAGAAAAAAAAAAAAAAAAATTTTGCAAAAAAAATTTTTTTTTGCAGAAATATCCTCATGCAAACAGAATCTTGTGATTCAGCCATTAAACATTGTTAGGGTTCGGGACGAAGACGACTGTAGGGTTCATGAGAGTGGAGGGAGAATATATCAGCAGGAGTTTTCATGGATCTGTAAGTACCTGCTTTAAAATTCGCGCCTTTTGATTTTCTGAAGTTATGATCGAGATATACGACGACGACGGTTATGTCGTCGTGGAAATGGCGCCTCACTCCTTTCTGTATTTTCTTCATGTCGTTGTATCTCATCTCCACCTTCTTTGCGGCCTCCTCGAGGGCAGCTCTCAGGAGCCGTTTTGCAATTCCCTGCAATTTTGTTTTGNCAGATATACAACGACGACGGTTATGTCGTCATGGAAATGGCGCCTCACTCCTTTCTGTATTTTCTTCATGTCGCTGTATCTCATTTCCACCTTCTTTGCGGCCTCCTCGAGGGCAGCTCTCAGGAGCCGTTTTGCAATTCCCTGCAATTTTGTTTTGATGAGTCAGTTTAGAAATTTTGCTTTAAAATTCACACTTTTTCTTTTTATTTTTATTGGTTTGTGAATGCGTGATCATGTAAATATTAAGAAAATTTTTATATGTATATATATATATATATATATTTATATTCAAAAGGAATGGATTGAGGCTATTATACGAGATCCGATCATTCCAATGCGCCTAACAATTCGAGTAACACAGCCCCCACTGGGGGAATGGAACCCCAGACCAGAGCGGAGTTACATCTGACAAGCAAATACCCGACCAACTGACCTGAGTACGCGGTACTATAATATAATATAAATACAAAAAATTTATGAAGTCATGTAAGCAATAAAACCAATTTCTTTTAAGGATTTCATCTCATACATGCATACCACTTAATTCCCATGTATTTACATAACTGACAACTGAACTTCAATTCTTACGTATGCATTTCACTTTTTTAAAGTTGAAAATTAGTGGTATTTTTTGATGTGATATGAAAGATTTGGGTGGTATAAATACAAAAATTGAAGTTTCGATGTTAGATATGTAAATACTAAATACATAAAAAATGGTTGGTATTTATGGAAATACTAATAATTTAGTTGTATGGAAAATCAAAATTATGTGCAATTAAATCAGCTATTATCATGATATGGAACTTATCAGCATATTCTGAGAACCTTTTTCCCAATCTAAATATAAGAATTATGTTTCTCTGAAAGCAGGAGGGGTTGAGATTTGAAGAACTTACAGATCTTGGATGCTTGGAGACAATGTCAACAGCAGCAGCATCGGTTAGCTGCTCCCAAAAACCATCTGAAGCAAATATCAAGAACAAGTCATCTGGTTTCAGCTGGCGCATGAGAATCGATGGTTCAGCGGTGATGACGGACCGCTTCAAAGGGCTGGCCGGAAAGACGAACTGAGGGAACAGAGGGTCCCTGCTGAGCTCTGGTTTTTTCAGGTATGCGTCGCCGATCGACCTCGATACCTAAATAAGATAATTATGGGGAATGTATCAGTAATCTTATGAATTATTATCAGTTGAGATAAAGGTATTACTGCAAATTTGTCTGGCAAAGTAACAATTATTATTTATTTACGTATCTAACAACTAAAGTTAACACTTTAGGATCATTATCCATGCATGAGAAGGTGTATTTCGCTTTTAAAATGTTAATGATCGAGGTATTATTTTTGTGATGTTAAAATTTTGAGAGTTATAAATGTGAATATGAAAGTTTAGTAGTTAGATATGTTAAAAAAAAAATTTTGGGTGGTATGTGCGTAAATGCCATGTGGTTATTGCACTTGAAAATGTTGATGAAGTGAAGTTAACAAGAGTTTTTGTTCTTGTTAGAGGTTAAGGATCATTTGTGCACAAGCACAAAGTGCAATTATCTGATAATTGAAGTGGATTTTAATCCAACCCAAAAGCAAAAGCATCATAGACTGCCTCAAATGTAAGTTCGATGATTTAATTTAATGAGGACAGAATGTTCGGAAAGTTGAGCATGGATTAACGAACACAAAACAGAAGATTCATGAAATATCAGCTGAATAATCCCCTTAATCCATCATGCACATCGAGTATGAACTACACGAAACCCATCCGTGCGTAGTTTGGATCCTCTTCCTGATCTCAACGTGCACCATATTGTGACCATTTATCAATTGCCCATCCTGAAATTTGAGATTTTTCTATATAATTCAGGCAATTATGTAATTGCGCCCACTCTCAATAAACTTTTTTGCCCATTACCGAAGAAAATTTTAGCATTTGGTAATTTTTCCCACCCTTTAGATTGAAGCAAGTTCCGCCCCTATTCTGGTGCCACGCTACTGCTAAACACTACCAAGGAGTTCCCCAAATTCTCCACATAACAAGTCAGCAAGATCCAACAAAAGAAATGTGTGGCTTATACGAGAACACGAGCTTCACCAAATGCTAGAACTCCTCTTTTAAAGTCAACATTAGCCTTCCTTGTCATGATTTCATGATTCAATGAGTCTTTTTAGCTTCGATCTAATAGTCTACCACCCATGTAGCTATTTACCCTTCAATAAGTTTTAAGAAACTAAACAAATTGGAGGAGTACACTTGTTATTAGATGACTTATTTGCACATAATTATTATGAGGTATTTACTTACAAACCACTCAACTCCTATGTATTTATATAGCTAACACCTAAAATTTGCTTTTTTTACATTTATACCACATAAATCTTTCATATCACATGAAAAATACCACTATTTTAACTTTTAAAAAGTGAAATATACTGATTAATCTCCATACATGATATCATAAAACCTCATATAGTCACTATATTAAGAATACTTGTAGATAATCCCAAATGTTAGGTGATTTCATTGATAATATACATCTAAAGCGCAGAAGTTAAAAGTCAATGTGGCATGATGGCAACATTAGAACAGCTTCTCCAAGAACTTCCCCAAATTCCTAGCGTGCCAAGTTCAAGATACCTATAATCCTAATGTGAATTTTTATTCCATGTTTTTATTAATTTGAATCATTTGAACATTCTAAAAAGTGAGAGCTAATAATCTAGAATTTAATGAATCAGTTGGAAGGTTTCCTCTAGGCTTTGGTGCACTTTTAGCTCCTTGTGTTTGGAACATAAGGAGAATAGATGTTTTAGATTTGACTTATGTTAAGAAAGGCAAAGGTAGATGGTTTGGTCACATTAAACGGCGACCATCGGATGATTCAATTAGGAGAATAGATGTTTTAGATTCGACTTATATTAAGAAAGGCAGAGGTAGACCTAGGAAGATTTAGGCTTATTGTATAAAAAATGATCTTAATTTATTAGAACTAAATGAAAACATGACACTAAATGGGACGCAATGGAGAAAAAGGATTCATGTAGCCGACCCCACGTAGTGGGATTAAGGCTTTGTTATTGTTGTTGTTGTTGTTGTGTTTGGAACATAAATTTCAAGTGCACTTTCTCTCTTTATGTTTGACAGCATATATGTCACAAGATTCAAATTCTCTCCAATTACTTGGCTAACTCTACTTTGTATAATTAGTCACCTTGGCCATCCGAAGATTATGCTTATTGAAAGCAAAGTGATCTTCATGAAAAAAATTGATTTTTATACTTAATATCATGGCCATCCAAATGGATTAGATGATCAGGATAGGAAATTACACAAAATGTAGTTATCACTAATCAATTAAAGATAATTGAATCCATCTATAATAGAGCAAGATTGAAGTAGCAACAAAACCAATGGTAAAATCATCATGGACTATCTCGAATATAAAAATGGTAACTTTCAAGCCATTGCCGGAATCAATGTTGCTGTGGTTCTTCCCCCTCTAAATTTGAGAGAATCGCATGCAACAGCGAAACTAAACTAAAGAAAACAAGATAGAAGATCCAAAAAACCTCACCTGAATAATCCCCTTAATCCGCCATACTCCTCTGGTATGAACAACTATATCAGAATCATCCGGGTGCATCTGTTTTAGCTCCTTCCTAATCTCCACATCCGACACATTGTGATCGCATGTCAATCGCTCCGCCACCACATCCTTTCCACTAGGGTTCGCGCAGCGGCCGAGCACCGCTCGGGAATCCCCCAAATTCGCCACATACAGCATATCCTCCGTTACGGCCCCAACCAGGCAACAAGTTCCAACCGAAGCAATCTGCGGCCTGTAAGGAAACGAACGCTCCACCGATCGTAAGAACTCCTCCTCGGTCGCAACAATCGCCTTCCTCATCACGTCAGCCGAAACCCCCTTCTGCTCCATAGCAGATTCTACACAATCGCAATCCAAAATCGAAATCAGAAAAGTAAAGAGGAAAGGGGATAGATAGGAGATTGGACAGTGATACTCACTGCAGAAGTTAGGGAAAAGCTGGTTGTTGACGAATCGAGCAGCTTCGGGTCCGCCATGGCCATCATAGACGCCGATGAAAGTCCCGAATGGGGTCGCGGCCACCTGACCCTGGTCCTCTAATGTTGAATTAGCCTGAACAACGGCAATGGAGAACTCGCCGGAGGTGTGGGGCTTTAGGTCTTGGTGCCAGAAAAGCTCGTCGCCGTAAACGATATCTCCGAAGCAGCGTTCAATGCACGATCGAAGCGTCGTCATACAGTCCGGTCTCCCCCTCCGAGCTCGATCAGCTCTTCTGCTATCTTCTTCTCTGTGCTCTTTGAAAAATAGGGTTTTGAGAAGGGGGGAGGAGGAGGGATTTCTCTTATATAGGGCGCGTCGGCGACACGGAGGTAGCTCCGGTCGTCTCTGCCGTGACCGTGAGTTGAGGTTTTCATGGGTGGATTCCTCTGCACACCACAGACGGCAAGAATTTTCAAAAAGTGGCATTTACATAAATACCATACAGTTCTTATGTATTTACATATCTAGCATATAAACTTTGTATTATTACATTTAGGGTTTGTTTCGGAGGCCGGGGTGGCTGGCTATTTGGTAAAGTTCGTTGTTTGGTTTGTAGATTCACGGCATAGCTTCAACGAAGCTGAGAGAAAGCGGGCCGCAAGATTAACACTGCGACCCTGCTTTCGCTCCAATACTTTTACCCTTTACCCCACATTTTTTCTCATCTACCTTCGCTGCTTCCCTGCTGCTTCTCTCGCGAATCCCCTGCTCCTTCTTCTTTCCTAACCTCGAATGACAAATCTCAGGTATGTCGAATCATCCTCTTCAATTGTTTTTGTGGATCTGAGGAAGATTATACGTTTTTGCGGCCCTGATGGCTTCTCCTCCTTATTTCTTTCTTGTTTCTATCATTTTCATTCTTTCCTCTTTTTTTTTGGTAGATCTGGAGTTTCACGTAGGGTAGCTAAGTGATCTTTTTGGTTGCTTGTTAATATTGTTCCAGCTCTTGGTTTGTCACCTTTATGATTGTTCCTGTTGCATGCTTTGATCCTAACACATTAGTGTTTTTTGTTAAATGCTTTGAAGAGTTCCTGGCACATTAGTATTGTGATGATCTTATGGTATTCGTTGGCTCTCGATTGGTATTATAGTACAGTCTTTTCTTAAACAGTTTTACAAAACAGGGACAGCATTATCATTTTTCTAGAAACAACTGTTCCACAGCTGTTTTCACGCAGCTGCACCAAACAGGCAGCCGGCTTTCCCACAACAACTATTTGGGACAACGCGGCTGCAACTAAAAAGCTAAGAAACTGTAGCTGCGCCAAACAGAGTCTGATTAACAAGGTCGTCCTCCTAAATCCAGCATGGGAGGGGCTAGGGCAAAACGAAGGGCAAACTGATATTTTTGGATAAACAAAACTAATATTTCAAAAGGAGCAAAAAAAAAAAATTTTCTCCCATATAATTAAAAAATAAATACATTTCAAGTGGGGCACTCGGGACCCTTATTTGGGCCCGCCCCTGCATTTATACCTCCCAAATCTTTCATGTCACACTAAAAATATAACTATTTTCAAATTGAGTGGAATAAGACTTTTCATATGGAGTGAAGGGGGATGTATGAAAAAAATTGAAGTTTAGGAGTTAGATATGTAAATATGAAAGAGTTGAGTGGTATGTATGCAGAATTTATTAAATGAAATAATTGTAAGATATGAATCCATATTTTTTAATTATATGATCTACTTTGCGTGTGGAGAACAATTTTTTTTTTTAATTATTATATTATATATTTAAATTTATAAGTGGCCTTTTCATTGATTACACATTATGCATGTATCTAAATATCTAAGATTTAACTTTCATATTTCATATATAAGATTTAAAACTTTAATATTATATAAAAATATTATTATTACTAAATTTTTAAAAATAAATACATGTATTTTGATATTTTGATTTATGACAACAAAGCGTTATAAATATAAATACCAGACTTAAATATTTAACTTCTCATTTGAAAAATATTTAATAATTAACTAATTATTGACACCCTCTAATATATTTCTCTTATCTTATCAAGCTAGGCTTATTTATGCACCGCTTCATTGTGGATGTCATCTCGAGTACTGAAATCAGTCCCTTCTTAATGAGCTTATTCATGAGCTTTAAATGATATTGTTCACTATCATGACTAATTAGAGTAATGAGTTATTTAGCTATGTTCATTTAACAAATGAGTGTTTGTAAGCATATAACTATTTATTTGAATAGTTAGTCAAGTAATTAAAAATGAGTGGTTGAAAGTTTTCGTTTAATCGCCAACAATCACTCTTTTTCCTCTCTATTATTTATTTATTTTCCATCAAAAGACTTATCTTAAAGGTTTGTAATGCCTTAGTATGGGTTGAAATTCTTTATAACTTACAAAAGAAGTACAACATGCCTTAGTATGAGATCTTATAAATTAATCCAAATTAGCTCAATTTGGATTAATTTTGATTTTTCTACCACTATACCATACCAAACCTCTCAACATTCCATCTTAAGACTCCAATTCTCTTTTCTAGATATTGAAATAAAGGTTTATAGCATTCTTTATCATGTAATCTCATAAAACAACCACTTATCACCATCATACCTATAGTCTCTTTATTGTTAGGTTGGTATCCTAAAATGTTCATCCTCCATCATCTTGACATCCTAGAGAAGTCCTATTGTCTTACATAGTATTCATGTTATATTAATGCACCCTTTTAACTAGCTCAACATGCAAGAATCATCATTCACTTTCTTATTAATAGCTAGACATTTTAGTGCTAGTTACAAATAAATTTCATTAACTAGATATCTTAAAATCAACGTTCATAACTCGTCCGCTGCCGTCAACTACCATCGACTGCTGCTTGCTCGTCATTGTCGTTGAACCCTATAGTGTAATGACACACTCTGAATAGGATTTAACGATGTATCCTTGATGCAGTGTAATGAAGCACCCTAAATACGATGTAATGATGTACCCTAAATATGATGTAATGATGCACTCTGCCTATATTGAATAATATACCCTAAATATAGGAAAATAATAACTCCATACCACATATCTGATGATAATTCCCTGCATCAACTAGTTACAACTAAGGTAGTTAGAACACACGACTTTCTTCAAACTCCCGAAGTTTTCTATTTATGTTGTATATCGATAGGTGATGTCTTTGTTACAACCACCTATCGAGCACCAACTACAACATTGGTGGCAAACTAATGTCATTACAGCTCCCCACTACAGTCTACGTGACCAACTCTGCTTATGTCGTTCACTACTAATGTAGCTTCCAACAACGACCTCAATGTTCAATTGATGTTATTGCAGCTTCCCAATATGTTCTACGTGACCAACTACGACATTTTTGGCTCCTGCTTGTATAACTTACAACTATGACATTGGTGGTTAATTGATGTTATTATAGTTCCCAACTACAACTTACATCACCAATTATGATCTATGTGGCTCACTGCTCATGCAACTTCAAAATATTGTCTCGGCGGCCAACTGATGTTATAACAGTTCGTCACTATGACCTACGTGTCCAACTATGACTTACATGACCAATTGTTGTTATTACATCCTCCAACTACAATTTCAGTGGCCAATGATGCTATTACAGCTCATCACCATGACCTATATGACCGACTACAACCAATGTGACTCACTGCTCATGAAGTTTCCAACTATGATTGACCAACTATTTTATTACAACTCTCCATTACGTCCTATGTGACAACTTATAAGGGCTACGCGACCAACTGTTGTCATTACAACCTCCAAGACCTCAGAGGCAAACATATGTTATTAGAACTTCCAATTACATCTATTGTGGCCAACCGATATTGTTATAGCTACCGTATACACCATTTATGGCATATCACTACCTTCATAGCAATCAACGACAATCTTTACAACCCACTATCGCTATTATCGCTAAGAACTACAGTTCGATTGTGGCTATTATCGTTTAACCATTATTATACATCTATTACACAATTTATCTTTCATAATTCAACAGAAGAACAAATTTATACATTTACAATCACGTAGTAGATTATTTTAACTTGGCCAGATCCCGCAATTTTTTTCAATTGTCAGGATTTTTCAAGTAAAATATCTTGTCGACTCCTCTTTTCGTACAACGCTAAGACGTTAATAATAAATCTTCGAGCATGCAACAAGGCTATATATTTATATCATTAGCTCCTAATACAATGATTTAGACTTAATCAAATCTCAATCATAGCTCAAATTTAACAAGAAAATAAATGACTAGCTTTGAATAAAATGTTCAAAGCTATATTGAAGCACACTACAAAAGCAACAAATGCAAGAGTTTGAAATATCAGTCATCATTTTCTTCATTTATAGTCTTAAATATCACTTAAAAGGAAGGTTGATGATGTGCATGAATGATACAATCCAATATGACAGACAGCTTAACGTGTAAATTGAATTATTAAAATTAATTAAATTATGTGGACTATAGAAAATATAACATAAAAATAACTTAATTAAATAATTAATAATTATATTATAAAAATCAACAAATTATTTATTAATATCTAAATGTTAGATTAAAAATTAAAAAAAAAGGTGTAAATATCAAAATTTTAAATATTTGTGGGATGAAATTGTGAAATTATTAAGAAGTGGAGATTAGAGGATAATGATAATATTAGATATTTATTTATTTATTTTTGACAGTGATGAATATGTCCATAATTTGGGGAAGGATTAGTTGTAAATAAAGTAATTAATATCTTAATTTTTTAATGATTTTTTTCTTAAAGATTTACAAACATACCAGTTAATTACAAGGTATTAACATATCTAAATAGGGCTGTCAAACAGTTCGTGTTCTGTTCGTCAATGAGTTCGTGTTCGATTCGTTCGATAAGTAAACGAGACGAACGTAAACAAAATTTTTTTTCGTTTGGTTAGTTAAACGAACCAAACGCGAACAGTGATGCGTTCGTTCGTGTTCGAATCGTTGTTGTTCGAAATATAAAATAAATTAAAATAATTATACATGAAAAATTTATGATATTTTAAAAAATTAAATTTTATAAATTATAATATATAATAAATTAATAATAATAATAATATTAATATACTATATTATTATTATACTAATATAGATATTACATATTTATATAATATAAGTTATATAATTGATATAATATATTATTTATATATGTTAATATTAGAGATGTCAAACTGGCTCGTCGTTCGCGAACAACTCATGTTCGACTCATTCGTTAAGAAACGAACATGAACAGTGGCTTCATGAACAATTTCAAACACGAGCTTATTTCAAGTAAACTAACCGAAGACAAACACAAGCTATGTTCATTCGCGTTCGGCTCTTTTACACCCCTATATCTAACCATGAATTTTAATTTTCACATATATTTCCCATCTTACAACATGTATTTCACTTTTTAAATATTAAAATAGCGACATTTTTTATGTAAAATAAAAAATTTTTGACGGTATAGATGTAAAAAAGTAAATTTTAGGTGTTAGTTATGTAAATACATGAAAATGAGGTGGTATCTACGTAAATTAAAATAGCATTAGCCAAACGTACTGCCTAATCCTTACCAAAATTATAGATTTATTAAAAAAAAATAATTTAATAGGGGATTTTTATTTTCAGAAAAGTACTCATGAAATTTTTATTTATTTATTTAGCAGGTGTTAGTTGATGTAATCATCTATTTTTGGCTGGTTTTTATTAGTTTAATGGATTATTTATATACATATTATTGAATTTTAAATTCATTCCTAAATTATTATATTTATTTTCTGATAGCTGAAAATGTTGAATATTTAAATTATCTTGAAAATATTTAATTTATTTTAAATAATTTTATTTTGATATTATATATCGGGAATCTGATTGCACGAATCTCAAGGGAATTCAACGGATCACAAAGGATCATGCCATCAACCATCGTTTCGGTCAGTCGAATTGTCAGTTGACCGAATGAGGGTTCATCTAAACCAAAGAACGTCAAACACTTACTCCGACGACAACTTAACCGACGCAAGGACACTCACAAGATCAACAGTTTCTTAGTGAAACTCTCAGCTGACCATCTATGAAGATCTCGTTCATAGGAATGCTGCCCATTAAGTTACGGTATGATGGAATAATCCTTCCTGAGGTCTTCACGAGGGGCTTTCTCAAAGAAGCTGACCAAAGATTTTTTATTCAACTGAATGACTTGAGTCGACCGAAAGAAGATCAAATGACCAAGTCGAACAGTTACGAATTTGGAGCAGCACCAACAATGATTACTAGGATCAAAGATTCAAAGTTGGTTACAAATATGTAAAGATGTAATGACTCATAAATTCATCGTAATGTTTCCATTAAATGAAGGACAATCATGTAATTTACTAGATGCCTCTATGATCTATAAATAGGTGGGTCATAGTAAAGACTATTGAATTCATTTCCAAAGAATTAATACTACTAGTTGCTTACTCTCCTCCATTTACCTTGACTCGTTCCACTCATCCGACCAATGCTCTATTCATTGAGCATGACCCGAACGACATTTTGGGATTCAACATCCAAAAATGTGCAGCGAGAATGGAGTCATACTTTCAGCAAGAAAAGGAGCACGTCACAAAGAAAGAACACACCTTGGAGAAACTTCTAATACATAGCCTGTTAAAGAATTCAAGCAACAATAAATTTAGAAGCTCAAAGACCAGATGGCGGGTCAGGTTGCGGAACTGACTCACGTTGCACTTGCGGGGAGGGTGCAACCTCTCCCACAAGCTAATCCTCCAACATCTCAGGCACAGTTCATCACATGGCTAAAGGATCCAAGCGTGTGGAAGAATCCCAGTACCAAGTTATTGCTGGATCCATGCCGAGGAACATATTGCAAGTGGGGCGAATAGAAGTGTACAACATATTAAAGAATGTGTTCTCATGACATATTATTGATGCAGAACCCTTGATAAGTCCAAGGGTCCACCTTTGGAGCCATACATAGGCTGAAGCAATTCAGCTAATCATATTGAGTCATTTGAATAGGCTATAAGTCCTCTCAAAGTTTCTGATGCATTGAAATAGTGACTATTTTACTCCGCACTCAGAGATTAATTTCTTAGGTGGTTCAACGAACACCCTGTTGAAATTATTACTTCTTTTGGATAGTTTTACAAGTTTTTTACGGTGCAGTCAGCTAGTGCCCAAAAGTCCCGCAAGAATTCAAAATCCTTATGACACGTTAAGTAGGGACTGAATGAGAGCCTATGGGCATGTGTTACATGGTTCCATAAGAGCATGCTTGAAGTATGAAATTTAAAGTTGGTGATTGCAAAGCCCACTCTGGCACAAGGGCTAGAAATCCCTCATTTCAAGTAAATCTCGGGTTTGCAAAAACCCAAAGTTTTGGCCAAACTCCTAGAGTTGGCCAACGACAACATTATAGTTGAGGAGTACATGAATCTGCCTATCTTAAAAGGTGAGAAGTTTGACTATCAATCCGGCTAAAAAGGCTCACGAGACGATGAGTGGAGGGAGAAGGATGGCCCTTGCCCTAAGCTTGAAAGAGGTCGGTCATCCTGCAAGAATAGGGTGGTCGAACAAAATCCACGAAGATATGATCAATCAAATGATCATTCAACTGACGATTGGGAAAGAAAGAGACCCAGATAACTGAGGGTTTTGATGGCAAAATCAATAATTTGTATCGTTTCCTCTCTAACACCATATCAAGTGTCATTAAAATAAACAACAAAGGATAAATAAAATAATCTAACTCATCGATTAACCTCACCATCTCCGACGTACAATGGCTCTTCCCAACAAGCGGCAAGGCACTGTCCTTGATGGCTTCACTAGTCGAAGGCTGAGGCACAACAACTTTCGATGGAAGAGCCTGTGTGGCCACCTCCACCAGCACTTTTTCTTGAGGTGGAAACTAAGCCAATCACTGGCAAAGCGGGTCCCAAGCCAGGACAAACACATCAATGACACACACTTTTGTCCTCTTTTCTACCTTAAGGAGTGACAACGAATTGAAAAACTCCACAATTTCCATTGCCCTCTATTCCTTCATTACTGCTTATTTTACCAACTTAGACCCTTCTAGCCTCTTTTATTTGACCGGCCTCTTCACATCAACCTGACAACTACCGTCTTCTGGACTCTTTCGATCGGATATCCCTCTGTAGGTATTTTCTTTTGAGGCAGCCAGGAACTCTCTGAGTTCTTCTTCTCACGCCCTGAAGGACGAATCTTTGAGTTTGGAAGCCCAAAGGACCTCTTCAAAGCTTCCCCGTTCACAGGTCCCAATGATCTCTTCCCTTTATAAAAAAAACTAAATGTCGTAAACGTCATAAATGAAGAGTGGGGAACACTGATCACAGTCTATTTTTGGAGATTAGCAACAAAAAATTCCCATGAGTACAATTATTAGAAGTACTTATTATGCAATAAATAATTTTTTTTTTCATTTAGATTCTTTTATTCTTATTTCAGTTGTCACTTTCAAAGTAGTAAGAGAATTGAATAACTAAATATGTACATCATGAATCCAATTGCATGAATCTCTAGGGAATTCAATGGATCACAAAAGATTGAGTCATCAACCTTCATTTCGATCGACCAATTCATTCGCTGACTGAATGAGGGTTCATCCAAACCAAAAAACACCACACACCTAGACCAACAACAACTTAGCCAACGCAAGGACACTCACAAGATCAACGTTCGCTTAGTTAAACTGCCACCTAAACATCTATGAAGATCTCTCGACTAAAGGAAGGCTGCCCATCACACTATGATGATTCACCCTCTGTCTGATGGAATAATCCTTCCTAAGGATAATGGGTCTTTACGAGGGGCTCCCTTAGAGAAGCCGACTAAAGGTTAGTCAGTCAGTCGAATGACTTTAGTTGAGCGAGAGAAGATCAAATGACCAAGTCGAACAATTAGACATATGAAACGATGCTAGTAGCAGTTACAAATACACAACAACGCCAACAACGATTACTTGAGTCAAAAGATGTCAAAATTAGTTACAAATATGTAAAAATGTAATTGCTCATAAATTTATTGTAGCTTTCCTTTTAAGTGAGAGACAATCATATAATTTACTAGACACCCTCTATGAACTATGAATTGGCGGGTCATTTTCACATCAAAGACTATTGAATCTACTCCTAGAGAATCAGTACTATTTGTTGCTTTCATTCATTTACCTTCACTCGTTCCTCTCGTCCGACCAATGCTCTATTCCTTGGGCGTGACCCGAATGACATTTTGGGATTCAACATATATACCTCACAAATCCTCCGTATTTACATATCTTAACATAAACATTGATTGCTTACATTTATATCAATTTACTCCTTGAAAATGTGCATTCCACTTCTTGAAAGTTAATAATAGTGACATTTTTATGTGATATGACATATTTGAGTGTCATTGATGTCAAAATTAAAGTTTTGAAGTTAGATATGTAAATAAATGAGATTTATGGGAATTATAAGAATTGTATGATATGTATGTAAATTCCCCTTTGATATTATGATAAATTTTGTAAACTATGAATCAATACTTCTCTACTAACTAATTAATGATGAATACCATGAAATCACCAAGCCATAAACAAAAGGTCAAATAGAATTTAAATTATGACTAAAAACTTTAGGTTTATAACAAAATAAATATAAAAATATTATAATAACAAATGAACCCTAAAATAATGAAAAAT
>JXCR01142667.1:35120-48824 GCA_002079205.1 Phalaenopsis hybrid cultivar
CTCGTGTTCGGCTCGCTAAACAAACGAGCCGAACACGAACACACCTGTTTAGCTCGAAATATAAACGAGCCCAACACGAACAGAGCCTGGGCTCGCTCGTGCTCGGCTCGTTTACACCCCTACTTAGGTTTTATTTTGTTATTTTCGAGGGCAATTACAAACATACCGCACGATTCTTCTGTATTTACGTCCCAACACCCAGACATTCATATTTACATACATACCACTTAAATCTTTAGCACCACAATAAAAATTCCACTATACTTAACTTTTCAAATGTGAGATACACATTTTCATACATAAGTTTATGATGCCAAGATGTTATAATTGTAAATATCAAACTTTGGTTGTTAGATATGCAAATATATAATAATAATGATAATAATGCAATATAAATTTATTTGTCAAAATAAAATAATAAAATAATAATTATTGCATTAAGTAATATTTAATTATTTTATATTTATTAAACTAATAATAAACTAGTTAGGGTTAGGATTGTAATATAGTCAAAATGAGTTGAACACATCATGGATCAAATTTGGCTTGCTTGTAAAAAAAAAAAGAGTAATATATCATCTAATTTGACTTGTATGTATATTTGTCTCTTCTAAATTAAATAAAATGAGGTCAATAATAAATTTATATTAATTAAATTTTCATTTGATTATCATATTAACGAATAATTTTATACGCCCAAACAAACATGTAATTAAAATTAAAATTATATGTTATATTAGAATTAAAAAAGATTTGAAGTTTAATGTCTGGACGGAGAAATTATTCCGTACGGACACCGCATGCAGAGATGCATGCGGGGTGTCCGATCTCAATCGTCGATCACCACAATAAATTTTTTTTTTTTTTTAAAAAAAGTTAAAAATGGGGCCCACCGAAAAACATCTTTACGTGATCGACGGTGGAGATCGGACACCTCATGCATCTCTGCATGCGGTGTACGTATGGTATAATTTTTTGCCTGGACGTGTGGTATCCTGACGTAATCTTTTTTCGTAAAATTGAGAGTAATGACAATATGGAATAATATGTGAGGAGAGGCATAAATATACCTAGCTTAGTGTAAAATATATAATATATTAATAATAAATAAAAAATTTAAAAAATTAATTGAACTATATGAACCACTTATAAGTTTAATTAATATTAAGCATTTAATAAGTTAACTCCTTAACATTCCTGCACATGAGTAAATAAGTTGAATATTATTATTATTATTATTATTATTATTTATTATTTTAAAATTTCTAAAATCTATAGAGTTAAATTTAACCTCAAATAATCAAATTCAAACCCTATATCCAATAATATAAACTTTATACAATAGTTTTATAATCTTTAATTTGCATAGTTTTAGAAGAGGATATTGCGTACCCTCGACCTACACAAGGTAATGATATTTGAGTGATATTGACGTGGCATTGCGTCTCAATACTAATACTATTATCACACTAAAAATAGACCAATATCAAGGCTATGCAGCCGTCTAATCCTCGAAAAAATATTCGTTCGGACATTTACATGCCCGGAATGCCAACTACTGGTTGCCACGTAATCTGCCAATGATGCATATGAGGACATATTAGGGTCTGTTTTGGGCAGCTTGTGCGTTTCAGGATAAATAACTTATTCTGAAACGCGGCACATGGGTCGTCTGCGAGAGTCGACCCGCGGCCTGCGTTTAATGTAAAAAACACAAGCACGGCAGACAACGTTTTCAAAACACGCAAACCAAATGGTTAGACGACATTTTTAAAAACACCGCCACACTTATAAACTGTTCCAAATGAAACGGTTGGTTTCATCGTCCAAATATTTTTAATAGAGATAATATTACATCAGGGCTCCTAACGCACTTAGGAGTCCAATGGTCAAATGGGCCCCAACAGTAATACACTGATATTGTCAGTATTAAGAATGATGAGACCCACTTAACACATGACGCCCTATAAAAATTCGATGTAATATTTTTTCCAATATCTTTAGAATTTCAGCCACCTCTTCTCTGATTTTCAGATGTTGACCGCACGACTTCTCTCCTCTCTGGTTTTTGTCTTGGACTCTCCGGCCATTTTCACAGTACACTTGAGCGACTAGCGCTTCNACATACATGACACCTCCTCATTAGAGTACTGATGCATCAGTACTCCTGAGATAATATTTTTTCCTATAATTGAACTCCAAATGTATCCGGAGTCCCATGTAATAATTTTTCCAATATCTTTAGAATTTCACACCTCTTCTCTGATTTTCAGATGTTGACCGCACGATTTCTCTCCTCTCTGGTTTTTGTCTTGGACTCTCCGGCCATTTTCACAGTACACTTGAGCGAACAGCGCTTACGCGGCAGATGAGCTTCAGATCCTTCCTTCTGGAATTCAACCACCCCCTCTTCTCCGCGAGGAAGATCGCCGGCGAAGTCCATACGGGAAGAACTTTCAGTACGTCTGACTTTACCGGCTGCGAGTTTTCTGGTAAGAGCGCTTATGAGGTGTTGGGGATATCGGAGAAGTGCTCATCCGCCGAGATAAAGGCCTCCTTTCGGAAACTCGCGAAGGAGACACACCCGGACGTTTGTACTTCTTCCGATGAAGTCGCTGCCTCCCTTCGGTTCCTCCAAATCCTTGCTGCATATGAGGTGCGTGTTGTTAATTGTTGATTGCATGGTTAGAATAGGTGTAAACGGGTAATTTCTTTTTGGGATACGAGGTGGGGGATTTCGAGGGATTCGTTTTCTGTTTGTTATGGATGGTTGGATTTATGGTGGAAAATATGGCGAGTTGGTATTTTGGCGACTAGGTATGTTAGGGCAAGGGCAATCCCGGTTCGACGCTAGACTCCCTTCAGAAAAACCTTCCTTCCTCGGTGAACCATTTTTGTTACTCCTTTACCTCAACATCAAGCACTCGATCACGAGACTCTTGAACACTGTCTCGAATGATAGTCTTGAAGTCAAGTGAGTTCTTAAAGTCCTCGATTGTTTTACGTTTAACTTATGAAACATCGATATCTTTTGCGGACCTTA
Source organism: Phalaenopsis hybrid cultivar (assembly GCA_002079205.1). NCBI lineage: Eukaryota > Viridiplantae > Streptophyta > Magnoliopsida > Asparagales > Orchidaceae > Phalaenopsis > Phalaenopsis hybrid cultivar. Next base: position 38,164 of record JXCR01142667.1, read on the forward strand.
AAAGTCAGATATCTTCTTCTTGGGCTAACACCGTCGACTTAAGGGCTTTCACGCTCTTATTACTTTCACGAAGACTGACTTGTTCTTCCACCAACCCCTCTCGAGTTTTCTCGAGATTCTGAAGCTGCAACGGGAGGGAGGTTGCCATTGTTGAAAGTTCTGTTTGCACTCTGTCAACTGTGATTCCAGAGATGTAATTTTTCAACCCTAGATTCATACCGATACTTTCACTCGCCTTGAAAATATTTGATCTTAACAAACTCGGAATTCCGGCTTCTCAATGNTGGTAATTTCTTTTTGGGATACGAGGTGCGGGAATTATAGGAATTCGTTTTCTGTTTGTTATGGTTGGTTTGGATTTATGGTGGTGAATATGGCGAGTTGGTATGGACTAGGTATGTTAGGGTTTTCTGTTGCTGTGGTCTTTTCAGAAATTGTGTTTTGTGCCTCATTCCTGTTTCGGCTTCATTATTGTGATTGTTTTTAAGGGACTTCTGTTGCGAGCAGTAGTTTTTAAGAATCAAATTTTACTAACATATAGTAGCTGAAGAAATGGCTGTTGTATGCCTTTTCCGGAAGAGAAAAATGTATACATTACATTACACAACAATTAAAGAAGCTGTTTTTTCTCGAAGTTCTATAGCTGATTTTATAGACAGCTTCAGCCTCCCCAAATGGACTAATCTTTGAAGAATTTAAGGTTTAGTTTGAGAAGGCGGTGAAGTTCCGTTCGGTTGTTGTAGTGAATGCCGACATCTAGAAAAGTTTTTGTTTGTTGAAGCAGTCTCTCCCTAATGTTTTCGAAAGTTGTATTGCGAGAACAACAAATTTTTGTTGTTTCAGATTGGTTTGCAGAACGGGGGCGCTCCATTAAACGAAGCCTTAGTCCTTCCTCTGCTTAATACATTTGAATTGAATTATCAAAGAAAATTTCTATGATATGATCTTTTGTGTAGTGAACAATAATTTCATGAATTGTATATTGTAGGAATTTATAATTTCATGGCTATTATGGTAAGAGGAAGGCCTTTGGTTGGATGTAAACGGAAAAAACAAGAGAATTAATTGAGGAAGTTTGAAGAAATTATTGATGGTGATGAAAAAATTGAAAACCTTAATAAATCCTACTTTAAATTTACCAACCTGACATAAAATGAACCAAATATATCGGTTCTAATGTTGATTTGTTGCATGAATATTTTGAAAGTAAGCTTGGAAAAATAATAGAGGGGATTAAAAAGATAAAACAATTAATAAAAAGTGAAGAGATAAATAGTACTCAGGCTTGTTCAAGGATTAAAATTTCATAATAAATTTTAAAAAATGTCTTCACATCAACAATAAGAATTTTATTAATGCCATAAATTTTATTACATGAATCAAAATTTCTATATTTATAGACAGGAAAAATAACAAACTTGTTTCAATTTGTTATCAAACTAACAAATCACTAACCAACTCATATAAACTAACATGTTTATAATTTTCCTACAAATTCCTATCAAATTGGTCAAAAATGCTAACAAATTAAGATTAGAACATTTCTAGTAATATATTGAAGTCTAGAGGACAAAAAAAATCCCAATATCCATGACCAAAAATTCAATACACATACTTTCCATCCAATTCACATACTTAGTACAAATTATTTTGTGATTCGTCCATTGCTATTTCTATGGTGATGTAGTTTTAAGAGCTATGAATTTGTGTCATTTTTTATTTTTATTTATGTTGTTTGATGTTTTGCTCTGTTTTCCATTGCAGATTCTGTCAGATTCTGAAAGGAGGGTCCATTATGATATCTTTCTGTTTTCACAGAAGAACATATTGCAGAAGAAATCTAGATACTCTTCAGCCATGTATACATATGACTCTACTATAGCAATATCAAAGCCGGATGACGTAGTTGAATGGTTAAGATGGTACAAACATTTACTCAATGATATTGTTACCCAGAAAAAAGTTTCTACTCGTTCTGGTTATTTAAATAAACTCGAGAATGAACTTTATTCAGCAATACATTTTGCATATTACGGCCCCATTATTGAATCTATGGATCTTCTTCCTAATAGTTTTGAAGCTGAAGAGAGGTCTTTGCGTGAAACTTCTGAGGTTCTGCATTTGGTTTCAGGGAGATATCTTTTTGGAGTTATTTATACAGTTGATAATGTTCCTCAATTGTCACATCTCCACTCAGAAAAATTGGCTTCTTTTGAATCTTCAGAATGTGAACTTTTTCAATATTGTAGCAAGGAAATGGGTGAAGATTTTCAGGAAACGGAAGTGCGACAAAGTAGAAATTATGCAACAGATATATACAGAAATCTGGAGTTGCATATTTCTGGAAAATTAGTAGCTACAGCAACCAGAAGTCCTGCTCAATGTAAATCCAAGTGTGGCTCTATGGAAGATAATGAAGACCGTATAAATGTTTTCCTTAATCTGAATGATAATATCTATATCGATAACCCAAGTCCCCAAGATTTCAAGGTTCTCTTGGGAACAATAACTGGTTTAGGAAGTAATTCAGAAGAAGGATTATGCTCTGTTTATGATGGAAATGGGCAGAAAACTCACGTGATAGTAAAACATAGAACATTGCTGGTGCGCAAGACCATTTAAGCTTTTGTATCTTTTAAAATTTGACCATATACACTATTTTTTCGATACATTTTAATTTTGAGTTATGTATTGATTTGTGGTTTTATCCTTCTAATAGATTTTCTTTTGTACTATGGCTATTCTTCTTTTTATTCTTTTGTTGTAAAAGGTCACCATTCTATTCATTGTAATAACGATAATATATTCTTATTCATATGGGGCATTTACATGCATACCGCCCAATTCCTGTGTAATTACATATCTAACGTCCAAACTTTACATTTTACATTTATACCACTTAAATCTATTTAATCATATAAAAATAATGCAATTTTTACTTTTAAAAGTGAAAGGCAACTTTTCATGCATAGATTAGATGCTGTGTACGCAAGTACATTTGAATTGAGTGACATGTATGTATATCTTTCTTATCATGATTGTCTGGATCAATTTGAGTCAATTCATGATAATCATACATCACTCCTCACCACTTTGTCAACTAAAACCTTTGACCTATCAAGGTAATACCTTCCTATGTATTTATTTGTGAGATAGTAGAAGCACTAGAGAACCAACGTTGTAACATGTAGAAACTTCCTCTTCCCTCTCTTCTTTAATTCATCTTTACGTTCTTCGATTGCTCTGCATCATAATGGTCATAAAAGATACACAAAAATTTATCAGAAGATCCACATGCTTTCAGATATTTATTACAGTACATTGGATTTTTTTTGTTCATATATGAACAGAAGTAAGGCCCATTTTTATTTAGGGGCATTTGCATACAGAGCACGCAATTCTTATGTATTAATGTCTAAATTTTAATATTTATACACATACATAGGGGATTTGGTGCTATGTGTGTAATATGAAAGTTTTGGTTTCAAATTATGTAAATACATAAGAATTGTATGCTAAGTATGTAAATTTCCCAATATTTAAACTTCTTATAGAACTTGTCTGCATTTTGTGACGTTTTCATGTATGCCTTTCCAGGTGAAGCACATGCACTGGTTTCAAATTGGTGAGGGCGAAGTTTCGGCATATGAATGTCGATGTACGAGAGCTCGCTTGCCCCCTAGCAAGTAAGCTGATTGTTTTTTCTAATCTTTTGAAGCCGAGGCAAATTGAAATGATTTACATTCATTAGTTGAAGCTTCTGATCAATTATATAAATATTTTCATGTCTTACAGTCTAGTTTTTGACGTCTATTAAAGGCCAAGATAAAAAACTTTTATTTGATTGCTCGTTTTTTTATAAAGTCGGTCAAAATAGATAGAAAAGCTATTGATAATTTTGACAATTGTTGGATTTGTAGGTAGATTTTATTTTTAGTATATTTTATTATTAATATTTCCTTTTTTTAGATTTAGAATTATTGGTATGTCATAATTTATGTTTCTTTTTTTATCATAAGAAGTTATGGTTGATTTTATTATTTTTCAAATGTGGGAGCCATCCCCTCTATTTATCTTGTAATTGTTTTTTATGNGCTGATTGTTTTTTCTAATCTTTTGAAGCCAACGAAAATTGAAATGATTCAAATGCATTAGCTGAAGCTTCTGATCAATTATATTAATATTTTCATGTCTTACAGTATAGTTTTTGATGTCTATTAAAGTCCAAGATAAAAAACTTTTATTTGATTGCTCGTCTCTTTATATAGTCGGTTGAACTAGATAGAAAAGCCATTGATGATTTTGACAATTGTTGGATTTGTAGGTAGATTTTATTTTTAGTATATTTTATTATTAATATATATATATATATATATATTATTTAGAATTTTTGGTATGTTATAATTTATGTTTCTTTTTTTATCATAAGATGTTATGGTTGATTTTATTATTTTTCAAATGTGGGAGCCATCCCCTCTATTTATCTTGTAATTGTTTTTTATGAAATTGAAGAGGGATAATTATTTTTCTCCTCCTAAAACCTACATGATATCAGAAACGACTTATGCCTTCAAAACAAGGATCCAATCCCATTAATTGTCTGCAGGTTCTGTCTCTTATCTCCTGCCCCTCCTAGGTTCATGTAATACCATCGCCTTCGTGACCGACCCTTCGATATTAGAGTCTTCTGGGAAGGCAACGACGGCGTTTAGAGACCTCTCCTGATACAATCACGATTAGAGCNGATTGTCTGCAGGTTCTGTCTCTTATCTCCTGCCCCTCCTAGGTTCATGTAATACCATCACCTTCGTGACCGACCCCTCGATATTAGAGTCTTCTGGGAAGGCAACGACGGCGTTTAGAGACCTCTCCTGATACAATCACGATTAGAGCCAACTGAGAAGTCAACGATTGGATTGTGAATTTCAGAGACTCGACGTTGCTTGATTTAACAACGTTCCTTATCCTTCCTTTAGCATCGACAACAAGGTCGAAATTGCGGAGGTCAAGCTTGTATCCAAACTGTGGTGTGCTTTTTTTTCCTTGAGGTAGCTATTGNAGATTGGATTGTGACTTTCAGAGACTCGACGTTGCTTGATTTAACAACGTTCCTTATCCTTCCTTTAGCATCGACAAGAAGGTCGAAATTGCGGAGGTCAAGCTTGTATCCAAACTGTGGTGTGCTTTTTTTTCCTTGAGGTAGCTATTGCATGTTTGCTGCTCTTCTCATATTCTGAGGATTTTGTTCTAATCAACAATAATAATGGGAGTTCAAAGAAATTCTACAACATGGACTGGTTCTAATAATTCCGAAATCACCTCACCTCATCCTAGAACTCTTCTCATGTCTGTATCGGCTGAATATTTTTCTTAGAATTCACCACATTACCTAACAATTATAAAACTTAATAAACACAACTAGGGTTGTCAAAAAGCTCTTGTTCATGAACAACTCATGTTCGACTTGTTAAGTCACTCGTGTTCAAACTGTTCATTAAGTAAACAAGCCGAACATGAACAAATTTTTTAAGTTCGAATTATAAACGAGCCTAANTTTACCTAACAATTATAAAACTTAATAAACACAACTAGGGTTGTCAAAAAACTCTTGTTCATGAACAACTCATGTTCGACTTGTTAAGTCGCTCGTGTTTAAACTGTTCATTAAGTAAACAAGCCAAACATGAACAAATTTTTTAAGTTCGAATTATAAACGAGCCTAACGTGAGCAACCTTTTGTTCGATCGTGTTCAGCTCATTTTCGCTCGAAATAAAGAAATTTTATATATTATTTATATAATAATATATTATATATTTATATCTAAGTTTAAATCATAACAACTTGTGTGGTTATGCGGTCTTGTGTCTTATACTGCATAGAAGTGGTGCGGGTTCGAATCCAACACCATTCACACGAACAAAAATATATAATTCGAGCTAGACATGAACTCATTGTTCACGAGCAATTTTGAACACGAACCAAGTTCGAACATGAACTAATTTCAAATGAGCCAAGCCTAAGCTCGCTCAAGCTTGGTTCATTTACAACCTTAGACACCACTATCTCGGGTGGGCTCAATGCATAAAATTAACGATCAATATGAGGCAAATTTGAATACTTAATCAGAGAAATTTCAAAACCTAATGCTAACAATTCAAATTTGAAAAAAATGGCATTATGCAATTTCTCTTGTGATGGGTTGACTCATGAACTTCATGGAGCCTACGATAGAGAAACCTCATTTATTTCTTCTTACTACTCGAGATATCTAGGAGGCCGTTTGAAATCTCTATTTAGACTTGGAGAGTTCTTCGCAAATTTTTGAGTTGAAAACTCAATTTTGGAAATCCAAATAAAATGATCGTGATGNGATATGAGGCAAATTTGAATATTTAATCAGAGAAATTTCAAAACCTACTGCTAACAATTCAAATTTGAAAAAAATGGCATTATGCAAATTCTCTTGTGATGGGTTGACTCATGAACTTCATGGAGCCTACGATAGAGCAACCTCATTTATTTCTTCCTACTACTCGAGATATCTAGGAGGCCGTTTGAAATCTCTATTTAAACTTGGAGAGTTCTTCGCAAATTTTTGAGTTGAAAACTCAATTTTGGAAATCCAAATAAAATGATCGTGATGTTACTACATATTACAATGAGTTAGTAATATTATGAAAGGAGCTTAATCAATATTTTCATGACATTTGGGAAAAATCGAATGATTATGCTCATTACAGGAAGAGAGAAAAAAATGATCTGGTCTACATGTTCTTAGCCAACGTTAACCAGAGTTTAGACAAAGCCGNTTTAATCAATATTTTCATGACATTTGGGAAAAATCGAATGATTATGCTCATCACAGGAAGAGAGAAAAAAATGATCTGGTCTACATGTTCTTAGCCAACGTTAACCAGAGTTTAGACAAAGCCGGAAGTCAAATCTTTGGTAGGAAACCTCTAACACGATTCAAGAAATTTTTTTTTCAATTTAGGCGTGAAGAGTCGGGAAAATTTTTTGACATAATTTTTCTTCTTGATAATGTCCTCATTAGTCCTTCACCCCATGTTCAATTCACTTCTTCTTTGAGTTTTGAGTCTTCTTGTTTTGTATCAGAGCTTCTTTTAAATCTTTGGTCTAATGGGTCTAGCCCTCTCACTGGGGAAATAACTTTCATCCAACACCCATTTTTCCATTATGTGTCGTATGAAAGTTTCTCACCCATTTTGCAATTTTTGTGTATGAAGATTGCTAGTACCATGCAGGATGCTTTGAAAGTCCCTTAAGTGGAATGATGCTATTTTCAAGGAGGTGAAAGCTCTTGAAAAAATTGGCATGTGGGAATTGGTTGACCTGTCTATAGCAAAGATAGCAGTCAGGCGCAAATAAGTGTCTTTAATTAAGTATACTTCTGATGTATTTTTAGAACAACGCAGGGCTGACTAGTTGCCAATGAAGAGCTATGATATTAATTATTTAGAGACATAAGTCCTAGTTGCAAAAGTAAACTTTGTAAGGGTTCTTCTATCACTTGCAATTAATCTTGAATGACTCCTACAAAAGTTGTATATAAAAAATGTCTTATTCAATCGGGACTTGGAGGAAGAAGTGTATATGGATACATCTCCGGGATATAGTGAGAAATTTGACATAAATATGTGCAAACAAAACTTCTTACACGTGTTGAAGTGGTCATCGAGAACGCAGTTTAAGAAATTTACATTATTTGTTAAATGTTAGGGGTATACTCAAGAGTAGGGAGATCATACAATGTTTTTAAGACATTCAAATGATGGGAAGATAACCATATGACTTGTGTATACGGATGATATTATTCTCACCTATCATTTGTTTTTGAAACTAATAACTTAGGATCTCTAAGGTATTTCTTTGGCATGAAGGTTCCTCGATCGAAGAAAGTAATAGTTGTCTCCTAATGAAATTATGTTATTCATCTTCTCAAGATGCATCAGTCTAGACCTACAGACATTCTAATTNTCAAATCTTTGGTAGGAAACCTCTAACACGATTCAAGAATTTTTTTTTTTCAATTTAGGCGTGAAGAGTCGGGAAAATTTTTTGACATAATTTTTCTTCTTGATAATGCCCTCATTAGTCCTTCACCCTATGTTCAATTCACTTCTTCTTTGAGTTTTGAGTCTTCTAGTTTTGTATCAGAGCTTGTTTTAAATCTTTGGTCTAATGGGTCTAGCCCTCTCACTAGGGAAATAACTTTCATCCAACACCCATTTTTCCATTATGTGTCATATGAAAGTTTCTCACCCATTTTACAATTTTCGTGTATGAAGATTGCTAGTACCATGCAGGATGCTTTGAAAGTCCCCTAAGTGGAATGATGCTATTTTCAAGGAGGTGAAAGCTCTTGAAAATATTGGCATGTGGGGATTGGTTGACCTGTCTACAGCAAAGATAGCAGTCGGGCGCAAATAAGTGTCTTTAATTAAGTATACTTCTGCTGGATTTTTAGAACAACGCAGGGCTGACTAGTTGCCAATGAAGACCTATGATATTAATTATTTAGAGACATAAACCCTAGTTGCAAAAGTAAACTTTGTAAGGGTTCTTCTATCACTTGCAATTAATCTTGAATGACTCCTACAAAAGTTGTATATAAAAAATGTCTTATTCAATCGGGACTTGGAGGAAGAAGTGTATATGGATACATCTCCGGGATATAGTGAGAAGTTTGACATAAATATGTGCAAACAAAAAACTTCTTACACGTGTTGAAGTGGTCATCGAGAACGCAGTTTAAGAAATTTACACTATTTGTTAAATGTTAGGGGTATACTCAAGAGTAGGGAGATCATACAATGTTTTTTAGACATTCAAATGATGGGAAGATAACCATATGACTTGTGTATACGGATGATATTATTCTCACCTATCATTTGTTTTTGAAACTAATAACTTAAGATCTCTAAGGTATTTCTTTGGCATGAAGGTTCCTCGATCGAAGAAGGTAATTGTTGTCTCCTAATGAAATTATGTTATTCATCTTCTCAAGATGCATCAGTCTAGACCTACAGACATTCTAATTNGGTTTTTTAGTGAATTGAAATTATTACATACTCATTTGAAGAAAGACAAGTTCAACTCAATTTTTGGAGTCCATTCCAAAATTAAGTGGAGGAGATATTGATTTGATGATTGAACATTTCCTCTCATAGAAATAAATTTATGCTAAAAAATAAATAAATAAATTGAAAATTACATTTACACAGATTTAGGAGTGTAAATGTGTTGAACAATACCTCTTAATCTGGTCATCTTAGCGCTGATAAGGCTTGGGTCTCATCCAGATTTGAGTGTGAAAGAGTAATATGTGATCTATTTTAGGAGCGGATACTGATTTTACAATCCCTTGCTTAGGAGACTACATTCTAGGGCTGACTACTGTGGTTTCGTTTTCTTATGATTGTTTTGGTACTGAGTTCTTGAATTTGTGGACTTTGAAGGATGATTGCTTGAGCTCATAAATAGAGTCTAGTTCGTGTTTAACTAAATTCAAATTCAAATTAGCTCATGTTTGGCTCAAATTTGAGCTACACTCGAGATTACTTATTATATTCATTTGAGCTCATTTGACTCAAAATAAAATTTTTATTTTAAAATATTCATTTCATCCCCCACTTCATAGCACTTCATAATAGAGCACGAACACTTCATAATAGAGCACAAATGAAAGTTGTAAGTTTTTGTTTAAATTTTCACATTTAAATAGAATTCTTAATGGGAAGTCTTCCTCATGTAGGCGATGCGGGATAAAAAAATTCAGAATATTTTTAATACATATAAAAAATTTAGTATAAAAATATAAATAAATATTATTATTTAATTATTTTGAGTCAAAACGAGATGAACATGAACAAACAAACATTAGTTCGTGTTCAGCTTATTTACAAATTGATCTTAAAAAAAAAATTGTTCGTATTTTGTTCGTTTGCTCAACAAACGAATCAAACACAACTTATTTAACGAGTCGTGCATGAGCAATTCACAAACAACATACTTTTTATGATAGCCCCTCCCATGACATAGTTGTTGAAGGTGTAATTCTTCATCGTGAGGTTGTAAATACAAATAGTCTATGTTGCCCTTTGGGGCTACTCCCCGAAAAAAAACAATAATTCATACAAAAATATGCTACATTTCCCGAAAAAAAAATTAAATCATACAATTTCATTTTAAGATTTGAGATGTATCATCACATTTGTAATGGTGATCAACATCCATGTTATGAATTTAACTATATAATGTAATTACACATTAAGTATATACTTTGATCTCATATAACCTAATATGTTATTATTATTATTACAGTTTCAATGAGCCATGAATAAGGTTTGTAATTTTGATAAATTCTTTTATGATACTCTAATTGATTAACAATAAATAAGCCATAGGTTTTCCGGGTATAGCTTTGATAAATGGGGACTTTGTGAGTCACCTTGGGCAAATTTAGAAGCTCTATGATTAGAATTTAGTAAGGATTAGCACATGGGAAACTTCAAACACAATAAGTTCCAAAATTATAAACAATAAACTAAATTTAGATTCCTAAACACAAGCAAATACAATTGCACATGTATATTATCCAAAATAGCTAACAAATATTTTGATATATTGGCATAATTTA
>JXCR01142667.1:49731-61699 GCA_002079205.1 Phalaenopsis hybrid cultivar
CCCCGCCTCGCGGCCGGCGTCTTTTCCTGACCCGCGGTTCCTGGATTCCACTTGGCGGTTTTCCGATACCATTGTTTAAGGTCACCTAACCGTGACTTACCCTCCCAAAATCGAATCAATAGCTGTATTCCATTTTGCTTTTGGGAGAAGCACAACGCTGGTAGGAATGAGGTAGGCGGAGCAGAACCAGGTGAATCCGTTTGTTAATTTCCCGGTTCGCGGTCGTTAACACGAATTGTGCGCGTGATTGTACTGTGGGAGCTTTTGGAGACGCGGTCACACGCGGTGGGGATCTTTTACTGGGTCGTTACTCGTTAGCGACGGGTTTGGATTGGGGGACTCGGACCGGTCTCTTTCCAAAGCTGCCCGGCCGGGTCGACCCGCGACGTCCCACCTTCCTTTTTTAATAAAACTTTGGATCTTCACAATGTTTTGAAGTTAACTCGCATGGTAATTTGTTGGAGCCTAAACAGCTGCAATTGGAATCAATTTGCTTGCAGACCAATACAACAACAATGGCAACAAAATTTTTATCCCACCAAGTGGAGTCAGTTGTGATGTGTGCCAGAAAATTCGCTGCGGTAGAGTAATGAATTTTTATCTTAGCATTGCACGGGAATTTAACACACAGATAACAGAAAAGAAGTAAGCAGTATGAGACACATCGACTTTTTACGTGGAAATCTCTTGAAAGGGGGAAAAACCACGAGACTTAATCCAGTTGAAATAATCCACTATAAATGAAGAGTACACAAGTTCATTCTTCCCATAAATTAGAGAAGATAAAATTACAAAATTGCATAAATATAATATGATTGCAATTCTTGGTGACAACAAGTTGCAATGGTCATTGTAGATGGTTGATCCAGAAGCGTTGATTGACCAGTGAAGTCATAGTAAGCAGTTGCAGGAACTGTGAATCACGTAAACTGTAGTTGGCGAGTATTGATGACGTTTGTAAATCGTTTGGGCCGAAGTCGGGAACTGCATGAGCTGATGATTGTGTAGGTCGTTGTTGGCTTATGGATCGTAGTGGTAGCAGTGGTGACGTCCATAGACCGTTGGGATAGGAGTCGGGAGCTGCATGAGTTGATGACCACAATAGTCTTAGTTGGCATATGGACAATAGTGATGAGCTTTTGTCCTACAGACGGGGAGTGTTACTAAATTTTCCAAGTTACGAATTTGACTGACAATGTCTGGTCAGCGGTGGTTGACGACGATCGTCGGTGATGGATGACGGTTGGCAGATGACGGTCAGTGATGGTCGACGACGATCAGCGGTGGTCAACGACGGTCAGCGGTGTTAGACGACCGTCAGCGGTGGTGCTAGACTTCAACTCCTCAAAACCTCAAGTTCTCTCCCAAGGCTTCCGCTCACTCTCATGTGAGAGGTAAGGGTCTATTTACAGTATTATGGTGCAATTAATGTAGTAATATGAATCATTTTGATCTGAAGGTCCGGAGAGCTTCCCTTGATCATGAGGTGTTTAATGGGCATTTGAGTGCTTTAATGATGTCAGAATAAATTGATATTGGGCTTGTTGGATTCGTCTTGTTGAGACGCTCAATTTGAGTATAAACTTGTCATATTCTACAACTGTTTGACCTTCCAAATGAATCCAGAAATCTTCTCATTGTGGTTCAATGACTTGATATGGGCTTGATTTGACTCGGATTGGGCTAGTTTTCATATCACTAGGTCCATCTCATCGAGCTGGTCAGTTTGATTATAAGTTTGCTAAAATCGGAGCTCTGGAAGATTTTTTATCAAGATTTGAATGTTTCTTATTAAAAATGTTGTCTCAAGATTCGTGTCATGCCTCGAGATTCGTGCTGGATGATGAAAATTTGCTAATGGCGTATCAGGTTGCATAAATCTTTTTCTCGAGTGTATCCTATTTAGTGTCGTATTTTTATTTAATTCTAATAAATTAATATCATTTTTTTATACAATATGCCTAAGTCATCCTACGTCTACCTTTGCCTTTCTTACCATAAGTAAAATCTAAAACATCTACTATTCTAATTGGATCATCAGATGATCGAAGTTTAATGTGACCAAACCATCTAAGACGACTCTCTCTAATTTTGTCCTTCATTGGAGCTACACCAACCCTATCACGGATATGTTTATTTCGCATTCTATCTCTAAGTGTAAAGCCACTCATTCACCTAATCATTCTCATCGCGACAACACTTAAATTAGTTTTATGCTTCTCTTTTAAAGGCCAACATTCAACGCCATAGAGCATTACAGGTCTCACTACCATCTTATAAAATTTTCCTTTAGTATAATCGGTACTTTTCTATCACATAATATGCCCAAAACATTCCTTCGTTTTAACCAACCAACTTGAATTCTATTAATAACATCCACATCAATAACACTATCACTTTGAACAATAGAACTGAGGTATCTAATGCGTTCACATCTTTTAAAGCTTGTGGACCATTGAAAATTAAAATTTTCATAATGCATTTATTACACGGAAATAATAACTTTGTCATGGACACCTACAAAAAATTTGAGGGTGTACAGAAAAATTTTAGAAGCTTAGTTTTGCACAAAGATTTTACACAAATATGTGAAAATATAGGGCATGAGACGGTTGAGAATTTTACAAAAAAAAGTTATGAAATGAAAAATCTGGGGACTAGCTAAATGAAAATGACCACATTACATAGGTGTAAGTTATAAAATTATGCTCATCTCCTAAATAAGAGAAGACAAAATTAAAATAGTGTGGATCATTGGCCTGACTTTTTCTGAGAGCAATGAAACAAAATATAGGTGGGACATCAATCTCACTATTTCAACTTAATGTGGGTGGCCCGACAATGACATATAAATGATGATTTGACAATGATAATTAGGTTATGACGATTAAGTTGCAGTTGAAATTTAGCAACAACAATCTAGTGGTAGTGATAGCATGGTGATGGTGGTTTGGAAACAGCAGTGGTTCTATGGTAGTGATTAAACATTGCCAGCTAGATAACTACTTTGTGGCAGTGGTCCAATGGTGGTGACCGGGCAAATGTGTTATGATGACAAAAGGTTAGACAGATCTTAAGGATACCCAAAAACTTAGAGCTCCTTACAATCACAATTTCAAGTGCCAGTTCAATTAGAGAGTGGGGGGCTACATATTATGCATCCAAACCAAAAACTTGAATCTAGCCATGTATATTTAAGTTGATTCGATTCAATTTATTAAAGAATAGTTTAAATTTTTATTTACAATTAAGGGTTTATTAAATTTCTGTTTTGGGTTTCATTTTAGAAAAGAAAAAGCTTGGTTTCTCATTTTTCTATTATATTTTAATTTTATTTTGATATTTACATTATTAAAATTGAATCTATTAACTATTTTTTCCTCTCAAGATTTAATTAAGCAAGAATTGATTAAATTTGGTTGGTTTGATTTTACTTATAATTTAGTTCAATTTAAAGAATTTTTCAATCAATATAATTTAATCGATTGAATGCAAACCGCTGGTGGGGATATATCTATCAATTTTGAGTATTATCCTCTATAAATTCCTTTAAATTTTGGAACATTTCATCAGACGTTCTAAAATGATTTCCTTGGTTGCAAGATATCCTTGAGTGTTTGAATAATTTAATAATAATTATATTAAGGATTTTGGGCTAAATATATTTGTCTCATCAAGAAACTCAATTTGACAACAAGCTCATAAAATTTAGAAATTGTTTGGTCCTTCAATTAATGCCCCAAAGTTTTTAATTATGCTTTGAGTATTTTATTTGGACATTCTTAGTAAATTGGATTACATTTGATTTCATTTGGTTCTCACATTGAGAAGTTTAGTTTTAATATAGTTTTGCTAAAATGCAACTTAAATAGACCTTAATTTGATGTCAATTTAATCTCAAAATAGATTGAGATTCATGACAGATCAAGCGAATTTTTGCTAGCATATCAATAATATCTAGGGTATTTTTTCAGTGATGAGCCATAAATTATTAATTATGTGGCTCAAACTAATGATTTCATATGGATAATTTTGTATGACCATGGACATGGGTATGTATTCTCTGCCGAAAAGTTAATTGAGTCAACTCAAATCAGAAATTTTCTAGTTGTGTTATGGTTAAGTTGTCAAGTCACATATTTTTAGCACCTCTAGATTTAGTTTTTTATTTAAAGTTGTATTGAAATCATCTATTTTTGTTCAACCCAAATTTTATTTTAGCTAAAATTAATTTTAAGTCCAAATTAGCTAGCACAAATTTGGTTAAATATCATGATATTTTCCTTATAAAAACATTTAGGGGTCCAGCCAACATACTTCACATTAAAATGTAATAATGAATGTTGGTTAGCGTGACAACAAACAAAAAAAATAAATAAAAAGAAATGAAAATCATTATATAGTTTAAAAGTGATTTTTAAATGGTTTTAAGTCAAAATACGCAAAGCAAGAGATTGTCATTTCCATCATTCAGTGCTCATATAGAATATGAACAGCTAATCATTTGTTTCAACATCATCAACATGTCAAACCAAGTAAATAATATAGAAGAATCTTGAACATAATATTATTCTTGAAAAGATACAAGTATTATACGAGAGTGCTCAAACATGAGATTAGAGGTGACGTAGAAAATTATGGCCTCCATAATTATCTTAGTGAATTGGTTGCTTTAGCTAGGGAAGGACTTTAATTTGTGTTATAATGAAGAAATTCATGGTTATAATGACTTATTGATCAACTTCCTAGATATATTATGTGTCAGAATTTGATTGGAGAGTTTTGTGATGTGAGATTCAATAGTATGCAAAATGTTGATGGTATTATTTATAAGTGACGATTAAGATTGATATTACAAAATTGGCTTTATAATTTATTACATTATTAATATTTGAAGGTTAAGTTGAAACGAACATATGATAGTTCATTAAACCAGTTATGAATTGGCAAAATAAGAAAGTCTACTCATGAATTTTAGACCATATTAGAGTAAGATTGTTGGGTAACTTGAGAAAGGATGGAAATGCTAAGATCCAAATGTAAATAAGCACATCGAGCAATTATGGCTCGATAGATTATGGTGACATAGGATGCTTCTATGATCATGAGGAAAGTATATTGATGAAGAGTCCATTAATTGATAATGCCTCAGTCACTAAAAAAACCAATGTCATCACATGAGCTTGTCAAGGTTCATCCCTTGGGAAATAAAGACAAGCTCCAGAGATGGTCTTCTATGCAAAGGACAAAGAATTTTCCTACTAGAATACTACATGTACTTAACTGTAGGTTTACTTTGGTAATGTGGTAAGCAAAGATTGAATGAATATTGAGATTCTGAACCATTTTAGATGAATTGATGGGATTTTCTAAGTGGCCTAAAGCATAATAGAAGAGCAGAGTACTTAAGAATTATTAGGGAATAAGTGGCATAGAGCACGTAGACTTTTCTAGTTTATGGATGTTCGCAATCATCCAATCAAAGGCTAGTTAAATCGGGTTAAGCCTTAAAGACCTAAAAAATGTTATCCATATGCTCAAATTGGGCATTAGATAATTGAATTCGTCAAATGGAATTAATTGGGCTAGGCTCAAAAAAGTGGGTTGAACAAAGTAAACTTAATTTGGCTTAGCCAAATTGAGTTAGCGTCCTAATGTCTTAGGTCTCATTATGTTAAAGGTTAGTTTATTTTGAGCTTAAATTAGCTAAATTAATTTATGGAACCTAAAGTGGTTACATGGTTGAATCAAACAATTTTAGCTGGTTTTGGTTAATGTGGATAGGCTGCCTAATCAAAGATGGAAAGTAGGTCAATTTTTAGAATAGGGTCACCTAAGATTGCATTTAAGCTCAACTAATTCAAGAACATGATCAATTTAAACTTTAAGGGTCTTTATTTTAAGATTGGATTCCAGTGTGATTAAAGTGGACTTAACCTAGGTCTAGTTGAATTGAATCGAAGATAAAGTCTTAATTGATTTTCTAAAGACCTTTATTTGGATAGGGTTTGCTTAAGACAATCAAAATTTAGTTTATGATATGTTAATTGGCACTCCCATTTCAAGTTTGGTGTACTAGGCTTAGTTTAACTTAATGGAAGGCTAGAACTTAGCTAAGCCTAAAGGGCATTATAGGTTGAGTAAACCACAAAGGTGATTAAAGTCTTGCCTTGTATTAGCTTAGAACACAATAAGGTTTAATTTATGGCAATTGAGTTTCTATAATAAGCTAACTTATAATAGAATATGTTAAGCTTACTAAGGCTTAAAATACGTAATTTGGGTTCTTAAAGGACAGTTGGCTTTTAGTAAACATTGGAGTTAATTGGATTGGTTGTAATATAGCCTAGCCTAGGCTTACTTAAGGTTAAGATAAGTGATTTTGTTTGTTATGAGGTAGAATAATTAAATGATTTAGAGTCATTTAGGCCACTAAGAAGTATATAAGTTCTTTTGGTCGCAATTTGAAATTATTTATATCTAAATTTATTTTAAATTATGTCAGTTAATATAGAAGACATGTTTACCAAATGATCTCTAAAGAAATTTAGGTTAGGCTAATTCTTAGTTATGATTATATTGGGTAAATTTGATTTTAGGCTTTAAATTAGGGAAACTCAAGGATAAACTATGGATTAATCAAAGTAGTTCTCTAACCTTAAAGGAATCTAATCAATCTAATAAAGCATACGTTATACTTTGAGATTAGATGTGAACCAAAATTGACCTAAATTCTCTTAAAGCCTTACTAGTTTAGATTAAAAGTCAAGGTCCACGTAGCTAGATATGATAAGAACCATATTTTGGGTATTTAAGATAAAATTTTAAGGGAAATGTACACACAACTAAGACCATTGCAAATAATGTAGAAATCTTAAGAGTACAACCTAGTTGAGCTAAGTTCACTTACTCTATAAGAGAGCTAAGGACACTTGGAGTTAGAATATGTCAACTCAATCATAGGACTACGTAATGACACCTAAAAGGACTTTAATCCATTAAGCTGAGAGGAAATGAAGAAAAATTACACTAAATTTATTAAAATTAAAACCAAGTAAATAACATTACAAAAAACAAAATTTGGAAACGTTTTGTGGTTGTCAAGCAAGCTTCATAAGTTTTTATATTGTCATTTGTCTAATAGTGCAATGATAGATTTTGTTTCATAGCTCATAGAGTAGTTATGTGGCTTTGCTATTAGAGATAATGACCTTATTTATAGAGGATATTTTTTTGTAGAAAAACTTTGATATTGTACTAGCGTATGTATTAAATGAATTCAACAATGTGTCAAAAATTTT
This sequence comes from Phalaenopsis hybrid cultivar, assembly GCA_002079205.1. Classification (NCBI taxonomy): domain Eukaryota; kingdom Viridiplantae; phylum Streptophyta; class Magnoliopsida; order Asparagales; family Orchidaceae; genus Phalaenopsis; species Phalaenopsis hybrid cultivar. The sequence continues at coordinate 57,033 of JXCR01142667.1, forward strand.
CTTAGTTCTTCTATCTCCCTAAAAATAAATAATTAGACAGAGAAACTTTTGAGGTTGTGTTGGATCATCCCATGATTGATATAGATTTATTAAAAATGATAAGGACCCATTGAGCCTAATAAAAATTCCCGAGACCAAAAAGAATACTTTGGGAACTCTAGACGGATGTGTTTTAAAGATGTCAGCGATAGGGCTTATATTTGATCTTTCTAAAGGCAAAAAAAATCAAGAGCTAAATCTCTCTCATTTTAAAATGCTACAAAAGTATCACTTAGAATTTTGAAAATTTTCACATTCTTCTTGCCAAACTCTTTGTAAACTACAATTCATCAATACACCATTTTAACGTACTCTCTCTCTCTCTCTCTCTCTCTCTCTCTCTCTCTCTCTCTGCATCATATGTAAAAACAAAAACATTGTTTGCAACGAAATGATCAATCATAATTATTCTTGATAATAAATCTAATCTCAGCCATTCAAATAACATAGAATATTAAAATTGCATGACTAACCCCACTCGTACTTCCCCCATCATTTTTGTCACGTTTCTTGCATATCATTGGCTCAAATTAATATGATTTGAGACCAATGTTAGGAATAGTTTGATTATTTAAATTAGGTGTTATTAGACTGTCTAGCTACTAATTTTAAAATTTCAATGATTGGAGGTGATGTTAAGGGTTTAATTGTCATCACCCAAATAAAATTATGGGCAATTTACAGAAATAGAACACAAGTATTTACATATCTCACGCCTAAACTTTCATATTTACACACAAAACATTCACATCCTTAATATCACATACAAAGTAACACTTTACATTTTTTTTTAAAAAATGCCCATTTCTATGCATATGATTAAAACACCAAAGTGTTACATATGTAAATATAAAGTTCTGGTGTGAGATATGTAAATAAATAAGAATTGTGTGCTAGTTCCGTAAATTTCTCTAAAATTATACCTATAAGTTTATGGATTAGGTGGCAGTTGAATTGCTTAAGTCTACATAAAAAAAATAAATGAAAAAAAGGCACATGTTAATATATGGTGTGCCAACTAGTCAATTGATGATTGGAAATTTGTGCGTGCTGGCTCAAGGCTGTAGAAGTCGGGTTTTAGGTTATCTTGACTCTTGACCTTTTCAACACATTATAGTAGAGTTTTCTGGATTGACATTATTACGATTGATTCTAAGATAATTAGATAATTTCTTTTTTAATTAAGGCAAAAAATCATCTCTTTGACTTTGTTGTTTTGAATTTTAATTATGTTATTCTAAGCTAAATTTAGAAAGTTTATGCTATAACTTACATATTGAGACTTTTGCCAATGAAGTTCAAGATATATATATATATATATATATATATATATANCATTGGGTCATAGGTTTGCTCAACATGTTGAGATTGTGGAGTTCGTTTCTCAGCTGGATGATTCTAGGCCGGTTGGAAGATTGAAGATAGCATTCAATCGTTGTCCAGATGTCTTGACAAGTGTCGAGAGGTAGGACATATGGTAAAATTGATGGAGAGATAATAGAGAAGAGAGTCACTCTTAGGTTTTGGTCTATTAACATTTTTTGGGTGAAATTAGGATTGGTAGATACTTGCCGGGCAGGGGCAGGTANTATTGGGTCATAGGTTTGCTCAACATGTTGAGATTGTGGAGTTTGTTTCTCAGCTGGATGATTCTAGGCCGGTTGGAAGATTGAGATAGCGTTCAATCGTTGTCCAGATGTCTTGACAAGTGTTGAGAGGTAGGACATATGGCAAAATTGATGGAGAGATAATAGAGAAGAGAGTCACTGTTAGGTTTTGGTCTATTAACATTTTTTGGGTGAAATTAGGATTGGTAGATACTTGCCGGGCAGGGGCAGGTATCGTCGAGGAAACTATCATATCAATTTGCTCGAATAGCTTGAGTACCCGTGCCTTCCAAGTTGGATGATTATCTACAACAAGTTGAGTGGAGACTTAGACTCTGGATGTTGCTCAAAATAAACTTCAGCTGGTTGGGGATCGAGTTGTGACTTTTTAAATTCGTTTGCTGGTTTGTAGGTTGGNGATGGTTATCTACAACAAGTTGAGTGGAGACTAGCCTCTGGATGTTGCTCAAAATAAACTTCAGCTGGTTGGGGATCGAGTTGTGGCTTTTTAAATTCGTTTGCTGGTTTGTAGGTTGGTCGTCAGAGGAAGTACTGGAGGAAGAGGATGCCATGCCGGTCGAGGGAGAGAAGATGCCGTGAGTCTATAGATGCTCTGGTACCATGTAGAACGTCAAAGGAACCAGAGAGGCACAGAGGAATTCACAGCTTTTCATTAATCTACAGCCTATTTGCTTTCGGTGCAGTAAAGAGTAATAAAGGGAAAGAGGAGATTTGGGAGGATATCAGATGAGGGGCCGAGATCATTCTATNAACAATGAATGTAATTTGATGATATCGTTTTATGGTGATCACCTCTTGGCCCTAGTGATAATCGTTCCTTTTTATTGTCTCATTTAGTGATAAAACTGAAAAATGTCGAAGGAACCAGGGTGGTATAGAGGAATTTACAGTTTTTCATTAATCCAACCTATTTGCTTTCGGTACAGTAAAGAGTAATGAAGGGAAAGAGGAGATTTGAGAGGATATCAGATGAGTGACTTAGATCATTCTGTTAAACTTGAACAGTCCAGACTTGTTGTAGTACAGGTTACAAGTTGAGGTGTACTACAAATCTGGACTGTCCAAGCTTAACAATGCGGCGGTATACGTTANCTTTACATCTTATTGCATTTTTTGTCATGGAAGATTTTTCATTCAGGTAACCCTAATTTTACTTCCAAATAGAATCTATATGTAGTACAAATTAGTCATGGATCTTTGTGCTTGCTAGGCTATGTCAGTTTTTTTATTGTTAGTAAATTCTCTATTGGCGACCCTAACTTGAAGGGTGTGGGCCCTGGAACTTCATGCCTGGCTCTTCTATGACATTCTGTATTGCGGGTCTAATTTTTAGAAACTAGATTGATTTTTAAGATAAGGTACTACTTACAGATTTCTATCCTCATTTTATGAGGACTTCAAAAATTTGTTTCTTCATAGACATAAACCACTATACTTTATTACTTCGCTCAATGAAGAGAGAGAGAACTTTGATTGAGGTTATTGTTAGATGCTAAGTGCTTAGTGCATGATAATTATAATTGACTTTAGATTAAAAAAATTATTGTCATTAGCTTAGAGTGGATGATTTTTGGGGAATAATACTGAACTTGATTAAGATTCTATGGTTTCATCGTCTTATGTTGCGAATCCTGGTTTACTTTGTCAAAAGAAATAGTCAGCCAAATATAATCAAACTATCTTTATAAGTAGTCATAAGTTCCATCGTTTCATTAAAAGCTGTCTGCTTGTGATGAATGTTTGTTTCGGAAGATAGTTTTAAGTTGACTTTAGCTAATTGAGGGCTTTGCGCTCTATTATGTGCTATCTTTAATTTATCTTTAAGGAGAACCATTAGAGATTTTATGAGCTCTGACAATGAATGTAATTTGATGATATCGTTTTATGGTGATCACCTCCTGGGCCTAGTGATAATCGTTCCTTTTTATTGTCTCATTTAGTGATAAAACTGAAAAATGTCGAAGGAACCAGGGTGGTATAGAGGAATTTACAGTTTTTCATTAATCCAACCTATTTGCTTTCGGTACAGTAAAGAGTAATGAAGGGAAAGAGGAGATTTGAGAGGATATCAGATGAGTGACTTAGATCATTCTGTTAAACTTGAACAGTCCAGACTTGTTGTAGTACAGGTTACAAGTTGAGGTGTACTACANCGAGAGGATATCAGATGAGTGACTTAGATCATTTGTTAAACTTGAACAGTCCAGACTTGTTGTAGTACAGGTTACAAGTTGAGGTGTACTACAAATCTGGACTGTCCAAGCTTAACAATGCGGCGGTATACGTTACATCCCCCCTTAAGTTGAGGATTTCAGTTGAAGTGATCAGCTTGGAACTCAGGCCTGGAATCTGGAGTTGGAGAGAGCCTTCTTGAAGATGTCGGCGAGCTAATGTTGAGTGGTGCTATGAAGAACAATGATGTGGCGTTGCTGGATGCAGTCCCAAATGAAGTGACAGCCATTCTCAATGTCTTTGGTGTGAGTGTGCTAGACTGGGTTGTTTGAAAGTGCAATTGCAGAGATGCTGTTGCAGTAGAGAACGATTGGTTGGAATTGTTGTGTGTGAAGATCAGTGAGGAAGCGTCGAAGCCAAATGATGTCTGCGGCTGCCGAGGTGAGAGCTCGATATTCTNCGCAGTAGAGAACGATTGGTTGGAATTGTTGTGTGTGAAGATCAGTGAGGATGCGTCGAAGCCAAATGATGTCTGCGGCTGCCGAGGTGAGAGCTCGATATTCTGCTTCAATTGAGGAACGAGCNTTCAGTGCTGGAATCTGGAATTGGAGAGAGCCTTCTTGAAGATGTCGGTGAGCTAATGTTGAGTGGTGCTATGAAGAACAATGATGTGGCGTTGCTGGATGCAGTCCCAAATGAAGTGACAGCCATTCTCAATGTCTTTGGTGTGAGTGTGCTAGACTGGGTTGTTTGAAAGTGCAATTGCAGAGATGCTGTCGCAGTAGAGAACGATTGGTTGGAATTGTTGTGTGTGAAGATCAGTGAGGA
>JXCR01142668.1:9972-29075 GCA_002079205.1 Phalaenopsis hybrid cultivar
AAATATTTTAGGACTTAGACACATCAAATCATTGAACTTTTCAGATTAGACTTAGAGATTTAGTCAACTAGAACTTCAATCTGTTAGAAAATTTGGCAAGTTTTTTGGGAGATTGATACACATACAAAAATTCTTATACTATTTGATCGGCATATATGATTGGTAGTCGGTGTTTCACAGTATTTTAGGAGTATCGGATATTAAAACTTTTGTGAAAGTTGATTTAAGAAGCAAAATCGCATTTAAATTTGTGTTGATAAAAGGAAAATATGTGATCCAACAAAATATGATATTTACTATTGTTTTGTGTCTATTATAAACTTCAAATATTTATTTAAGGTATTAACGGAAGTTATTAGGTTGAGCTTGGGTTCTACCAAAATATGACTCGACATTAAGTAAACCAAAATTTGACCGTTTAATGAACAAATAATAAAATCAATCATCAAATTCAAACAAAATCGACATGATAAGCACTTAAGTTGTGTTGGTTACTATCAACATTGTGCAAATTAAACACAATAACCCACTTTATGCATGAAATTTAAAAAATGAAGAATTTACTATCAAATGAGTTTAAATTGAAGAAGACTCTAAAAAGAATCNCAGCTTAATGAGAGGGAAAGAGCTAATCCATTGACTTGCTAGGCTGCTAGCTAATTATATTGGATAATCTAGTGGGCGATCACTGCTACTTAGTGCTCGCCCTTTGTCGTGACAGAGAAGAACATTGGACGTGATTTTCCCTACCCCAACCAATTGGATTCAGTTAAGAGTTCATATGGGCTCAAAATTTGATGATTTTGATGCCTTTCAAGTTTCAAACCATCATGCTAAGGTAGATGTTTTTATTGTAAACTTGAAAAACATTAACTATGTTTGGTTAGTGATGTGTATCAAATATACATACTATTTTTATATTATTTCTATTTCATTTTTATCATAATTTATGTATTTTTNGAGCTTAATGAGAGGGAAAGAGCTAATCCATTGACTTGCTAGGCTGATAGCTAATTATATTGGATAATCTAGTGGGCGATCACTGCTACTTAGTGCTCGCCCTTTGTCATGACAGAGAAGAACATTGGACGTGATTTTCCCTACCCCAACCAATTGGATTCAGTTAAGAGTTCATATGGGCTCAAAATTTGATGATTTTGATGCCTTTCAAGTTTCAAATCATCATGCTAAGGTAGATGTTTTTATTGTAAACTTGAAAAACATTAACTATGTTTGGTTATTGATGTGTATCAAATATACATACTATTTTTATATTATTTCTATTTCATTTTTATCATAATTTATGTATTTTTATGTTTTATGTGAACAATTTAGAGTTTTATGAAGTATAAAGGTGATTAAGAAACTTAAGAGCAAATGAGCTGAAATAGAGTGCCTAAAGGTTGCCTGAGCATCCCCTCTCCCCATTCGGGCGCCCCCTTATCTGTCTTAGGTGCCTAGGCACTTGATCTGGGCCCCTAGGCACTTGAAGATAGAATTCAAGCGCCCTGACGCCAATTCTGGGCTCTTAAGGGCCCGAAGATACAACCCCAAACTCTCGAGCGCTAGACACCAACGCATTAGGCGCCCATATCCGCATTTTGACGGGTGCTTCACCTTTTTTTGCATCGGAGGAGTTAAATTAGCCTGATATAAATCAGAGAAGGGAGTCTGAAAGGGGAGACGAGATATTCAAGAAGAAACACATCTGGAAAAAGGAGGAGAAGGCAAAAAAGTCCAATGAGAAGACTCTATCATTGTGAGAGAGTGAGTGAAGCTTTGAAAGAGGAGTAAAGAAGTGCATTTCTTGGGAGGAAGTGATTGTCCTTAGTGTATTGAGTGTGTGTAAAGGAGAAGAAGAGATTGCAGATCATTGTACAAGAGAGAAGATTCAGTATAGCAAAACAATTTCTCTTCCTAGTGAGATTGTTCCTATGTAAACTCNGTTTGACGGGTGCTTCACCTTTTTTTTTGCATCGGAGGAGTTAAATTAGCCTGATATAAATCAGAGAAGGGGGTCTGAAAGGGGAGACGAGATATTCAAGAAGAAACACATCTGGAAAAAGGAGGAGAAGGCAAAAAAGTCCAATGAGAAGACTCTATCATTGTGAGAGAGTGAGTGAAGCTTTGAAAGAGGAGTAAAGAAGTGCATTTCTTGGGAGGAAGTGACTGTCCTTAGTGTATTGAGTGTGTGTATCCTTAGTGTATTGAGTGTGTGTAAAAGAGAAGAAGAGATTGCAGATTATTGTACAAGAGAGAAGATTCAGTATAGCAAAACAATTTCTCTTCCTAGTGAGATTGTTCCTATGTAAACTCTTTCTACTTTATTGTTTAAATGAAATTTCTTTATTTTTTCTCTCAACATATTCACTAGCAAAGTATTTTTCATACTTGAGTGTGTTGGATATGTGATGAACTATGTTATCTCCATGAAATTTTTTTATGCTAGTTAAGATTTTGTGAAAATTTGATGTGTTATCCTTTTTATATTCGTTTACTTTCAATACGACCAATTAAAATGTTAAAACCCCTTAAGATCTAGGACCTATGATCGTTGACTATAAGAATGAGCAGAATAACTCACAATCACTTAGTTCAACAGACATATTGCTCATAGAAGATTGCAACCACTAGAAGATTTATGGGAAATTTGGTATGGTTAAATCTCCTTAACTGTAATAAAAGTTTTCAACACTTCTTATGATTTTAGCAAAGGCTAAGGAGAATTTGTCTTTGGTTATCAACGATAAAGTGGGAAAAATAATAGAAATAATATTGAAGGTTCACATGATGTGATTCATAGGAGTATGATCATTCATGTAATCGGAAATACTCAAAAAATATTTTAGGACTTAGACACATCAAATCATTGAACTTTTCAGATTAGACTTAGAGATTTAGTCAACTAGAACTTCAATCTGTTAGAAAATTTGGCAAGTTTTTTGGGAGATTGATACACATACAAAAATTCTTATACTATTTGATCGGCATATATGATTGGTAGTCGGTGTTTCACAGTATTTTAGGAGTATCGGATATTAAAACTTTTGTGAAAGTTGATTTAAGAAGCAAAATCGCATTTAAATTTGTGTTGATAAAAGGAAAATATGTGATCCAACAAAATATGATATTTACTATTGTTTTGTGTCTATTATAAACTTCAAATATTTATTTAAGGTATTAACGGAAGTTATTAGGTTGAGCTTGGGTTCTACCAAAATATGACTCGACATTAAGTAAACCAAAATTTGACCGTTTAATGAACAAATAATAAAATCAATCATCAAATTCAAACAAAATCGACATGATAAGCACTTAAGTTGTGTTGGTTAGTATCAACATTGTGCAAATTAAACACAATAACCCACTTCATGCATGAAATTTAAAAAATGAAGAATTTACTATCAAATGAGTTTAAATTGAAGAAGACTCTAAAAAGAATCCACAAATCAAATAAGTTGTTTAGCTTCTGGGTTGATCTAAACATGACCCTATTTTTGAGGTCAATTAAAGCTAACATGAGCTTGACTAAGATGCCAAAGAGTTTATTTCCAAGGCAGATCAAATGCATGTATTCTATAATATTTTTTAATGAAGTTCATTGATTGTTCAATTTTTTTCTTTTTCGGGAAAGGTGAGACTAAAGGGTAATATGTACGATCCAACCCAACAATCTCATGGTGGGAGACTACACCCTCAACCACTATGCCGTGAATAAATATGTTGATTGTTCACAAGTAAGCAGATGGGAAGAAAGCAAACTAAACTTCTCATAGATAAAATTCCTAAAAAGGAATTCCTTGCAAGGGAAGACATTCATTTATGGATCACATTTTCATACCCCTTCATGCAAGGCATTTAAGGACTAGTGGTGATAAAATGCCTCTAAGCACAGAAATCATTGCAAGAAGTGTGAAAGAATATAATTTAGATGGAGTAACAAAATATAACTTCGAAGACAACTATAAATATGAATAAATAACTATCATATTTTTATTGCTTTCAGTAAGTTGGGATTTAGACTCTCCTACCTAATAAACTCTAAAGACAGAAATTTAAGAAACTAAAAAGCAAAATAAAACTCTGAAAAAGAATTCAACAAATTCATTTCCTTTTTATTTCAAAATTCCATGTAAGAATTTATAAACCCAATTCCATGCACATGTGGCATTCCATCAATGAAATCAAAAGGTACTTTACTTACTACTAAATTTTTATAAATTTATATATCTTAAACATAAATAATTATATTTATTTATATACTATCCTAATCTTCAAATAACATTAAGAAAAATATTATTATCATTAACGTATTTAAAGTAAAACATATAATCTTAAATATATTAAAAAAATATAAAATTAGATACATAAATACAGAGGAATTTACTAATATGTCAGTAAATCTCCTATAAAAAAAAGTAAATGGTCAATAATATGAAGTACTATTTGTTAGCCACCCATTTTTAGACTGCAAACGCAGAATTCCCTCCTCACCACAAAAACTTCAACGACGCATTCCATTCCTCCTCCCTGGCTCGCTCCGGTCCATTCAACCCACCCCAAACCCAAAAGAACAGAATGACTAGAGATATCATAACGAGAAAACCAAAACAAAATCATTTCATCTCAAAAAACACTTTCCAACTAACATGGGCAGAGAATTACCTTCACCGCCAGAAATCCATCACATAGCCTTCCAGGCCTTTCTCATCGCCAGCCTCCTCGCCTCCCTCGCCTTCCTCGCCGCAATATGCATCTCCCGCCGGAAACCTAAAAAGGCGCCTCCTTTGGGAGAAAAAATCGAATCTTTAGGGCCGACATCGCAGGCCGACTTCGTGGTAGCGGCGGCAATTGAAAACGAGAAGCAGGAAACCGGGAAACAAGAAGAGGACATAACGGAGCTTGAGGGCGAGATTCATGGCCCGATGACTGAAATGCCGAAGTCAAAGCGACGACTTTCAATGAGCTCGAGCATGGGATTACAGGCAAAGTTATCGAGGCTTAAGACGGGGAGGAAGGAGAAGAGGAATGAGGACGACGAGACGCTGTGGAAGAAAACAATTATAATGGGGGAGAGGAACAAGGTACCTCCATGGGAAGAAGAAGAAGAGGAAGCGGTGGGGAGACATATGGGGGAAAATTGCAGGAGAAATTACAGGCCGAGGTCGTTGCCAGTGTCGCCGATAAAGAGGATCGCCGAAGAAAATACAGTCCGGCCGATGACGGCGATGACGGCGTTTTGAGATGATGGGAGTGCATAGGTATTTTATGTAAATTCAATGCTGCCGGGAGCCATTGTTGAGTAAAATTTACAAATTTTGGCGAATTACTTGAAAAAAAAATATTTTGAGGATCAAACTTTTGAAAATCGTTTTTAAATTGAATAAAATGGCGAATTACTTTATTGAAAAATATTATTTATTTGATAAATTCTTTTGAAGTTTCGCATTGAACATCAGATTAATTATTTTCTTTTAAATATATATTCATGAGAGTTTGTTTGGTTTTTTTTTAAATTTATTTTCTTATTTATCTTTCCAATACCGACCTTAAAGGAAGTCTATGATGTTATTAAGTGAATATCACCTACCTAGTGCATTCAAAAACATTCATCCAACAATTTAATGACAACTTTTACATTTAATTTTGAACACCATCATACTATTTCGTATTTTTAATATGTTAAAATGTTTGTTATTGATGGAAGATTATACTAACTACATTGATAAGTATCTCTAAGATGTATGTAGTTAATGAGAAGTTAGCTCGATTTAAGTTATTTTAGCATAAGTAGTGGACTCAACCAAGATGAAAAACTTGCCATGACCATGAACTTGCAAGGATCATTAGCCCATCAAAACCTATTTAGCACCAAGATAATTAGGCCTACTCGCCCAGATTAAACTCATACTAAATAAACCAAGTGATAATTCTTAAATAACAAAATTGAGAACTTCCTCTACATAGATAAATGCCTTTACTTCAATACTTGTAATCCTGTTTGATAAAGTTATCCAAATTTTAATTAGAATAATAACCCTAAATTTAGGATATAATAATTGGTCTAGCTACTAACCTAACACAATAAGTAATCGAAACTTAACATAGTAACTTTCCCAACTCGAGACTAAATTATCCTCTTGAATTCACTTCAAATAATTAATTTAATGAGAATACACTATCTTTGAAAGAATTGATGTTGCCAATGGGATGTTAGTAATAGAGTTCAGATGAAGTCATAGGAAATATAGACAAATAACTGAGATAATTAGTTGGCTCTATAAGCAATAGAACCCAAGGGACCTTACCAAGAAATGCCGAAGTGAATCTTATGGAAAAAAGAAAAAAGCAATGCAAAGTCATTAAACTTAGTATTGGTAAAGAGCTATAATGGATGGTGAGAGAAAAACTTAGGTTAAAGAAACCAAATCCTAAGTCTTTCACAAATATGTTGAAAATTTTAATATCAAATTTAGAAAGAGAACAAACCCTTTAAGGACTTTAGAAGTAGAAATGTGGGAAATAGTTTTCTGGGTTCTTAAAGGTGTTTAAGAAGCTCACAATAAATATTTCATTTGTAGAATCTTATGAACAAATATCTAGTTATGTGAAATTCTCGAAGGATATTTTTTATACAAATATAAAATATGAGAATTTGAGAGTTTCGTTATCAGAAGAGTGCAGAGCTATCCATCAAAAGAAACTCTCTTAAAAATTTAAGGATTTAGGTAGTTTCATCTTACCTTGCACTATATGGGAGAATTTTCTTACAAAGGTCTTATGATAATTACAAGCAAGCATATATTTAATGCGCACGTCTACCTTTAGAAGATTAAGACTAGAAGAAATTTAGCTTACAATTGTAACCCTTTCACCACCATACCATCCTTAACTTATTATAGAGAGGTTATAAACATGTGTTAGTCAAAGTGTATAAGTTTAACTTCNGCGCAATAACACATGAATAACACACAATAACACATGAATAACACGGGGGGAATATTCCCCGTGGTTACTGCGCCGTTTTTTTTTTCTGCGTCGCGCGGGATACGTGGCGTGATTTTATTGTGTGCGCACCTTCCTCTACGTGCGTAGTACTGATGTAATATTTTTTCATGATAATGTGTATGAACGCGAGATACGTGGCGTGATTTTATTGGGTGCGCACCTTCCTCTACGTGCGTAGTACTGATGCCAATACCGACCTTAAAGGAAGTCTATGATGTTATTAAGTGAATATCACCTACCTAGTGCATTCAAAAATATTCATCCAACAATTTAATGACAACTTTTACATTTAATTTTGAACACCATCATACTATTTCGTATTTTTAATATGTTAAAATGTTTGTTATTGATGGAAGATTATACTAACTACATTGATAAGTATCTCTAAGATGTATGTAGTTAATGAGAAGTTAGCTCGATTTAAGTTATTTTAGCATAAGTAGTGGACTCAGCCAAGATGACAAACTTGCCATGACCATGAACTTGCAAGGATCATTAGCCCATCAAAACCTATTTAGCACCAAGATAATTAGGCCTACTCGCCCAGATTAAACTCATACTAAATAAACCAAGTGATAATTCTTAAATAAGAAAATTGAGAACTTCCTCTACATAGATAAATGTCTTTACTTCAATACTTGTAATCCTGTTTGATAAAGTTATCCAAATTTTAATTAGAATAATAACCCTAAATTTAGGATATAATAATTGGTCTAGCTACTAACCTAACACAATAAGTAATCGAAACTTAACATAGTAACTTTCCCAACTCGAGACTAAATTATCCTCTTGAATTCACTTCAAATAATTAATTTAATGAGAATACACTATCTTTGAAAGAATTGATGTTGCCAATGGGATGTTAGTAATAGAGTTCAGATGAAGTCATAGGAAATATAGACAAATAACTGAGATAATTAGTTGGCTCTATAAGCAATAGAACCCAAGGGACCTTACCAAGAAATGCCGAAGTGAATCTTATGGAAAAAAGAAAAAAGCAATGCAAAGTCATTAAACTTAGTATTGGTAAAGAGCTATAATGGATGGTGAGAGAAAAACTTAGGTTAAAGAAACCAAATCCTAAGTCTTTCACAAATATGTTGAAAATTTTAATATCAAATTTAGAAAGAGAACAAACCCTTTAAGGACTTTAGAAGTAGAAATGTGGGAAATAGTTTTCTGGGTTCTTAAAGGTGTTTAAGAAGCTCACAATAAATATTTCATTTGTAGAATCTTATGAACAAATATCTAGTTATGTGAAATTCTCGAAGGATATTTTTTATACAAATATAAAATATGAGAATTTGAGAGTTTCGTTATCAGAAGAGTGCAGAGCTATCCATCAAAAGAAACTCTCTTAAAAATTTAAGGATTTAGGTAGTTTCATCTTACCTTGCACTATATGGGATAATTTTCTTACAAAGGCCTTATGTTAATTACAAGCAAGCATATATTTAATGCCCACGTCTACCTTTAGAAGATTAAGACTAGAAGAAATTTAGCTTACAATTGTAACCCTTTCATCACCATACCATCCTTAACTTATTATAGAGAGGTTATAAACATGTGTTAGTCAAAGTGTATAAGTTTAACTTCTGAGCTGAATTCATTATTTTTTATTTATAAAAAGATAAAAAATACCAATCATCTGAAGTAGTCGTTTTCTAGTAGCATAAAGAGTAAGAATTGATGCTTAGAAGGGACAACTAACCATAAGAGTAAATGATTAGGAGGTAATTTTTAGTGTTCTTAGATCTATAAATTCTCCTACGACTCTAACAAAAATCAAAGCCTTAGAGTATATATGTGGAATGTTGAGTGAGAGACTTATTACTTGAGTCTTTAGAGATTGACCCGACAGAGCAATGTATGATTTTTATGCAATTAGTGGAGCCAAAATAGGAATTAGATTTATTGTTTATTTCAATCTAGAGTTATTAGAGATATGTTTGAGCATTTAGATATCTCTATAATAACTAAAGTTTTAAAATGTTCAATTATTAAGGCGCTGAGCTTGAATTGAAAATACACCCCAAATTCACCATGTTCATGGATCACTCAACTATCAAATATATTTTAACTATGAAGTATGCAAAGCCTCGCCTTATTTAATGGATCCTTTTATTATAAACATTTAATATAGAGATTCATGATAAGAAAGATATTGAGATTTCGGTAGATTATCACTAGTATAAACTTGATCAAAAAATCTCTAAGCCTAATAATGGTGATATAAATGATTTTTTTCTCTAATAAGAAACTTTTTCGCTTTGGTTAAACTAACTATTGATTGGAATGCAGATATAGCCAACTATATTGTAAGCAGTATTTTTCTTGATGATGTACGGTATAGCTAAAGGAAAAAGTTCATTTATGATGCTAGATTTTACTGTTGTTATATCGTATCATTGGGTGGTACATGCCCTTTGACAAGATTGAGAGTATCATTAAGAGATAGCATGATTCTAAATTTTAAGACATTTTAAAATTGTAAAATTACTTCTAAGATTTTTAATCAAGAATTGTATTTGCATATAATCATTAAGGTTGTAAATGAATATGTAAATAATTATTATAAGTATCGTCATGTAGGTAATATATCTAGAAATAAACTCCTAAAGTGATTATAAGTGATGGAGGAAGCCAAATTTACAACAAGATACTTAAGACATTACTAACTAAGCTTTGGATAAAATATATTATTGCTAATACATATCATTCCTAACTAGTGGCCAAGTTAAAACATCAAATTGGGAGACTAATTGAAGACAGTCAATCCAAATAGTAATGATTGGTTCATTTTGTTAGATGATGCATTTTGGGCCTACAAGATTGCTTTCAAAACACTCATATGAGTGTCTTTCAATAGGCTTACTTTTGTCATAGCTTATCAGTGATCAAAAAATAAGAACCTAAGGCTTACTTGATTATCAAAAAATTCTTGTATAACTTGAAAGATTCGTCAGATAAGAGATTTTTATAGTTTAACTAATTCAAAGATATTAGGACACAAGCTTATAAAAAAAATTAATTTATATAAAGAGAAAACCTAAAAGTGACATCATTAATTTGTGTTGTGGTGAAGCACACGTTTTCGCACAAGTATATGCTCGAACAAGAAGTATGAGAATTTTGAGTCTGCATATCGATCCCATGAGGAATAAGTTAATTTCCAAATAACCCAAGTACTAGTTTACTAATTCTAAATTTAGGTTAAAATGTTTCAATATTTTTTATGGTTCTCTAAAATTTAAGAATTAGAAAAGTTATATCTACTGATTTTTGGGTTTTTGCTCTAGATAGAAAGTCTTCCTTAAATTGAATCTTGAGAAAATTCAATTATTTTTCCATCAAATTTTAATCTAATATAGTCGACAATCAGAGACAAATACTCCTTATGCTTCTCCTCGACATAAGAAGCGTTGGAGCCTAAGTCCTCTTAACCTTATAAAGTCTCTCAGGATTCTTCATTCTCCTATATACATGCACGTATGTATGAATATATGTGTGTATTTAACTAATATCAAGTTTTATAAAATGCTTAGAACCAATTAGAAAAGTGATTAGGGATCTTATAAAATCATTTATATAAAAATATTTAAATTTTCTTTATTTTGTAATTTTTCAAGGATTTTTTTAAAAAATTGGTGTATTCTAATTTTCTAACAAAGTGTGTATTTTGGGTTAAATGTGTTTAAAATCTTATTAACTTTATTTTGAAGTTATTAATGACATAAAATACAACCTGTGATAATTTTTTATT
The DNA here is from genome assembly GCA_002079205.1 of Phalaenopsis hybrid cultivar. Lineage (NCBI taxonomy): Eukaryota > Viridiplantae > Streptophyta > Magnoliopsida > Asparagales > Orchidaceae > Phalaenopsis > Phalaenopsis hybrid cultivar. The sequence goes on from JXCR01142668.1 coordinate 20,744, forward strand.
TTGAATTTTTATGCATTTTAATATTTATTTCAAATTTTAATATATTTTTAATTAAAAAATTATAATAAATCCAATTTAGCTCTAAATCTCTCATTAAATTTTACTGAATTATTAGAATATATTTTTGAACAATTTCTAAAACTTTCAACTTGATCTAAGTTCAAATGAATCTATCTGAATCATTGGATTTATTTAATTATTTAATTATTTTAATTTTATTTTTATTAAAATTAAGAATATTTTCGTCATCGTATTTTCTTTATTATGATGTTCAATTGGTGAATATTTAGTTGAATTTGGAGTTAAAATGAATGAATTTGTTGCCTTCTAAGAAGAGGGGCATATTTATAATTTTGGGAATTTAAAAATTTCTCATTATTTCTATAAAATGTTCTAATTGACTTTTATCATATTCATCTCTATTAATATATCAAATCGTTAAGAATTTAATGAAATTTTGGAATTTGAATGGAGAACTTATGATTTTTAAAAAAAAAAATAATGGTAATTTTCTAAATTTTGAAGTTATAAATCTAGCTACCAAATGTTCATTAAGTGTTTACTTTCATCCTGAAACGCACAAGCTGTTCCAAACAGACCCCAAGTTTGAAAACATTATTTTTTCAGTATCACTAAATATTGCTTATGTTTCAAAATGCTCTGATTTCAAGTTCACCTATCTTCTTATTCGAATTTTATTTTTATCATCTATTTATTTTTTAAAAGATTTTATCATTTTTTATTGTCATTTTCAGTTAAAATTATGATTAACCATAACTTAATTGTAATCTACCTTGAATAAATTACAAAGAATTTCTTATAATCATTAAACCACGTCAAGTGAATCTCATTTCATTTTGATGTTTATTTGAATTTTCATGAATTATTTTAGATTTAGAATATTTATTTAATTAAGAAAATGTGTTAAAGATGACTATTTGAAATCGATACCATTAGATTCAATAATATTTTTTATTATATTATTGGGGTTTTCTATGATTTATTATGATTTATTTAAAAGTTTATTGGAATTTTTGGATTTTATTTATTAATTTTCTTTGAATTTCCACATTAGCACCACCTGGCATGTTGCGATTAGCCACATAAACACTTTGTGGATTTCTATTGGTGAGCCAATCATTAGCAATCATATGCTTATGTGTTTCAGTGAAGGGACAGACGAGCACATTGTTCATCCGAATGATTCTAGATTTGTCCATTTTCGCAACGTGGAAATGGATGGCATTAATTCATCATCTCTAATCAGACAACTAACTGAAACCATAGATCAAGACACACTTGATATGATGCATCATGCTCAAAACAACCAGAAGAATCTTCCACACATACCTAAACATCTAACAACTAGAATCTTGTGGTGTTAACAAAGCCTTCATAAAACACCAACTATCGAGAGATCTAGAGCTAAAATTTAAGGAAAATCTCAAAACTTTGGGTGATCAAAGTACTTGATTGAATGTTTGTCTATGACACATGGTCAACTCGAATTGATTAGCAGCAAGCTCCACTAACTCCGAGCAAGATCTTGATCAAATGGTGCATTACTTCACTTGAGGAATGGTGTAAAGAGCCTAAATAGAATGGAACTTAATGCAGAAAGTGCTTTGATAGCTCCTTAAAGGTTTTTGAAAGCTCGGGTGAGTGAATTATGGGATAGAGAATGGGAATTGGTGATGTTTTTGTATGATTGTGGGAAAAGCTAATGATGTTGCTAAGGGTCGTTGGAGAGAAGATCGAGCTAGGAAAGTTATCAGAGGAACTCAGGAGAGTTTCTAAAAGGCAAGGGCAATGTGGGTTTTGAATTCAAGTTTTTAGTAAACACAGAATATGTATGGTGTGTTAGGTCGATTTTGGGAGCTATTTGGCTCCAAGGATTTCTGATTTTGCAAAGGGCATGGTGTTGGCATCAATATTTGATGTCACATAGGTAAGAAACCCACTTGAATGATACATGATTGTGTTTAGTGTCTCGCATTTCAAGGCATTTGTTCGGAACTCCTGGTAAATTCGGAGGGCATGGAATCAAAATCAGTACTAATTTGGCCTTACCCGGGAGAGTTCATTGATGAATGAAGTCAATTCTGACATGGGACATGTTTAATGAGCATTCTAGTTATTAAATAACTTGATATGTCTATTTAGGGATTCCTGAGATCAAGGGAAGTTTCTGAGCCCTTCTATGCGCATTCCGAGAAAGTTGTGGTTTAGACTGACCAAACCACACGGGGGGTCCGAGACACGTATTGGCACCAAAAATCCCAGATTTAAAACTTTCATAATGTTTAACTCTAAGTTACGGGATTGTATTTTAGCNGTCGTGTTGGCATCAATATTTGATGTCACATATGTAAGAAACCCACTTGAATGATACATGATTGTGTTTAGTGTCTCGCATTTCAAGGCATTTGTTCGGAACTCCTGGTAAATTCGGAGGGCATGGAATCAAAATCAGTACTAATTTGGCCTTACCCGGGAGAGTTCATTGATGAATGAAGTCAATTCTGACATGGGACATGTTTAATGAGCATTCTAGTTATTAAATAACTTGATATGTCTATTTAGGGATTCCTGCGATCAAGGGAAGTTTCTGAGCCCTTCTATGTGCATTCCGAGAAAGTTGTGGTTTAGACCGACCAAACCACACGGGGGGTCCGAGACGCCTATTGGCACCAAAAATCCCAGATTTAAAACTTTCATAATGTTTAACTCTAAGTTACGGGATTGTATTTTAGCAATATGTAGCTTCTCGTGACTTCCAAATCAGTAAAAAAAATCATTCTATGGACGCTCGAGCAAAAATTGGGATTTTGGTTGTAGGGGTTGTACTCAGCCCCATGCGACGATTTTTGCCCGGTACAGCACACCTCCAGTGTCCATCCTGATATGAGAAAACTTATTTTCATTCTTGGTTGTTTTCTAGTGGTTTGAGGATCCATACGAGCCACCATGCAAAGCCTCAGTGAAGAAGGATAGAAAAAGAAAATTGAAACTTTTTTTAGGGGGCGGTGCCTAAGCGCCATCCCATCGACGCATAGGCACCCTAAATTAGCACCTAACAGAGAGGGGCACATATACACCCCCCTTGTGGGTTCATAGGTGCCAACACTAAGAAGGAGCACTCTTATTGTGCTTTCCCGAAAAGTGGGTGCTAAAGCACCCAAATATGGTGCTTAGGCCCAAAGACTTGCTTCATATCATGCCAGACAAAGGAAGCAGCTTTTAGGCATCCAGAATTGCGCTCCACAACAGAGAGTTGGGTGCATATGTGCCCGGGGCACCAAATATTCCGCGGTTCAGCCCCTTAGGCAGCCATTTTCCCAGGATCTCTTTAGGATGATCCTGGATTTGCCTTAGAGAGAAGGGAACACCATCGTAACACCTTTTTGGAGCCTTGGGAGATAGGAATATTTGCGTACGGAAAGCGTACGCAGCGTTGCGTACATTTTAGGTTATTCGGAGGGTACAACTAGGTTACACTTAGGTTACAGGAAGAATTACAATGGGGTATANGGCGTTGCGTACATTTTAGGTTATTCGGAGGGTACAACTAGGTTACATTTAGGTTACAGGAAGAATTACAATGGGGTATAACTTAACTGTAACCGAGTTGTACCCTCCGAATAACCTAAAATATACGCAACTCTGCGTATGCTTTTTATACACAAATATTTCTCCTTGGGAGGAGATTAGAGAGGAGAAAGAGAAAAGGAGGGATTGAACGGGAGAAGGCAAGCAGAGAGATTTTAGGGGAGAGCTGAGAGAGAACTTCATCTCCTCCTTCATCTTCTCCTTCTTATGAATCGTTTTCAGCACCGATTTTCTCCTTTCCTAAAGAAAAAGGATGAACGAGAAGAAAATTTCTTGGAGCTTCTCCAGGCATTCCTTGTTGAGTAAAGATTCTTCATTCTATAGAGAAGCAACGAGGCTATCATCACCGGTGAGTGGTGGGAGCTCAAATCAAGCCCATAGAATGCGTCTTCAACTTCCACGTCTGTGAAAAAATTTCTTACCCCTTGCAAGTTTCATTCCTAGCGAACATTTAGGACTTTGTGTTAGAGAAAACTGCTGAGTTAGGAATCTTTTTGTTGGTTAACCCTATGATTCCTCAAATGATCATTATGAAACCTGAGATCATTCCCCAGCGGTAGAATCTAAATTTCACATGATTTTGGGAGCTTCAATATTTTATGGAGATAATGGAGCACCCAGAAGTTGGAGGATGAAAATGCCTCTCAGTCATTTCAATCTTTAAGTTGTGGAGAATTTTTCTTCAAATAATTGAATAAAACCCCTCACTTCATTCACCAAATTCAGAGGTAGCTTTGCTAGGCATCCATAAATCTAAGCCCAGGATCCTAAGTGAGAGCGCTAGGATGGGTATAGTTTGCTATCAACACATCGGTCTCATCATTTCCACGCAACACTTTACACATGTTATCTCGACCGTATGATCGATTTGGCTCGATATGCCGCCCCGTCCTGATCGATGGATTACTTTTGATTTTATCGGCCGCCCTAGTCTGATCGACCAATCACTTTGGTTTGATCGGCTACCCGACTCAATCAACCGATCACTTTGGTCTAATCGAATGTCATAGTTCAATCGATCAATCATTTGTATCTGATTGGCCACCCCATCTTGATCTACCAATCATTTTGGTTTGAAGGTTGCCCCATTGGGTCATATTGCTCACCCTTGTCGGATCGACCGATCATTTTGGTTTGATCGATCTCCTGGTTCGATAGAGCAATCACTTAGGTCTGATCGGCCACCCTGACCGAATCGACCAATCACTTTGGTTTGATCATATTCCCCGGTCCGATCGACTAATCATTTGAGTTTGATCGGTCATCATAGTCTAATTGACTGATCACTTTGGTTTAATTGACCGCCCTAGTCCAATTGATCAATCACTTTGGTCCGATTGGACGCCTCAGCCCAATCGACCAATCATTTTTGTTTTGATCGGTCAAGCCAGTTCGATTGAACATTCACTTGGGTTTGATCCGCTGCTCTTGTTTGATCGACCAATCACTTGGGTTAGATCAGTCACCCACGGTACAATTGTTCAATCACTTGGGTCTGATCAGTCTCCCTGACCCAATCAACTGGTCATTTTTGGTTTGGTTGACCTTTTCGGCCAGACCGACCTCCATTGGTCATAGTACCCAGTTGACTGTCCTTGTTCTATCCAATGGGCTAATTGACCACACTCACTTGCACTTCGCATTTCTTGCATGTGTTTTCAGAGTGTTTGCATGTCATATTCATTGCTTGAATTTATGCTAGTGTGTGCATAACAAAAATATCATTTTTGACAGTTACGTGATATGTTAAAAACTATTGCATGAAAAAACAAATCTTCCTTTAGCACCTGCTTGCATGTGGTGTTAAGATTCCAAGTGTTTTAACATATATTACATTGCATGTTACGGACCCGCATTGAATGATCTTAATTTAAAAAAACAAAAAGATATATTATATTTTCTATACTTATAATATTCACCCTACTTTAAAGTTAAGCAATTAACAAAACTAGGACATATGTAAGGTCAATTCTTTCAAAATCCATTTGGGTGACATACCCCTTGGATCTTTAGGACAGGGCTGGTGTCGACGACCCTATCAAAGTCATACAGTTGCATTCACCCTTGCAATGCAGACACACTTAGATGTTGTAACTAGGATACTACATTGCAGATTATGTGTTATGTTAGGATTAGGATGCTTAGATAGTCTTTGATATTCTCGCTATTGTCCTCTGTTATTCTGTACCCTAGCCAGACATCCTTTGCTTGTTGTTTTGTGTGTTTGCTGGGTGTGAGACATGCACACTAGTATATTAGGGTGGTTTTCTTGTAGAGGGACATATCCAATAAGGAGGAGCTTAATGATTTAAATCCAACCCTTTCACTTACAGGCGTTGCTTAGCTCTCCTTCCGCCGGATATGGTTCATTATGTGTTACATGAATCCAGCTTATACTAACTTTTATGCAAGTTGAGTCTTTTTTTTTTGGAATTTATCATGTATTTGTTTAGAATCCTTAGGGAGTCTGTATCAAAAAATAAGATACAAGTACAGGTTCCGAAACATTTGACACACCAAACCATGTGACGGGGACCATGAGCAACTGCTTGTGTCCTGTACCTTAATTCTGAATTTTTTTTCATGTATATAATTAGGATCGAGCATGTATATGTGGAGTTTGGTTGGTTTTCCTACTTTTATGAGATATTTTATCAATTCAGCAATGCCCGGCCTCAAAGGAGAATGTAATAAGTAGTAATGTTATTTTAGTGGGTGGAATAGCCGATTGGTTGCATATTGGGGAAATAATGTTGATGATGATGATGATGATGATGATGCAACTAATGTAAGAAATCAATACACCTCCTAGTTGCTCATGTGGACTTTGGCTGCCGGTAGCAAAACTTTTTATTTACCCATGTACTATAACTTGTTGGTAGTTGTTAGGGAGTACGTATTAATGTGTTTCTTTCACTAATTAAAATTAATGAGGATTATTGTACTTTATATGCACTGGAAACAATTTTTCCCTATATATTTGTGTTCACTTTCTGGGCTGACAAATGAAAAAAATGTATATTAACAGGGGGCATTGGTATCTTACATAACTACAACTAAGTGTAACAGCTTTGATTGATTTCTTTATGAAGTAGTCATACTTGAACAAATGTTCACGTAATATTATTTTGGAGCTCCGACTTTTAGGAAAAATCAAAATAAATTGGGAGAGATATGGAGCAATCGAAGATTACAGACTATACAGGAGAACTGAAAATGTTGGAGATGCATTGGCGTTCAAAAGTTACATTCTCCTTTGTTGGCGCATTTAAGACGAAGTGCTCAAAGAACTAAAAAATTTCTTTTATATTGTAACTTCATATTTTTAAAGCTAAAGGGAAGGCTTCATTTCAATATCTTGGTCATCCAAGTTCTCTTTTGGAATGTTGAAAGATTTATTTCATAAATGATCAAAACAACCAAATTTTTTCAACCTGCTTGCTTACAAAACCTATTTACTAGAATTTCATTGTCATCTCATTTGTACTAGCTTGGTAGTCATTTTAGTTATCTTCGTCTCTTCATTTTGATGACCATAGTTGGGCATTATCATCAATAGGGTATGATTTTTTGGGTTAAAATTTATAACTAGCTTTATAACTTTGGTTAGCTCCTTGGTTGAGCAAACTTTGTAAACTTTTATACTCCTTTCATCTAGTAAAATTTCTTTAGATAACTCTTTGTTTTGTTTTTAGTTCACTTAATTGCTTCCATTCTGTGGACCAACCATTGCTGCCACATATAAATGTTTAATCACTTCCAGAATCTAAATTTGGAACCTCTGAAACACATTCACATTAACAATTAATTTTCATGTATCTTACTTTTTACACAATTACATTTGAGAGTTATTCACCCATGATTTTTTAATAAATAAACTAAAGACCTAAAGTATGCATTACCATTGATGTTTGGATTACATGGTTCAAACTTTAAAATAAATTTAAATTGCCAATACCCAATATATATATGTATATATATATTAGTAAGAAAATCATAACAATGTCAAGAACTTGCAACACACTTAAGATTTTAATTAAAAATTTTAGGTTCTTAATGTTTCTGTTGCCCATGTCATCAGACATTACTCTTTCGGCACAGTCTCGGCCAAATGGCTTCATATATTTCATCTATTCAATTGAAATAGTTACAATCATGCTCTGATCGATTTCTATGGCATCTATAAAATTTTCTTTTGCAATTCTCACCTCGCGAACGAGCTTTAAGAAATTTTCAAATGGTTATAAGCTATGAAAAAAAACTTCGATTTGTACTGGATACAAAAGGTTTAATGTTTTTGTCCAAATCTTAAAATACTCTTGATCAAACAATTTATCATTCTAATGTAAAGATCAGATCCATGAAAGTCAATGCATTAAGAATTAGCACAGAATGTCTTGTTACGGTTTGAACTTAATAAACATTAATCCATAAAGATGATAAAACTTATGATTGATTGTCAAAAATATATCTAACCTACAAATTTCTAACATTCTGNTCCTTTCATTTAGTAAAATTTATTTGGATAACTCTTTGTTTTGTTTTTAGTTCACTTAATTGCTTCCATTCTGTGGACCAACCATTGCTGCCACATATAAATGTTTAATCACTTCCAGAATCTAAATTTGGAATCTCTGAAACACATTCACATTAACAATTAATTTCATGTATCTTACTTTTTACACAATTACATTTGAGAGTTATTCACCCATGATTTTTTAAT
>JXCR01142670.1:0-13413 GCA_002079205.1 Phalaenopsis hybrid cultivar
CCGAGATGAGAATGATTAGGTGGATGAGTGGCTTTACACTTAGAGACAAAATGCGGAAAAAAATATTCGTGATAGGGTTGGTGTAGCTCCTGTGACAGACAAAATTAGAGAAAGTCGTCTTAGATGGTTTGGTCATATTAAACGTCGACCATTAGATGATCCGATTAGGAGAGTAGATGTTTTANCCCACATAGTGGGATTAAGGCTTTGTTGTTGTTGTTGTTGTTGTTGTTGTTGTTGTACCCAATTTATATAAATAACGTAAAGATCTAATTATTAGAAGGTGTGTGCCTTATGAGGAAACTCAACAGATAATTGAAAAATGTCATGATTTTGAATTTGGAGGACATTTTGGAACAAATAGAACTGCATATAAGATTTTGCAAGTTGGATTTTATTGGCCTACACTTTTTAGAGATGTTAATGAACATATTAAAACATGTTATCGATGTCAACGAGTAGGAAATATTTCTAGAAGAAATGAAATGCCTCTAAATTACACATTAAAAATTGAAATTTTTTTATGTGTGGGGATTAGATTTTATGAAACAATTTATGCCATCATTTGAAAATTTATATATATTACTTGTTGTTAATTATGAGTCCAAATGGATTGAAGCTATTATTATACATAGATGTGATGCTCAGGGTGTTTCTAAATTTTTAATTAAAAATATTTTTACAAGATATGAAATGCCGAGAGTAATTATTACTGATAGAGTATTGCATTTTAGGAATAAGGGAATTGAAAAATTAATTAAGAAATATGATATTATGCATAGATTCTATAATGCTTATCATCCTCAAACTAGTTGTCTAATAGAAATATCAAATTGTGAAATAAATTAAATTTTAGAAAAAGCAGCAAATCCTTATAAATTAGATTAGTCTGCTAGATTAGATATCGCATTATAGGCATACATAACTGCTTATAAAACTTTTATAAGAATGTCCCCATATAGACTTATTTTTTGAAAAACATGTCATTTACCAGTAGAATTGGAGCATAAAGCATTTTGGCCTAGTAAGGAATTTAATTTTAATTTAAAGGATGCTAATGAGAAAAGATTATTGCAATTCAATGAACTTGAGAAAATTAGAAATGAAACATATGATAATGAAAAAATTTATAAAGAGAAAATGGAAATATTGCATGATCGGAAGATTATTCAAAAGAAGTTTGAACCTAGACAAGAGGTTTAATTATATAATACAAGATTGAGATTATTTCCAGTAAAACTAAAATGCAGATGGTTAGGACCATTTAAAGTGATTAAAGTATATCATTATGGAATTGTTGTTATTAAAGATCCTAACACTGGAAAGATATTTAAATTTAATGAACATCGATTGAAACATTATTAGGAAGGGCTCATACCGCAATTTAAATAAGTTTTAATGTTAAGTCAACCCAACTAAACAAATGATATGTCGGGCTGACGATATTAAACCAAGTGCTTTATGGGAGGTAACCCATGTATATATATATATATATATATATATATATATATATATANTATTGGTATTGGAGGAAAATTTGGAATCGAATGGAACAAAAACATGAAGAGAAACAATTTTGGCCTCTGGCGCCGAAGGTGCCTACAGATAGACCATAGCACTAATAGCGCCATCGGGAGCACCGATGGCGCCGATAGCAGTTTGACGGTTTATGACAAATTTTGGCAGACTTTGGAAGGATTTTACTCCATAATAACCGCTAGGAGGTGTTTTTAAAGTCTTAAAAACTGCCTTGAACGACCAAAAACTTCCAATTTTCGAATTCGATGGCCTCAAATTCCAAAAATATTTCCAGGTATGGAGTTTTCAATAGAAGAAAGTTTATCAGTTCTGACATGTAAACAAAATCATTACAAAGAAGAGGCTTATCAAGGAGAGAGGCTTTGTCAATCACAGATTGATTAATCAAAGTTCTCTGACTGAAAAAATCATTGTACAAAGATGATGGGAAGTTTTGTGCTACACTACTGATGCAGTTGTTGTACCAGTAGTGAAGGAATTCTATGCCAACTTACATAGAATAAGGAGTTATCTTCGTACGAGGTAAGGTTGTACCATTTACTCCAACGCAAATCAATGAGTTGTATATGATAGAAAGCATTCCAATCTGTCATTATATAAATTTTATCCCTACCAGAGAATTAATGCAAGATGTATATAATTTCCTGATGAATGAAAGTGATATTTAGGAAATGCAAGATGAAGGATATGTTAGTTTCTTTGCTTCATTATTAAATCTAATATCGAAGCTCTGACATTTCTTCATTTATGCAAAATTACTCCCTACCATAAAGATTAGTAGAGTTACCAAAGAAAGTGTTATTTTAAACTATTGCATTCAAATGGAAAAACCCATTGTTATTGGATCTATCTTATTTAAATTCATTATGGGTATTATTATGAATGGGTCAATTTATGGACTTTGGCATCCTTTCACAATTTCCTACTTTGCAGTCAATCTTTAGTTCCATTTGAAAGTTGGAAAAAAGTTTTAATACCTTGGGGCCCATGATTCCTATTGATGATAATTATGTTGATAATGGGAATGAAGCATTAGATGTTATCTTAGATCATTCATCACATGCTAAAACTCCATTGATTCCACCAACCATTGGAAGTTCACTTGCGGTGGAAAAGAAATTGAGAAAATTGAAAGAGAACTTCAGAGTATTACGAATGCAATAGAAGATCTTAAGTACCTTTTTTATCACCTAGATTGGAGGATGAAAGTGAATTTTGATCATACTGGAACATTTGAAGCAGGATTAGTGCGGATGTTTAAAGAAAAAGGATGGATCAAAGAAAATTCGACTGATCAATTCCCGTACCGACCCTTCTACAATATGTACGTTCATTCCCAGTCTATGAGAGATATTGGAGGAGGAGAAAGCACTGAAGATGAGGCAGAATAATTGAAGAATTTGGACACTCTCTACTAGTTTAAAATACTTATGTAATTAATGTGATTGTGTGGATTTGATTTAGTTTACTTTACTTTATAATTCTGAACTTTGATTGTGTGTATAGTTTTGTGTCAGCATTTAGTGTTGTGGCTTGATTTCGACATTGATTTTAAATTTAGTTGGCTTAATATGTCTGAAAGTGTGATTAGAAAAACGTGTTTGTAAAAGTGTATTTTCATATAAAAAAGTTAGTTTGTTGTTGTTTGTGAAAATAGTTTTTTGTGATAATGTTTGTTTGTGAGTTAATGTTAGATAAAAATTGTGTTTATGAAAATAACTAAAAAGAATTTGGAGAAAATTGAAAGGAAATTGAAAATTGAAAAAATTGAAAATGAAATATTTAGGCCTGCAGCGCCGACAATGCTGGCATGAGCGCTGACGACGCCCTCGACCCAAGAATAACCTTTAACCCTTTAAAATTTGTGATTTTCACTGTAAACCGCCATTTTTACCCTTGAATCACCTTTGACCTCAAATTTTTGTGCCTAGGGCTCGCATTTGCTTGGATTTGAGGAAATTTTAAGGTAAAGGAACTTTGGCTTTCATCTTCTCTAAGTAAGAGTTACACTTTGAACTAAAAAATTTTGATTTTCATCAAGGATTTATCTCACATTGCCGAGATCCAAAAATTTTGGAATTTTTTGAGAGATTTTGAGAAAATTCTTTGGTGAAGAACTCTTATTTAGTAGATTTAAGTAAAGCGTTTTACATTTTGATTTTTAGAATTTTTTGAATTTATTCAGATTTTTTTGAATTTTCTCTAGATTTCCTATGACATCAAGAACGAGCAGAAGAAAAGTAGATTATGATGAACAAAAATTGGTTAGCTTCAAGGCTAGTGCTCGATTCAATAGTCTACTTGAGCATAAAAAAATAATTCCAGGTCGTGGTTTTAAAAATCCAGGTGGAGAAGTTAAGCCATTAATCAATGTTCGACAGTGGGAAATTTTCTATTATTTTACTGATGAGCAATTATTTGTGTAGTGATAGAATTCTATGCCAACTTTACGGAGGCTTCTGATGATGTTATTTTTGTTCGTGGAAAAATTGTGGAGTTTTCTCCAAGAAATATTAATGAGCTTTATCAGTTGGAAGATGTTTACAATTGCCAGTATAAATCATTTTCTGCAATGAATGAGGCCTTAGATGAGGCTATTTCTTTTCTTACTGATGGAAGAGGGACCTGGAAAGTCAAAAATGGTGTAAGGTAAACTTTCCTCTTTCTATGTTTAATGTAGTATCTAAGGCCTGACACTACTTTATTTCTGGAAGAATGATTTTGACAAATCATCATAGTGAGGTAACCAAGGATAGAGCCATCCTGAATTTTTGTATTCAGCAGGTGATGGAGATAAATGTAGGCTCTGTTATTTATATGAACACTCGATCTATTGCTCTAGGAGAGACCACTGGTGGTTTTGCACACCCTGCACTTCTTTTCACACTCTGTAAATAAGCAGGAGTTGATTTTAAACCTGAGGAAGAGAGGACTGAGCCTCTAAAACCTATTGGGCCTGCCAATATAAATACATATGAATCTCATGTTGATTGAAGATATGAAAGTAAGACCATAGATATTCATTCTACTTCGATGACTCCTACTTCTAGTGACCCTACTAACCGACAACTTTTAGATGAGATGATGATCCAACTGGGAGATATCTTAAGAATGGATCATAGATTGCAAAACATGAATGTCATAAATGCTCACACTAATGATTTGATACGACAAAAGTTCGAATATGATGCTACTTATGATGATGCGTTGGTCAAATACCTGAAGGGTGATCATTTAGTTCAGTTTCCTACTTACCCTATTTTTACTCCATATCAGCGGCAGAATATGAATGTGGAAGAAGAAGATGATGATGATGATGATTGGTGATCTTTCTTTTAGTGTATGTTTGATTGTACTTTGTTATTGTGTTGTTTGCTTTTGTTATATTGTTGAGACTATTTGTTAGATTGTGCGACTCTGTTTTATTGTTATGTTGTGAAACTGTAGTTTGTAAAACTATTTTCATTTATAGAATTCAGTTTAATTCTGTTGTTAATTTTAATACTTTGTTAAACGTAATGTAATTAACTCTTTCTCGGCAAATTTTATATATATTATGTGTAATTTAATATTTTAAGTTTTGTAGCTTATTATATTAGCACCTGCAGTATTTCAGAATTAAAGTTTCAAAATCATAACCTTCAACATGTTTGTCTTTTCTTTATGTATTTAATGTTTTCTTCACCCTTTACTTTTTAGTTCTTCATACTAAATGTTTTAAAAATTTAAGTTTGGGAGGAAAGAAAAAATCATTTTTAAAGAAAGAAACTTAATTTTATTTGTCCTCTTAGCCATATTTTAAAAAATTTTAAATTTAACATGACCTTTGGTATTAGGGGTTATTTTTAGATAACTATATTTATGTTTCTAATTATATAGTAAACTTAAGTAAATATTTTCAATAATAAAGATTAATTTTAGAGATTAAGATATTTGGTATAAAAGAATAAGACTAAGTTTTTCAATTTTAAGTAAAAAAATTTGTGTTTTTGAAATATTAAAAATCTTAAAGGTTTGTGTAAGAAGAAAAGAATTAAACTTTATGAAATCTTTAAGCTAATATAAATTTATTAAGTGAAGAAAATGTAAAAAGTTTTTTACTTTAAGAAGAGGATAGTGAAGTTCAAAAATCATTAAAGGCTATCCAGATATAGTAATCCTCACACATAAAAAAAGAAAAAGAAAAGAAAAGAAAATAAAATAAAAATTAAAGAAAAGATATGGGGAGAAGCTTGAGAAGATGCCTAATTAAAATTTTGCTTCACTTGAATCAATTTAAAAAAGAAGGCTTTGCTACATTTTCTAAACTTTTATTTGAGTATTACTTTAAATACTAGAAAGGTTTTATGAAGTTCTTTATCATATGAATACTTTAAGTGGCTTTAATATGATAATTTGCAATTTTTCTTGAAAAGAATAGTGAATCAGAAATCTTAGACTTGATTGCTAAATATTCTTATACCTTTAATATTAACAGGAGTTGTTTTAAATTTTTCTTAAGTTATACTATTGTATTTAGTGGACTAGGATATCAAAATCTAGAAGTTAAATTATTTATCATAAATCGTATTTTTATATAGTAGAGGAGTTACTTGATGACAAGTAACATGTAAGTTTGAGGGAATTTGTTACACAAAAAAATATATGCATTTTTAGACCCATATTTTATACTTATTTTTTGTGATATTGCACTTTATTGGAACGTATTTTCATGTTTTCTTGCAGATTGTTGATTTTTAGGACAAGAAGCAAAAAGGATAGAATTTAGAGTGAAAATGGTGTTTTTTAAAAAATGCTCAATGCCAAAAGTAGTGCAGATGGCGCAGACCAATAGAACAGATGTTGAATTTTACTCAGCACCGGCGACGCCGTTTGACAGAGAGCAGCAAGTTAAATTGTGAAACACTAGCGCCAACGGCGCCAGAATGGGCGTCGATGGCGCCAATGTCGGTTCAGCCCCTGTTTCTAGAAGATTTAACGAATTTGGACGCTTTTTAAAGAGTTTTTGGAGGCACCTAATGGAGAACCGACTAAAGGCTTTATTTGGGGTCAAAATTGATCAGAAAAATGATTCTTCCTAACATCTTATCGTCCCAATTCAACCTTCTACGCATCACACATTTTTCCATTTTTCATTCCACAACCATTTAGAGTCCATTGTTCTTACAATTTAGAGTTTTATGGTGAGATTACGAGTGAATTCTTCTCTAATAGTGTTAGAGAAGGAGAAAAGAGAGATTTCTTCTTCCTACATTTCCTAAAAGAGGCTACAAGGGATTTGCTTTGAGAAAAAGTTTTAGATAAGTGTTGTTTGTTTATTAGTCTTGTATGAACTTTCTTTTATTTATGAAATTTGTATTTCATTGTATTTTTCTCACGAAGTCTAAGTAGTTTACTTTATCTTTCTCCCTACTCTGAGATATGGTGAAATGAAGAGATAATATGATGTGCTCAATATTAAAATATAAAATAAAGCTGCTCATCAGCAGATTATCAGGATAAGCTGCTTATCAGCAGAAGCTGGATAAGCTGCAGCTGCCCCAAACAGACCCTTACTTCAATCATGAATTATTTGATGTGAACTTTTTTCCGAAATGAGTATTTCCTCTACAATTATTCCAATATTCTTTACTGGAACTTGCTAATTTTTTTAGAAGGATTCACATACGTATCACATAATTCTCATGGATTTACATTTCTAGCACCTTAAGTTTTAATCCCTCTACATACACATCTTTGCGCACATGCGCTAGAAGCCGTATCGATGTTGTTTTGACATGACACAAAAAACTGGGGTGGTATAAATGTAAGAATTGAAGTCTAGTTTGGAGATATGTTAACACAAAGGAATTGTGGGGTATGTGTGTAAATTTTTATTCGATTCTTCTTGGCCGGTTGCTCGGCATTATCGTTGTTTGGAAGAAAGATTGGGATGTCGTTCTAGCTTGTCATTCTTACTGTTTTGCCTCAACTCTTTCACCGTTTGGACATTATACATTCCTGGTTTCAGAGGCTTTATATGTCACTCTGGTGTTGATTCATCTACTGTTTTGGGGGGGCTTTGTGCCCCATTTAAATGCTGATTTTGAGGGACTTTACTTGCTGTTTTAATGTTGTTTGGAGGGTAATTAAATGATGTTTTGGGGACTGTTTTGGGCTGATTTCGCTGCAACTCCGAACTTAATTACTTTTTGATCTAGCCAATTGAATTGTTAAAATATGTTATGAAACATATGATCCGGGAAATGGAGTACTAGTTCTACAACAGAGTGAGGAAAACATTTGATTCCATGAAGGCGAATTTCGTTCATGGAATTAAGTGGAAATAAATAAGGAAACATACTTTTTTGAGTGTAGAATTGGAGAATCTTTAGGGTG
This sequence comes from Phalaenopsis hybrid cultivar, assembly GCA_002079205.1. Taxonomy (NCBI): domain Eukaryota; kingdom Viridiplantae; phylum Streptophyta; class Magnoliopsida; order Asparagales; family Orchidaceae; genus Phalaenopsis; species Phalaenopsis hybrid cultivar. Next base: position 7,918 of record JXCR01142670.1, read on the forward strand.
ACAAACTAAAATCTCCTATTTGTCTTAGTGTTTAAAAACAAAAGCGAGAGTTAACCTTCAGGTGGAGGGAAGTGGGAGCTCTCGAGTGGGAGCCAATATCCTCCAAGCCTAGCGACGGATTTAGGGACTAATGCTAAAATTAGCCAATGATTTTCTATAACAATGTATTAGGGTAGAGAATTAAAGCAGCTCCTATTTGGTACAATACATATTTGAACCATTTATCTCTTCTCATTTTACCAAAACCTAATTGTAGTGGGAAAGGTGTTTTTTCACATAAGACATCTTCATCTTATAAACATAGTTTAATAGTTTTGTAGTTACTATTTAAACTTTGTATTTCCTTTTTGTTATTAGTTAAATAATTTAGTTCTGATAATGTCTCGACATTCGAAATTAGTTGCAGTAATTTTGTTTTGACTTTCTGAGAATTTGCTAGTAAATTTATCATTTCAAATTTAAACCTTCCCCGTGGAATCGATATTTGGGGCTTAAATAGAAAGTCATTTATTAATTGATAACGATACGTATACTTGCGTAGAATCCTAACATTATTTTCTTAATTTTTTTATTAATAAAATATTGCATCAATAATCTGAGATGGTATTGTCTCATTCAACTAATTGTAAAAATCACATGAGATTGTATGGATGAGAATGTAATTCATATGATTGAGAGTAAACAAATATGGAAATAAACTTTGAAGGGTGTAGAATTGGAGAACTTTAGAGTGGCAGGCTAAAGCCCCCAATTTGATTTATAATTTTAGGTTTTGATTCGAAATGTTAGCCCCTAGGTGGAGGAAGAAAATAAAACAATAAAATGAGAGCTAGTATTTTCCCTAACTAGCCAATCTTCAAGACTATTAAAAATTTAAATTAGTCTTTGTTCTTTATAACATCTCTAGTAGAATTAAATAATATTATTGCTCCTATTTGGCACAACACAATCTGAAGACTTTCACAACAAAGTTTTTATACTTGTTATTGATTCATGATAAGGAAAAATATATTTTATTTATATTACCTTTATTTTACAAATATCTAATTAAGTTTAGTTAGTTGTTTACTTTACTTTCATTTAGCAAAAATTACAAAAAAAATCAAATTTTCATTCCTATTATAGCATCTAAAGTTTGAGTAAGAATATTTTGCTAAGTAAAAGTTGTTATCTAATTCTTCTGATTTTAATTGAATATTGACTTTTCTCCAAGTGGGATCAATATTCGGGGCTTAATCAAAAAATTATATATTACTTGATAACGATACGTATACTTGTGTAGTATCCCATCTTTAAATATATTAATTGTATTCTTATTTGCTTTGAAGTCAAGCTTTTGCCTATTTGTTACTAGTGGTCAAGTTTTTTGCGTCATTGCTCAGTAAGAATTATAAGTAAAGAAAAATTAAGAATATAGCTGAGCTTCACTTTTGTCATGTATAATCGTGATCAATATGTGACTTTAACATGAGCTTCACTTTTGTCATGATCGATTGGGATGACTGTGCACATCACAATCAAATTTTCAAAGCTACAACATGGAGTAACAAGTACAACTTCCCACATCTACCCATCAGGTAAATATTATTTAGTTGATGTTACATATACGTTGCAGCGAGAGTTTCTCAAGCCCTATCCTGATATGAGAAACCACGTATCTGACTTTAAGTAAGCCAACAATGTCACACGAGACAGGAAAGAAATGTTCAACAAAAGACATTCGTCCTTGTGCATTGTCATTGAGATGACATTTGGATTTTTTTAAGAAAATGGGTATACATCACGATGTCATCTTACCCATCTGCCAAACAAGTGCAAATTATGATTGTTGTCATGACTTTCCAAAATTATATTCGACGGCATCATTCTCGCAACGACATTAACTTTCGTAGGGAGGATGAGGATCATGGGCATGTCTCTGCTAAGGCATATGAGTACCGTCTTGGACAGTCTTTGTGACAGGATGAAACTGATGTCCCTGAGACCAGTACTAAAAACGGGAAAGGTGCAAGCGAGATAACAGAGTTGAGGGAACAAAACAGATGTGATAGTGAGATTGTGATTTGAGTATTCATTATATTATTAATTGTAAGGGTTATTGAAGAGATTCACTATTTATTGTGCTTGTATTTTATATAGCTCATTTTTATTTACATTCCTTATGTATTTGATATTGATTGTTTGGGTTTTTTACACCGTAAGTGTTTTTTTTTCATTTTACATTTATTTTATTTTTCTTTTGGTGGGTTTTGGAGGTCTATGATGAGATGTTTAACCTTATGGGTTCTTCTGGATTGTCTGTTCGTTATTATTGGTTGGTGTCACATGTAAAATCCTAATGAAGGCAACCAAGTTCCATTCTTTCTTTTGGCACTGCAGATTTGAAGAATCTTCTAGATGGCCTTATTTGGTGATCTGTATATGTGACATAAATAAGATTGAAATTACGTGGGCTAAAGAAAAAAAAAGGTCTATTGTCATCTTGTAGTGACAGATTCGTTGGTTGATATATTGAGTTCTCTGAGACCTCACAACTGCATAAAATTATAATTATTTACTTTTTAAAACAATTTTTACTAGTGTTGTGTCTAATGAGATGTGTTTTAAAGTATTCAAAATAAATGAGTTCAAGGATTTTTGGTATCTCCCATGTATTGCGCCGCTACTCTGGACTTCAAAATTTTATGCTAACTTCACGTCAGTCACATAGCTACGGGAGACAGTTTTATAGGTGTCCTTAGAGAATCATAAAAAACTAACTTTTTTTTTAATTGAGCAGATAGACTAGAAGATTTTGCCAAGTGATCTGGCATGGATAATATCTCTAGAGAACGGATTAACTTGTGACTTACGTTATCTGCATTTTAAAAATAATATTATCATATTATTAAATGTTATTTTAACCATCTTTTTCTTAATGTTAATAATAATGATAATCATTGTTAGGTAATGTGCATGTCTTTTTTTTGTACAGTTCTATACTGAATTTTTGCTTCAGAAATTAAAAATATATTGGTATGATAGTACTATACAATGACATAATGATCATTTGTCCAAAAACAGCTGCAACACCACTATTTTTAAATTATAAAAAACGAATAGGCAACAACAACTTCTACACAATATTTTTTTTTGTGGCAACGGCTATACAGTAGCTTATTATTAATCTACAACTGCCCAAACAAACCCATAGAAATTTAGTTTTTGGAGTTGCTAGAAATATTGTAGATGATGAAGGCCTTCCTTTTGCCCTTTTCTTTTATTAGGGTGACCATATTTCATAATATATTAACTAAAACGAGGCTATAAAAATAAAAAATTAAAAATTAAAAAAGTTTTCACAATTTAAGAGTTCATTGAAGCTCTTTTCTCTCTAGGATGTCACAGGTGTAATTGTTATATGCTGCGTGCATATTTTCAAGCATTAACTAGAGTAATTAAACAATTAAAAGTTCCATGTTTAAATAAGTGCTTTCAGAAACTAAAATTATTAACCATATAATCCTATTTTTGTTTTAGGGCGTTATCAGCACAGAATGTCTATTTTGATCTCTGTACCAAGAAATGAACAAGAAAATATTCTCAAATGAACTTATTTCAGCTCAATGTCCACATAAAAAACTCCTAAAACTGATTGTATTCATCAACGGAATATAAAAAGTACTACTTGCAGTACATATCTGACAAAGACCATTAGGAAAATAAGAAAAAAGAAGACCTCTCAAATTTTCTACTGAGCATACCAGTTTCTGTAAACTATCTGCCTGCATATGAAATAAAGATCACAGGAACAATCTTTCTTGCGCATCCCAGTAATAAATTACATTTGCCTCATCATGGACCTCTGTACCTACGGAAGCAAGAGAGACAACCTTGACGCTGATCAAGAGGAATCATTCCCCCTCCTTTCGATACATCAATAGACTCCAACAAGATTACTACTTCATCCATTTCAGGTCTTTTGTCAGGATTTGCATCCCAGCATTTTTTCATGGTACTTGCAAGAGAGCTGGGGCAGCAGCGCGGTATTTCTGGTCTCAAGTTCTGCAGGTTCACAAGCAAAAGAAAATATATATATGTCTGAGATTAAAAACTTTATTAAAATATTTTAAAAAAAATACCATTCTTCATCCCAGTAATTCTGTTGGCATTTATCAAAGTGTTTCTGGAATTTTAGGAAAAAAAATAATACATTTCTTCATCCAAGAAACGGTTATTTATGATGATCTGGAGTATGAAATGTCAAGGTCAGAGGCATTTTCATTCATGTATATTTCATATAGATGTTCAGAAATACAGTAAATGCATTAAAATTTCCTTCCCCAGTCTTATATGCTAAAACCAGGAAATTATAACATGATTACAGAATTTATTCATATAAAGGCTATCAGAAACTTTTAGTCATCAAAATTATTTCAAATGTTGTTATTATCTTTGGACTAGAAATGCTTTAACATAGCAAAAGATATGGGTGCCCAAGATCACATATAACACAATCGCTGCTGATCATGATTGATTCAGGTGTTCCTGGCCCATTTTCTTCTAATTAATACTTCGTACTTTTCCAGGTTTTCCTCCTTGATATTTCCGTAAGTAGAGAATCTATACCTGTCGAACAACAGCAGATGTGATCTCTGAGAAACTGAGATCAGGATATGGCATATCACAGCAGTAGATCTCCCACAAACAGATTCCAAAACTGTAAACATCGCATTTACGATTGTAAGGATTGCCATTGAGGACCTGTCATCAGTTTTCAGTGAAAAAGCATAAGCAGTCGGTTTGAAAAGTATAAGAAGAAAAGAGAATCAGAAAGTGGTTATTATTGAATGTTATTTGGTGCAAGCATGTGTGACTATATAAACAAGAGGAGGAAATAAGAAACTGCACGCCCACAACACCTTAGGCCAAGTTAAAATCAAGTTATAAGAGACCAATCAGATCCACTAGCCTGTTCTGTATGACAACCCACCTAAACAAATCGATCACTCAAATCAGTTAGATGGCTCAATTAGATAGATCGACAAGTTAATTCGGCTAGTCATCCGATTGCAATGTCAATGTCTAAACAGATTGAATCATTGCCAAAAAATCAGATTGCAAAGTCAATGTCTAAAAACAAGTAGGCTCACAATATACACAAGGGACAATGGACTACTTAGTTTGTATTTTATTACGTACTCTATGCAGTTTAATATTTTTATTTTTTGAGAACCTTCTATATAGTACACCGCAAGCCAACTTAACCTATAAATATAGATTACCAACATGACATTTAGGAGGCCCTTTTAGTGAGAAATCTTACAAAAGGTTTTCCTAACCCAAAGGATTTCCATTAAGAGCAATTAATATCACAAGGGATTTCCCCTCGTCCTTCTCGTCTCTCTCTTCATTTATTCTTCTCTTACATAACTCTTTCCTTGGTGGCATAACCCAAATATATACCAGTGGTGAGTATGGACCAAGTCACAAAATAGACGTGGAGTTTTTCATGAA
>JXCR01142671.1:11382-27822 GCA_002079205.1 Phalaenopsis hybrid cultivar
CAACTAAACTCCAATAACACAAGGAAAACACAACATTAATCGAAAGTAACACCAAAAAATGCTACAATAACACCACATCCCCACTTCAATAACATAACATTACACATCAAATAACACCGAAATAACAACGCAATAGCATCGAAATAACACCATAACAATACCAACGTAAAACAACAATAACAAATCACTACAATCAAAAACTTTATTACACCAATAACACAACAATAACACCAAAATAACACCATCATAACACAGCAATAACACAAAATTAACACCAGTATAACAACTCAAAAGTGCTACAGTCCCACATCAATAAAATAAAAACATTACATCTTTAAAGATAGTTCAATAACACCAGAATAACTCAAGTATAAAACACCAAAAACACCCTAGTAATGTCACTATAACACCAGATTAACTAAAGAACAATACTCAATAACACAATTTCAGGCGCAGCTAAACTCACCTCCGTTTCGAACATCCGCCAATATTTTTAAAATCCATCATCATTTTCCGGTAGAGAGAGACCGGTGCGACGCAAAACCCTAGCTGACGAAAACATAAATGAAAACTTGACAAAATAAAGCTTAAACGTGACAAAATAAAGCGTTTTCGAAGGCCTGGGCTAGGATTGGGTTCATTTTTATATTGGTGGGACCAAGTATTTCACGCGGCAAGCTTTTATTAGAGCCCGGACGCAAATTTGTGTCTGGTCTCCGGCCTATTATTTTTCTATTCGAAGAGGTTGATTAATTTTCTATTTTTATTTCTTTCTTTTTGTCTCCCAAAAAAATGGCTTTCATGACGCCTTCATTACTTCGCCTTTGTCGCCACAGTTTTTTTTCCGCAGCAAGAACTCCGGAGCTTTTTCCAGCAACATGCCCTACTCCAGAGCTTTTTCCATCAGTAGACCCTCCTTCGAAGCTTTGACTTANTGGGTTCATTTTTATATTGGTGGGACCAAGTATTTCACGCGGCAAGCTTTTATTAGTGCCCGGACGCAAATTTGTGTCTGGTCTCCGGCCTAATATTTTTCTATTCGAAGAGGTTGATTAATTTTCTATTTTTATTTTACTTTTTGTCTCCCAAAAAAATGGCTTTCATGACGCCTTCATTACTTCTCCTTTGTCGCAACAGTTTTTTTTCCGCAGCAAGCACTCCGAAGCTTTTTCCAGCAACATGCCCTACTCCAGAGCTTTTTCCATCAGTAGACCCTCCTTCGAAGCTTTGACTTATAGTAAGCTCTCCGGAGCTTTTTCTTGCAGCAAAACTTCCTCCAAAGCTTTTTCCTGCGACAGCCCCTCCAGAGATTTTTCTTGCGACAACTCATGCCCTGCAACTTTTCTTGTAGGTTCTCTACTTTCTTACAAACCCCCTGCAGCATTACCTGTAGCAGTTTTCCAACTACCTACGGGAACTACATAAATTATTTTCCATGTAGGTCATGCTCAGATGTTTTTCTTGTAAAATGTCTACTTCCCTACAAATTTCCTTACAATATTACCTATAGCAGTCTTCCACCTACCTCCAGGAACTACAGAAGCTACAGTCAAAAACAATATCAGTCAATTAGCAATATCCATATAAGTTCTTGGGGATGCAGACTTCAAGTTCTATCTCACTAAGCATCATCCTCGTCAATTATTTGATGATTTCAAATCCAAGTTGAACATGATCAGCATCTATGTTTCAACTTGAGAGGGAGTGTCAGAAGTTATTAGTATTGATTTATTCCCGTTCATATTATTTCTTATATTATGTATTTCTTATTTTATGTCTTTCCTTTTATCTCCGAATAGTTATTAGGAATTGAGATATAGATGTTATATCTTTCCTATTTTAGAATTGGTNAAGAAACAAGGCATATATAAATGACAAACTTTGTAGCAATTGCATATATATATTTGATAACTTTGCATATAGCATTTAAGTCCAATTCTACCAGAAAAAAGCCTCCATAAATGTGGTGATTATAATAACTACCATTTTTAACTTTTCAAAAACTGAAATACAGAATTTCAAGCATATGCAAGGTGGTAGATATGAAAAAATTAGAAGTTTTGGCTTAGATATGTAAATAACCTCCAGTGCAGTGGTATGAAACAAATGCAGTAAGAAGTTCTTCATCAACAATGGCTAAAGCAATATATACCACTTCTAAATAAAGAATGAGTGATATGAATGTAAAACTTCCAAACAAAATTACCAAAAATGACACTTAAAGCAAATGCACTATATAAAAATGAAATCAGATGACTAAAAATCTCACTCTGCAAATCACATTTAAAGCAAATGCACTATACAAAAGCAATATATATGATACTTTGAAGTGCAACAATGGATTTCAGATATGTAGCAGCGGTTGCCCTTAAAAAATTGGGTCATCCAAGCTGCTAAAAATTTTGTCCATCATAAATTCTTCACCAACAATGGATTCCAGATAAATCTCACTCTGCATATATGATACTTTGAAGTGCAACATATATTCCTCTTCATCATAATATCATCACCAACAATGGCTCATGCAATACATACCACTTCTAAGATAATACCCACAATGATTTCCAAGTCTCACTCTGCATATATGATACTTTGAAGTGCAACATATATTCATCTTCATCATAATATCATCACCAACAATGGCTCATGCAATACAAACCACTTCTAAGATGATACCCACAATGATTTCCACGCAAGAAACCATATTTTTAAAAGATTTGACAAGGACCTAATAATACTCGCAACGATTTACTCAATTACAAGGACCTGATAAAAAGAATATGCTCTATAATACCATAATAGAATAACACCTTTCATTATAATGTCATAATAGCATAACACTTTTCATACTAATACCATTCAAGTCTTCCATATTAAAACAGGTGAACATAAAAATGCCAAACATAGTTATGTAACAGCAGGTGAATGTAGAATTGCCCCCCGCAATTAACCCACCAAACAATAATAATAATTATCCCACCAAACAGAACTAATAAAAAAACTGCAGATAAAAAAAAATGCTTACTGCCAACAGATTGTCCTTACAGAAAACCCTCAAATAAGGAATCATTCATAGTTGTCTAGCCAAACTTTAAAATACATTACTTAACATCTTTCGCTAATGTCATCTACTATTAGATCTCTCAAAGCTGTCATTTCTGATGCCACTTCACCATCTCTGGTGTTTGTTTCAAGTGAATCCATTTCAAGCTGTGGTATGGTGCGGCCCACATGGTACTCGAATGCTTCGAGGGGAATTTGCTGTAAATCTGCATCAACCACGGCAAATTTTGCATCAATTCTTGTAGGATGACTTATAATAAAGTTATGTAGTGTCATGGTGGCCACTATTATCTGGACCTGCTTCGGAAATGGATAAGTGGGCATATCACACAATATAACTCATTTCTTCTTCCACACTCCAAATGATCGTTCGATTATGTCTTGCAATGATGAATGTCTTTTATTTAATATTTTTTCTTCCAACGTGCTACACCGCTTGACCTTCCAAAATCTGGGATATGATACTTTGTATCTGGATACGGCTTAAGAAACCCCCTTTGTAAGGGATATTCGGCGTCGACCAAATAGCACTTACCTGTTACGTGATGTTTGTTACAAATGGAAGTTCAAAAGAAAATTAATTTCTCAAATATACGTATCTAGAGGAGGCTAAGGGAACCCATATGCTCGGTGAACAAATGATAAAAATTGCATATAGATCTTGTCATATGAGACTGCATATAGATCGGCATAAAGATTGCTTATACTTCTTCTCATATCAAATTTTTAATAGCCACAACAACAAAATGAAATCCCCCACATTCACCGAAATATATATCAAGCATATCATAAGTTAAAAACAGAGATCAAGCATATGGAACACCGTTAAAATAGATCAAAATCTCCATTCTTCATATTCCATAAATGTAACTGAGGGAGAAAGAGATTGGTGGATCTATATTCGTGAAGAGATCACCGTTGGATCTATATTCCAGAAATGTAACAGAGGAGAGAGAGAGCGAGAAACATTCCACACAGTGAATCAAAATCTCTACTCTTCATATATTTCAAAAAAAAGTGGATCTAGATTTTCACTATAAATATTCCTCTACCAACAACTAGATCTAGGCTTTTAGCCACTAAACACCTCCACATTCACTGAAAATTTCAACAGATGGATGGTCCAGAGCTTTCTCGTCGAGTTGGGGAAGGGGGGAAAGAAAATGGATCCTTACCTGTCGAACGAATTCGTGCGAGTAAGCGGGATGCAGGAGATAAGCATTCGAATCCAAGAGGAAAGTCCATCAAGAAAGCCTTCGAATCCAAGAGGAAAGCCTCTGATGCGGAACTGTTTCATGAGGGCAACGGGGTAAAACCTAGGAGACCGAATGCGGATCGCGTGGATAGACCCGCGATCCACGTGTAATGTAAAATAAGAAACGGCGTTTTCATTAACGCGCCCCCAAAGTGAGAAACAAACACTTTGGCAGAATTTTCAAAACGCCGCCGCACCGATACTATGTCCCAAATGGGCCCTTAATCTTCTTCGAATTCGGCCAGAAACTACTGTGGTCCTTTTGAACAGTAAATTCAATATGTTGTGCACAGGCACAATATTGTTCATATGCTTTCTTCTCATCGTGAACAATTGTTCGAAGAAAACTATCTGCAATTGGATCATTGCAAATAATTTCATGCTTGGGGAACTGCAAATTCATAAAATATACAAAACTTGATTATATATGAAAAAAATACCAATCAAATACAAAAATCTATATAAAACCAAGACAATCCACTAGGAACTTAATAATCACAATGTCAGAATAACACCACAATATCACGGGAATGACACTAAAAAAGCACTACAATAACACAAGAACACCAGAGAAGTGTCGCAATAACATCACATTCCCACTTCAATAAAACTATAACATTACACATCCAATAACACCGCAATAACAAAGAAATAAAACAGAAATATCACCAGAATAATACCAGGATAACACCATTAGAACACCAAAATAACACCCCAATAAAATCAAACAATTAACCTCCAATAACACCAGAAAAGCATAATAATAACACATGAATAATACCAGAGAAATGTCGCAATAACACAACATCAACACATCAATAAAAATGTAACATTACACATTCAATGACGCCACAATAACACTGGAATAAAATCAGAATAACAATATTAGAACACCAAAATAACTCTACAATAACACCAGAATAAAACGAAGCAACTAAACTCCAATAACACGAGGAAAACACAACATTAATCGACAGTAACACCAAAAAATGCTACAATAACACCACATCCCCATTTCAATAAAAACATAACATTACACATCAAATAACACCGAAATAACAACGCAATAGCATCGAAATAACACCATAACAATACCAACGTAAAACAACAATAACAAATCACTACAATCAAAAACTTTATTACACCAATAACACAACAATAACACCAAAATAACATCATCATAACACAGCAATAACACAAAATTAACACCAGTATAACAACTCAAAAGTGCTACAATCCCACATCAATAAAATAAAAACATTATATCTTTAAAGATAGTTCAATAACACCAGAATAACTCAAGTATAAAACACCAAAAACACCCTAGTAATGTCACTATAACACTAGATTAACTAAACAACAATACTCAATAACACAAGTTCAGGAGCAGCTAAACTCATCTCCGTTTCGAACATCCGCCAATATTTTTAAAATCCATCATCATTTTCCGGTAGAGAGAGACGTCCATCGGTGCGACGCAAAACCCTAGCTGACGAAAACATAAATGAAAAACTTGACAAAATAAAGCTTAGACGTGACAAAATAAAGCGTTTTCGAAGGCCTGGGCTGGGATTGGGTTCATTTTTATATTGGTGGGACCAAGTATTTCACGCGGCAAGCTTTTATTAGTGCCCGGACGCAAATTTGTGTCTGGTCTCCGGCCTAATATTTTTCTATTCGAAGAGGTTGATTAATTTTCTATTTTTATTTTACTTTTTGTCTCCCAAAAAAATGGCTTTCATGACGCCTTCATTACTTCTCCTTTGTCGCAACAGTTTTTTTTCCGCAGCAAGCACTCCGAAGCTTTTTCCAGCAACATGCCCTACTCCAGAGCTTTTTCCATCAGTAGACCCTCCTTCGAAGCTTTGACTTATAGTAGGCTCTCCGGAGCTTTTTCTTGCAGCAAAACATCCTCCAAAGCTTTTTCCTGCGACAGCCCCTCCAGAGATTTTTCTTGCGACAACTCATGCCCTGCAACTTTTCTTGTAGGTTCTCTACTTTCTTACAAACCCCCTGCAGCATTACCTGTAGCAGTTTTCCAACTACCTACGGGAACTACATAAATTATTTTCCATGTAGGTCATGCTCAGATGTTTTTCTTGTAAAATGTCTACTTCCCTACAAATTTCCTTACAATATTACCTATAGCAGTCTTCCACCTACCTCCAGGAACTACAGAAGCTACAGTCAAAAACAATATCAGTCAATTAGCAATATCCATATAAGTTCTTGGGGATGCAGACTTCAAGTTCTATCTCACTAAGCATCATCCTCGTCAATTATTTGATGATTTCAAATCCAAGTTGAACATGATCAGCATCTATGTTTCAACTTGAGAGGGAGTGTCAGAAGTTATTAGTATTGATTTATTCCCGTTCATATTATTTCTTATATTATGTATTTCTTATTTTATGTCTTTCCTTTTATCTCCGAATAGTTATTAGGAATTGAGATATAGATGTTATATCTTTCCTATTTTAGAATTGGTGTAAGTTGTATTTATACATTTGTATGAAAATAGAGTATTCCGCTCTACTCAAAACCTACACAAACAAAAAAAAATAACATATAACATAATAAGAAACATAATAAAATAAGATAAAACTGAATATTGAAAAAAACATGTTTACCATGTGGTGGCCACATGATCGGCGGTTAGGATCACCTAACAAGGACAGAATTCCACAAACCAATACAGACTAGCTTCGATGTAATGGTCACATTTCAATCAGATCTTACGGGTGGGAGCACTTTGAGTACAAGTATCAACCAAAAAAAAAACATAGGCTTAATCACACCGTTATGTCAGTTTCTATATTTGTTCAATGAGAATTGAAGCATGTAACAACCTGAAAACAGACGAATTGGTCAGGGAGTTTGTTCATAGTTTCATATTGTAGGAAAGTATACTGATCTCAGAATATTTGGCATCCAATGTAAATTATCCATAAAAATTTAAGTAAATAATCCTTAGTTTCAACTTTAGTTTATTCCCTGCAATCAACTAAACAATGCAAGTAAGATTGCGTGCAAAAAACATGTTTACGGTTGGACACCAAAAGTGGGCCAAACTGCCAAAAAGAGATAGTTCATTATGAACAAATTACAATGCCGTCTAGTCAAATCACATGCCATTTTTTTGTTAACTTCACAAAAAACTACTAACTTAACAACAGATTTCTACTATTTCCAGCGGTAGCAACTAAGCAATCGGTAAATGGTGCCCACATCTACATAATAAAGGTTCACCACTAAACAAGGTCCCCTGCTGTTTAATAATATATGGCCAAAAGGTTTTAAACTAAAATATTTTAAAAAAAAATTTAAATCACGCTAAAAAATTGAAGTTTTAATTCTAATTGAATGGCATACCTGGAACTTTTGGGAAACTGTAACATGTTGATGTTCAACGGTTAGAGTCATCGAAGGTGGGGAAACATCAAATACAGTATTCTCCCCCTTGTAGTAAGGCAGAAGATCATAAACCCCTTAAGCATAGAAGAAATAATATTAACTCTAGATTTAAAGAAATGCATGATTAGTAAGAAACAAAAGATTCTCAGTTATGTTCAAGTAATCATCAAAATATACATTTCTAACACCTTCGTGCCTCTGGTCACCACAAAGTAATTAAGAAATGAAATGAATTAACTTGCACAAACATGTTAAGCAAAAAATANACCACAAAGTAATTAAGAAATGAAATGAATTAACTTGCACAAACATGTTAAGCAAAAAATAAACGATAAANTAATACCTTCATGCCTCTGGTCACCACAAAGTAATTAAGAAATGAAATGAATTAACTTGCACAAACATGTTAAGCAAAAAATAAAAGATAAAACAATCTTCTTCATCATAAAAAATCATATTTAGATGTGCACTAAGAGTATACAAGACTTTGATTTAGTTGTAACAGAAACAGCAGGAAAAGGAAATCTTGATTTTTCTTCTTGTTTGGTTTGTGGGGGGGAAGAGGAATCCTTCATCATTTCTAAACCATTTTTCTTCTTGTTTAGTTTGGGTATGTTTTATTATATAAGAAATTTTTATTTATTTAACTAGATGTTTTTAAAATTTATTTCAAAACATTTTTAATGAATATCAGTGATTTGATTTGGAACAATTAAATTAAGAAAAACAGCCTACTTGCAAAGAAGTTTCTTGCGGAAGGAGGACAGACCAAAACATTGGAAGGTAGATGTTAGGGTCGAATTTTTTAAATTATATAAATTTAATTAAATAAATATGGTATGATATTAACATTAAATATTTATGAATTAAAATTAGGTATCATAAGTGGAAGATTAGGTGTGAAGAAATATCAATCCAAGCAATAGTTTGGAAAACTAATAGTTTGGGTGTTTTATTTATATATGGCATTTTGTTTAATTAACTAAAAGGTTATTAAGAAGATATAAAAACAATAAATCAATTAAAATTTGATTCAACGAACTGGTGTTTTGAGTCGTGGTTTCGTAAAAGAGGTAGAGTCAAATAGAAGATAATAGTAAGAAGAATTAAGCAAAGGATTAAGCTTGTAAAGAGTTCCTTTAAGGCAAACAGGAGTAATTGATTTCTTATGTGTATTAAATTAATGCTTTATTTAAAAATAACTAGAATAATTGTCTTAAAAATACCTGCATTTCTAATTATATGCATGCTGAAAGTTAAAGGATCTTTGAAATAGAAATAAATGAAACAGAAAAGGATTTCTCAAATGCAAAACATTAAATAAATTAGAATGTACCCTTTATGGTACTACTTAAGAACGCCATTTTACNTTTTGGAAAACTAATAGTTTGGGTGTTTTATTTATATATGGCATTTTCTTTAATTAACTAAAAGGTTATTAAGTAGATATAAAAACAATAAATCAATTAAAATTTGATTCAACGAACTGGTGTTTTGAATCGTGGTTTCGTAAAAGAGGTAGAGTCAAATAGAAGATAATAGTAAGAAGAATTAAGCAAAGGATTAAGCTTGTAAAGAGTTCCTTTAAGGCAAACAGGAGTAATTGATTTCTTATGTGTATTAAATTAATGCTTTATTTAAAAATAACTAGAATAATTGTCTTAAAAATACCTGCATTTCTAATTATATGCATGTTGAAAGTTAAAGGATCTTTGAAATAGAAATAAATGAAACAGAAAAGGATTTCTCAAATGCAATACATTAAATCAATTAGAATGTACCCTTTATGGTACTACTTAAGAATGCCATTTTACCCGTGCATGAAAAATGAAAAAGAAATTGTAAAGATGTACCCTCGGGTGCACAATTTTAAGGGTACCTATAGATACAAACTTTTGATAGTACGTACGTGTACAACTTTTTGAGGATAACTATCAGTATGACGGTAATCCTAATATAATTCTTAAAAAGGTTTAAAAAATATAAATACTTAAATTAAAACAAGAATGGTTACTTTAAAATCAAAGCATACAATTTGATTAATTAATGAATCACAATTTTTTGACATCTATGCATAGTATTTGCATATTAATTTAAAGCACAATAAGATAATAATTTTTAACTAAATTGTCGCAAGCATAGTATTTAAATTAATTGCTTTGTTCAGGTAAGACGCTAGGTTGATATGACTGAAATAAAAGATTTTTTTACAAGAGGAAGATTACTGACGCTAGGTAATAGGTTGCTTGTTATGGTTCTAGTTTCTAATACTACTTATTTCTAATTGATGTTATATTATTATTGTTTGGATTGTGATTTTTTACTTTTAGACTATGAAATTGTTTTGATTGGGTTCAATTACAAATTAGTAAGACTTTCTTATTTTTAGTGGCTTTTTTAATTATTGAAATTTATGATGATTTATTCTATAATTAAAAGAAAAAGTTAATACCATCCGACCAGAGTTCTTGACTTGATTAATTCAAGTCATCAAGCCGGTCATAACAGTAGCTCTCGAGTGAGAGTCAATAAAGATGAAATTCAAGTGTCAAAGGATGAATTTTGAAGTTAGATTGTGAGGTAAGTGTATGCATGTAATTAATTAATTTGATTACAAAAACGCCTTTTATATTATTTTACTGCTGCTCCTATTAATTGTGAACTACAGCTAATACAAAGAGAGTTTCCCTTTGATTGTGTGATAGTAGAAAAGAATTTAGGACTGAATGCAGCGAAATTATTTTGAGGTAAAAGCAATAATTGAAAATAGGTTTGGGTTGAATTAAACTTTAATTTAAGAAATTCCTAAAATTTATAGAAAAAATGTTTTCCAAGCCTCCAAGGGAAAGTCTTGCAGCAAGGTTGAACTAAAAACTCAAGTGAGATAATCGATTGTTAAATTAAGAGGCAAAATAAAATGTTTTATCGGATCATACTTGCTAATGTTCACTAGTATAATCCTTATTACGTAATTGGCATTCAACTTCCACATGATTATCACTGCAGCCTAATCTAGTGATTCACATGGATACCTGCATATTTCCAGTTCATAGTTTTTCATAGAAAAATAAGATGAAATGCAACTTGTTGATTTTACCTGTTACATTGTACTTCGAATGCGCTTTAATAAAATCAACTGTTGCAAGTGCATCTTGGTTAAGCAATTAAATGCGTATAAAATGATTATAACTGATAAACAAGATCGAGAACATGTCAAGTGTTATAATAGGTAGATTGTTTTACTGCTGACCAATATAGAACAAGCAAAATTCTGATGAGATAAATCTAGAAAGAAATATGATTGAATTCTCAATTCTTAATATTGAGAATAGTAGATTATTTCATATCAATAGACGTAATCGTCAGATGACCAATATTTATCAGCAGTTATAATAGTTGATGTGCAGGATGAAGACCAGAGGAAACAAAATAAGCCAAAGTCTATCCAAACATAATGTGACATTTCTAAGACAGAAAGTGGAAAATAAGAATAAAAACGCATAAAAAAAATTTCATGCATGGCATCGTAACAAGTGATGAATAAAATAATTGTCAATGGTCATTTTAATTACTTTGCCAACTACTTTATTGTTTTTAGTGATATTTTCTATACTTTTAAGCATCTCTTTTTATTTGTATTGTCTTCACACAATCTCTTCTCTTTTATAAAATGAATATTATTTTAGCATTGTTTATCTCATTAAGTCTGTAGCTTATCCAATAAGATTATATTGCTTTTCAAGAAGGGATAAGGAGCAGGTCGATCTTTAGCCAGATGCTTTGTCTATTGTACAGCTTTTCTAAACCTAAAAATTTTGAAAGAATATAGAAATCTTTTGCGATATGT
Organism: Phalaenopsis hybrid cultivar; assembly: GCA_002079205.1. NCBI lineage: Eukaryota > Viridiplantae > Streptophyta > Magnoliopsida > Asparagales > Orchidaceae > Phalaenopsis > Phalaenopsis hybrid cultivar. The sequence continues at coordinate 22,962 of JXCR01142671.1, forward strand.
ACGCTTTATATTTAAAAAGCTATGTATATTATTTATGGACTATTTTTCCACGATTCCTGTGTATGATATAAATGAATATTTGATGAATTGAACTATAATGATTTTCTTGACACAATTTAGTGAAAAATTCTTCACTTAAACCTGATTTTTTTTACAAATAAGGAGTATTGGTGAAAACTGGATTCGACTGAGTCACCCTCCTCTGCTACGCCGCTGTTTGACCCAAGGAGAGTTAGCTAGGGTCTGACAATCTACTCCATGAGTGTTATTTTTAGTCATGAAACTGCATGAGGTATGGGTTTGTAACATGCATTTTCCACGGCGTCGTGGGTATGTGGAAAGAAATACAATGCAAAACTTTGCCAAATACAATCAAGGTCATTAACTGTCAAATAGCATAATATATAATCCTGATGTAGCATTGACATAAAATACAACACTTGAATATCAAAGACAAAAAAATGTAGAACTCCAACAATGGCAGACAGATTGCGTTCATCTACAAATTACAAATAAAAAAATAGAGTTACAGCACAATGGAAAAGCAATTGGAGAGCAAAGAGATTACCGCATGGTAAAGAGTTAAAAGTAAACTTTCCATCAGAATTTGATATGGAATGACAAAGGGCCTTCTTCTGACTGAGAGGATTCCCAACTCCTTGCGGGCAATGCACTTCTAAAACATCATCTGAATACAAATATATATGGACTCCTAAAATAGGATTCCCCTGCAACAACAAAGATAATTCATCATGCGCAAACTGGGTTTAATGATCAGATCACCATAGCTATATTAAAAAACCACACTACTGATGGGATCACTTTCAACGCACTTCTAATCTTAATACATAAACCTATTATTTCCCATAAAAAGGTAAACCATTGAAAGATATTTGATCTTAAATTTTCTTTCAAAGTGAACTCTGACCCAAAAAAAAGAAGGCTGTCTGACAGCTTTCTTGTATAACCCGTTCCATCTTGCCCAATAAATATTTTACCATTAAAAAGAATATAAATAAACCAGCAAGATCAATCTTGCTAATAACCTCACTGCAACAAGTTATTTTTCCTTTGAAACACCCCACCTGATCCGCCGTAAGAAATTGAAATTTGTCAAGTGTTTCAAAATGACTGGCATAATCTACGATCAGTCAAAACATGCAAAGCAAATACAAGCTTCTATTACAGAGAGGTATACAAACCTACAAGAACACAGCATGTAATTATAACATCCGTGAAATAACAAAAACTTCAATACATAGATGAATGAATAAATTAGAACCTTATTAAAATCAAAGCATATTTGTCTTTGTGCTCATTTGCAGTACCTGGGAAACTACAAAACCATGAAGATCATAACCAGGCACGTAGAAGATATCATCCACCACCGTATTTTCAAAGCCCAAATTGACCTGCAGAGTGAAAGTCGATCATATTAGTCTAATCGACACATAATTCCATATATAGAGCCAATGTCACATCTCATACCTCAGATGAACCTCTAAGTTCAACTCCCAAATTAGGATGTGAAGCTCTTAATTTGTATACTCCTGCAACAAAAAGTGCAGTCAGTAAAAAAATATGTATGTATTTCAAATTCAGTAATTCATAGTGGATCCTTAATGGGAAAAAGGCTAGTTGTTGTTTCTTTACCATCTACAAGCATATGTCAACTACCATCTTTCCTAGAAAATAATTCAACAGAGATGGTGTAGACTCATACTTTTCCTAATAAATCCCTTTTTAAATAATTCATTAGCATGCATTGTTAGTTTAACATATTTAGAAGATTTAACAACAACCATTCTTCAATTAACATTCAGCACATTAATGTTAAACCTACAAAAATAAATGACATCCAAATTATTTAACCATGTTTTACCAAGAATAATATAACAAAAAATCCATGAACAACAATTTAAGCCAGGCTCTATCAGCACAGTATTAAATTGAATAGAAACTAGATTCAATTGGGTCATAAAAATATCAACCTGCCCATGTTACCGCATATGGTTGTAAATGACATTGAGGTATTAGATTCATGCAATTAATAGTCGACTTCAACACAACATTCACACAACTATCACCATCAATAATATACTCCCAAGTTTTTTCTTGAGCTTAATAAATTTATAAATTTCTAGTTCTTTTCCAATCAAATTCAACATTATCGTAGCCATAGTGCAATCCATAACACGATCGATGTTCCCATCAAAATATTCAAAAGGATCAATGATGTTGTGCACTAGATTGAATTGCTGTAATATTTTTACCACATTCAAAGTCACAAAATTATCGCCATACTAACAGGATTCAAATATTCCAACGAAGAAAGTGAAGCCCCTCCAACCCAAAGAAAATGAGGTGGGTATCNCTGTGCACTAGATTAAATTGCTGTAATATTTTTACCACATTCAAAGTCACAAAATTATCGCCATACTACCAGGATTCAAATATTCCAACGAAGAAAGTGAAGCCCCTCCAACCCAAAGAAAATGAGGTGGGTATCCATCCCNTTGTGCACTAGATTGACTAGCTGTAATATTTTTACCACATTCAAAGTCACAAAATTATCGTCGTACTAACAGGATTCAAATATTCCAACGAAGAAAGTGAAGCCCCTCCAACCCAAAGAAAATGAGTTGGGTATCNCAGTTAAATAACTTTAGCTCCCAAATGCTGGTTGGTCCCCTCGAGTCCTTAATTACCTTAATTAGTAGAATTGGAGTCACTTTTTATTAATATTTATAAATATGTCGTTTAGAACTTTATTTGTAACNTATCCATCCCGGACAGACATGAGACACAAAAGAGATGGGTCGTCGGCTCTTTCCTAGGGCAGTTAAATAACATTAGCTCCCAAATGCTGGTTGGTCCCCTCGAGTCCTTAATTCCCTTAATTAGTAGAATTGGAGTCACTTTTTATTAATATTTATAAATATGTCGTTTAGAACTTTATTTGTAACTTCTGGTTTGATTTTTTTGGTTCAATAAATTTGTCAGAAGTAATGTGTCATTTCCTCTTTGCAAGTGATGTTCCTATAGTCTGTTCTGAAATAAATTGTGGGCCCCCTCGACGTCCATAAACTTCGACATCATAGCCAATAACCTTCGTCTGGCTGCTTTCTGCGAGGACAGCAGCTATTACCCCTATATCGCCTTGAAATCTCATTTTGTTTTCAGTTTTCCCCCTCTTTATCTCCATGCAAACACACGTACCTCATTTGTTGATACTTAAACACTATCTAGCAACTCTGTACCGATGTCAGAGAGAGAGAGAGAGAGAGAAAGAAATGAGAAGTACAAATAGCAGTGCTAGAGAGGGCGAGGTAGTCAGACAAACCCAATCAAACCACTGGGGTGGAAACAGAGAGAGAGAGAGACGATGATGATGATTGGTTAGTCAGCAAGTTAGCAACCCCTACCACACATTCTAAACCAAGGTTCAGTTGTAAAGAGGGTAGAGAGAGAAGTGAGGAAACACCAATTGCATTTTTCCTTTTTCAACAGAATCACAGAGCATAGTTGGCTGCACTGGGAATAATTTAAAAAAAAAAATCACTCAAGATGAGCAGTTGTAGAATTCAAACCGGAAGTATTCTGGCGCTAAGTGTCATAAACATAAGGAACTTCCTTGGTTTTTTTTAAAATGAAATCAACCTATCATCGCCTTAGAAAATATAAGCACATTGCATGCAGTCTAACCTGAAATTTTATTTCCATTTCTACACGAAAAGAGAAACAAATTGAGCTCTACAGGGTGAATGACAGACCAGGAATGATGTTCGTAAATGAGTAGTGTCCAGTTTCTGATGTGAAAGAAGTAGCAATGACATCGTCTTGAATAGACAGAAGCTCAATCTTAACATTTGAAGGTCCTCCAGATTTATTGGGGCAGCTGTTTCCACCAACAGCACCTAAAACTCTACCTGATAACATGAACCTACAGAAAAAAAGAATCCCGAAAATGAGAAAAAAACATAAATTGAATAGTACCATCAGCTTTATTCAACATGTAACACCAGAAACACAAAAAGGATGTAAAAATAAAAGGTTCTCATTCTCTGAAGCAATAGCAATAAGCCACGCACCCAGTAAATTGGAAATTGACATCTGCATTTGAATTACAACCACTGTCATCTACAATAACGGGAACCTATAAAGAATTTTAGACATCAGAATATGATTAAAAATGAAAACATAGTTTTTTTTCCCCTTAAAAGCAACAAAGGTGTCAAAAAAGAGCATATGAGAAATCAATGCAATTATTAAATAGATTGAACACATCTCATGTTTGTTGAGAATTTAATACATGAACCTCAGAACGTGAGGTGAGCCTAGATCAAAACATCATAAAATCATTTCTCTCTTTGTTTTTTTTTTTTTTTTTTTCGTTATTAATNTACACTACTGATGGGATCACTTTCAACGCACTTCTAATCTTAATACAAAAACCTATTATTTCCCATAAAAGGGTAAACCATTGCAAGATATTTGATCTTAAACTTTCTTTCAAAGTGAACTCTGACCCAAAAAAAAGAAGGTTGTCTCACAGCTTTCTTGTATAACCCGTTCCATCTTTCCCAATAAATATTTTACCATTAAAAAGAATATAAATAAACCAGCAAGATCAATCTTGCTAATAACCTTACTGCAACAAGTTATTTTTCCTTTGAAACACCCCACCTGATCAGCCGTAAGAAATTGAAATTTGTCAAGTGTTTCAAAATGACTGGCATAATCTACGATCAGTCAAAACATACAAAGCAAATACAAACTTCTATTACAGAGAGGTATACAAACCTACAAGAACACAGCATGTAATTATAACATCCGTGAAATAACAAAAACTTCAATACAT
>JXCR01142671.1:31364-67668 GCA_002079205.1 Phalaenopsis hybrid cultivar
ATAAGTTAAGGTTTTGTTAAATTGAAGTTTTAATTAATTTAAAATTTTATTGATTAATCAAAATTTCAATATGACACTAAATAGGACGCAATGGAGAAAAAGGATTAATGTAGCCAACCCCACGTAGTGAGATTAAGGCTTTGTTGTTGTTGTCATTGTTGTTGTCATCAAAATTTCAATTAATATAATTAAATATTTAATTAATTCAATATTTAGTATTTTAATTAATTTAGTTTCATTTAATTATTTAGGTCTTTAATGATATGTTTAAATAATTAAAGCTTTTAATTTTACTACTATTAACTTAATTTACGCCAAAAATGCTGCTACATATATCTCGAACACATTTGAGATACACTCAATATTGTATCGAACGTGAGCTTAACACGATTTCGACAAAATGGGACACGACAGCAACAAGAAGCTTTTATCCCACTAAGTCGATCAGAGAATGAAACATTTTTCTCCATTGTGTCTTATTAAGTGTCATATTTTCAGTTAATTCTAATAAATTAGATCATTTGTTATACAATATGTCCAAGTCATTTTAGGTTTTCCTCTGCCTTTCTTAACATAAATTGAATCTAAAACATCTATTGTCCTAACTGAATCATCAGATGGCCGACGTTAAATATGACCAAACCATCTAAAACGACTCTCTCTACTCTTATCTGTCACTAGAGCTACACCAACCCTATCACGGATATATTCATTTCGCATTTTGTCTCTAAGTTTCAAGCCACGCATCCACCTAAGCATTCACATCTCACCAACACACAACTCTGTTTTATGCTTATCTTCTAAAGGCCAACATTTTGCGTCATAGAGCATTGCAGGTCTCACCACCATCTTATAAAATTTTTCATTCAGTCTAAAAATACTTTTCTATCACATAATAGGTCTGATGCATTCCTCCACTTCAACCAACCAACTTGAATTCTACCACCTATATTGCCATCACTTTGAACAATAGACCAGAGATATCTAAAGCATTCACACATTTTAATGATTTGACCACCCATAATTACAAATTTGTCACTAAAACTGCTACTACTAAAATTACATTCCATGTATTGAGTTTTAGATCTACTCAAACGAAGGCCTTTAGACTCTAATGTAGACCTCCATAATTCATGTTTTTTTCCAGAATTCTCTCTAGTTTTATCTACAAGAACGATATCATCAGCGAAAAACATAAACCAAAGTACATTATCCTGTAAACATATGTATCGCCTTAATTATACCTCATAGTCGAAACTGTTCAATCCTTGTCATGTTGAAGCTCCTTCTAACATTCATCAAAATAAAGCATCGAATGTGCATACAATACTTGTTGAAGCCGAGCATTAGTAATTCCCTCTCTTTGTAATTATAGAATTTTTTAAATTTTATTAAGATAAGTTGGATGAATTCTTTTGAAACATATTATATCTAATTTTAAAAATTAATTTTAATAAAAATGAGATTTTATACTATAAATTTAATTTATAAAGTTAAATTTTATTTTTGCATAATTTGTGTTGTGAAATTTTTTAATAAAGAATAATAGAAATATATATATATATATATATATATATAATAAAACTAATTAATAAAATATAAAAACGTGTTCATGGCTTATTGTGTCCTATTTTTTCAATTATGTCGTGTCCCCGCATCATATTATATCATGCCCGTGTCCCCGTATTCGTATCCGTGCTTCATAGTGAAAATCTCAGTTCCATTATCTTAGATTAACTAGATGGAACCACTTAACTAATGATAGAGGTTGAAAAGGCCAAATCATCCAAGAAGTCCAATTAGCAGCCACAGTTGCCACCTATCAAACATCTAAACTAGATCAGGGAGGTAGACGTTGAAGGGCATAGCCCTTAAAAATGAAACCCAAAGTTTGTCTTGGAAAAATAAATATATAAGGGGATTAGCATGTTTAATCGTGGTTTAGAGGTTCAAGAACATGAACATTTTAAGTGATAGTACAAATGGGCTCGGCATATTCATATAAAAGTTAGCTCGAAGAAAGCACATTGCTAACTCAGATACGCCAACATAGCTAGTTTGCTTCTTCAAGGAAAGGTCGGAAGAGGTATGCAAATCCCAAAGATGTAGGGGGACACCAAAGGTATATGTTCCCTCTAGATGAAGAATACCTGGGAAGGTCGATTAAAAGATCTCCAATGGCCAAATCAATTTCAAAAAATAACTGTCTAATAGCATTTCGGTTCAATGAAGGTCGGATGTTGGGTACTAGAACATCACCTTACGCGCAACGCAACGAAATTTTCTCATGTGATGAATTATCTACTATACACTCAATGGAAGTTTAATGCTTACAACTCCATTGGTAAATATGCCTAAGAGTGACACTTAAATAGTTAATGACAATGACTAATCATACAACCTCGCCTTACTATAAATATCCTCGAATGTCTTTTGCAAAAGTAAAGCCCAATATCTTTGCAAATGACATGATATTTGGTCCTAAGGACAAAAAATCGGGTTTATAACATTGCTAATGTAGATTGCTAATAATTGAGACATATAACCTTAAGCGCAAGAAAGCCCTTGATATAGGTCTTACTACTATGATATTTCAAAAGCTTATTTATATGACTTATGATTGAGAATAGAGAGATTGACAATGAACCTTACAACCACTACCTATATGTAGGAAACCCAAAGTGAATCACTATAAACAACAATAAAAGTTTAATGCAAATGCAATGCCAAACATCTTGGCAATTATCACATCTTCAAATCATGGAGCACAATATTTAAAATATTTTTCATATACGTTATTGTAGGCATTCGACAACTCTACTAAGGTTATCACTATTAGGTGAGCTCTTATTATTCCATCAAGAAAATAGACGTGTTTGGTTTATTGCATGTTCATGTTGGTTAGTTGGGATGATTTCAATAGAGATCAACTCATATTTGTTTAATTAATGTTAATATATATTTGAATATGATATATGTTTAACTTCATGTGCATGTCCATCAACACTATGCTACATAAAATTTGTTAGAAAATTTGGCAACACTTCCTCGTCAGCCCTAAAGAAGGGGGAACAATAAAGCATGTTGAACTATCCCATCACAACCAAAAGGCGTGTTTGATGCAATATATGAAATATGATGCTCACATTTTTATGTTTACCCTACCACGCTATAAAAGTTGTATAAATGTGGTGCATAAAACCAACGGGATGCTTGTATTCTCGCCATGCCAATAGCTTAGTCTAGGTCTAAGATAGCTAAACAAATTAAAAGTTTATAAAATTTGGTTACGATCAAATGAAGTACTTGTTAGAGGATACAGAGATGAACAGTCTGTTAAGGGATACAGAAATGAAGTGTCTGTTATGGGATGCAGAGATGAAGTATTTTTTGGAGGATACAGAGCTGAAGTGCCTGTTGAAGGATACAGAGTCTCAGGAGTGAAAGTTGACGTTCCAGATTTTGAAGAGAGAATAAATCTAGATGATTTCATAGAGTGGTTGCAGACCTTTGATAATATCTTTGAATACAAGGAGATGTCAGATGATAGAAAAGTGAAACTAGCTACTATTAAGCTGAAAAATAGCGTCTCATTGTGGTGGAAGAACCTGAAGAGAGAGAGAAATAGAGGAATGAGCATGAATATTACTTGGAAGAATATGAAAAGAGTTGTAGCAATAATGCCTTCCCCCACACTCCCATCAAGAACTTTTTTTGAGATTCTACTATGTATAGCAGAGGGACCTATCAGTGGAGGTGTACACAGTACAGTTCATGCAACTTAAGCTGAAATTTGATCCGACGGAGTCAGAGGAGCACATGATAGCCGGGTACTTGAGAGTCTTGAAGCCCACCACGGATAACATGGTCCAACTACAATCAGACTAGTCTTTGAGTGAAATTCAGACCCTGGCACTAAAGGTGGAGAGCCAGTAGAGAAGAGCAAGCATCCATTGGCATTTAGGCAACCACCTGCTATTGGAGACATCAGTAGGAGCACGCCACAAGNTATGCAACTTAAGCTGAAATTTGATCCGACGGAGTCAGAGGAACACATGATAGCCGGGTACTTGAGAGTCTTGAAGCCCACCACGGATAACATGGTTCAACTACAATCAGACTAGTCTTTGAGTGAAATTCAGACCCTGGCACTAAAGGTGGAGAGCCAGTAGAAGAAGAGCAAGCATCCATTGGCATTTAGGCAACCACCTGCTGTTGGAGACATCAGTAGGAGCACGCCACAAGGAGTAAAGAAAAATGTTCAGGACAAGAATACTTCAGCCAGAAAATGCTTTAGATGTCATGGATATGGGCACATCGTCTCAAATTGCCCTACGAGCCGAATTGTGTCCATCACCGAGCAAATGACGGTAGAGGAAGTTAGTGACAAGCAACAATTGAAGAAAAGGGTGAGGAGTACGAACTTCCACATAATAAATGGGAGATGTTTGTGGTTTGAAAGGTCCTACAAACTAAGGTTAAATCCCTGCAGCCAACCGCAGCCCCCCTTTCCCCTCCTAGTCGCCAACCATGCAACCAGCCTCCTACCATCCAATCAACCAAACCAACCACCACCCCTTGCATTAAAATTTAGTTGAACTTGCTTGTGTTTNAAGGAGTACGAACTTCCACATAATAAATGGGAGATGTTTGTGGTTTGACAGGTCCTACAGACGAAGGTTAAATCCCTGCAGCCAACCGCAGCCCCCCTTTCCCCTCCTAGTCCCCAACCACGCAACCAACCTCCTACCATCCAATCAACCAAACCAACCACCACCCCTTGCATTAAAATTTAGTTGAACTTGCTTGTGTTTTTCATTGTAATTTCCTTTCAAGTGTTTTTGGTTGTAACCACAGATTTTCTTTCAATAATAATATTTATTTTCTTATTATTACCCTAAAGACGGAGTATCTCCCTAAAATATAAATCTGCAATATATAAAGCATACATCATCTTATGGCAAGATGCAAAATGTGACAACTTGGAGAAGCGGCCGACTATTATTATTTGTTGGATTCGATGAAAACTCATAATGAGGTCCATGTTCAAATCCTCCCAAGATAATTCTGAATCAGTTAACAACATATAGAGGCATGTATTATGGCCCTAGGTCTCAACTATATGACATCCAACACAGACTGACATGCCTCCACGTCCCACACCAATCTAAGCTAGTAAAAATTCTCTTTAAACAAGAAAATTTTTTGTTCTANGATAAATCTGCAATATATAAAGCATACATCATCTTATGGCAAGATTCAAAATGTGACAACTTGGAGAAGCGGCCGACTATTATTATTTGTTGGATTTGATGAAAACTCATGATGAGGTCCATGTTCAAATCCTCCCAAGATAATTCTGAATCAGTTAACAACATATAGAGGTATGTATTATGGCACTAGGTCTCAACTATATGACATCCAACACAGACTGACATGCTTCCACGTCCCACACCAATCTAAGCTAGTAAAAATTCTCTTTAAACAAGAAAATTTTTTGTTCTACCAAAATGCACAATCGTTCTCCCATTATGACATTTTAGTTAAATGAAGTTCTCGAGCGAACTCTGTAGTATACAGTTTATTCTTATAAAACAAATACTCATCTATTTTATGGCACTGCTCATATAGTCTATCCTGACAACTAGCTCAAATCCCCTAAAAATCCTTGTTGGTAGTATTAATATCCTTTAACATTTCAAGTTCAACTACCTTCAATTGTATGGTAGTGATAAGCAAGTCACTACAACTTATATGATACTTTGTTCTAACTCCCTGTTATGTGGCTCAACACAAAATAGAATGAAGACAGAAACTCCACCGATGACTTATGTCAATCTTTTAGCTTGCTCTGATTATTCAAGAAAGTTAATGCTTCATAATCACAGTAAAGGGTGAGCTCACTTGCTATTAGGGGTGTTCAGTGTTTGGTCAAAACCCAACCGAATTGAACAATTTTAGTTTCAAAATTGTATTTCAATTTTTTTGTTTTTAAAATCTTAATATTTGATTTTAAGTTATTAGTTAGGTTTGAATTTTCATTTAACTAAACAAATAAAAAAACCAAATTTAACTAAAATTTTGTATTCCATTTTAATTTCATGTTGAACAAAATTTTAAAAAAATCAAATTTTACATTATATGCAATATTTGATTGAAATAAATAGATGATTCATGAAATTCAATTGATATTATACATATAATATATGTATTTCATGATGCTTGTTTATAATAGAGCCTAAGAAACAAATAAATTTTAATTTTTTCATAATCGAATCATTTAAACCGAATTAAATTTTTTGTTTTGTTGATTCGATTTTATCAAAAAAATGATCATACTTTTCTAGAACTAACTGAAAATATGACACTAAACAAGATTCAATGGAAGAAAATGATTCATGTAGCCGACCCGACGTAGTAGGAATAAGGCTTTGTTGTTGTTTTTGTTGTTTTTGTTGTTGTTGTTGTTTTGATTAGTTTGACTTTTCGAATTTTTTATTTCGGCTACAATTAATTTGACTAATTTGAAAACTGATCCATCAAACACAACCAAATGCTCACCCCTACTTGTCAATAAATAGTGTATCCAATGATTGATAATATGGGTGTCAAAAATTGACCCAATACACTAACACAACTCGAACTTGACTCGAAAAATTTGGATTAGAGTTTATCCGAATATTTTTTGAGACGGGTTCGGGATAGAAATATCAACTCGTTTATTGTTCGGGACGAGTTCGAGTTGAACCTAAAAACCCAAACATGACCCGAATAAGCACAAAAAATCAGGTCAGGTTCGGGTTAGGGGGTCAATCTAGAGTTCAGATCGGTTTCGGATGTTAGTTTTCAACCCATTTATTATTCAGATCGGCTTCGAAATGACTTTATTCAGGTCGGGTCATTTTCGAGTCGAACTCAAACCAAACTCGCTAACCCAAATTGACACTCATAATTGATAGTACTCACAATAATTAAAATTTTTTAATATAGGTAGAGTATTGTCTCCTTGAACTATTCAACTTTTTACAAAAAAATAATGTCCCCCTTGAATCAGCATAGCTCTAGTTCCCACATTGGAGGTGTCGGACTCCGTCTCAAAAGCATGATTAAAATTTAAAACTGCTAAGATCACAACCCAGTAACATGTATCTTCAAAGTTTCAAAGTTTGTCATGGCGTCATTTGACCGAGTGACCTATCTAACTGGAGAAGCTCTGTCAAGAGCACTGCTATATAGCTGCAATTCCTAAGAAATCGTTATATTATGAAACTAGCATACCAGAGTAAATGACTATGGCTTGGGTCAAGCCATAAAAGCCTCAATCTTCATGGAGTTCATATTAACACCAACAGCTGAAATAATATACCTCAGGAAGCACATCTGTAGTGTAAAAAATTAACACTTTTTTAGTGACTATATAAATGCTCTCTACAAAAAAATTTAGAAAAATATTGTAAATGCTCCTTTTTTAAACAATTGTACACCAAATGCCATCAAAGTACAAAACCATGAATCTTCTAATGAATGCCCAAAAAATTAGGTTCAACATCCGCATGAAAGTAATTGGTGTTGGATAGGCAAAGGGTTGGATTGTCCACTCAGATAATCCATCTCGTGTCTTCAAAGTTATCTTTCACTCATATCTTAGTATTATCCCGATCTAGCAATAAACACTGCACAATTTGAACTTGAAGAAGAAACTAGCTCCATATAACTGATCTAGCAAATTATCCAGCCATGGAATAGAAAAATGATACTTAATGGTTAATTTATTCATAACCAATGCACATGCGTTAAGAGTCATTTTTTCGGCACAATCAGCGTTGGAACTACATATGGACTAGTATTATTACAAATCAAGCCTCTAATTATCAAATCTATAACTTGCCTCTGCAACTCCTAATATTTGGTTGACTGCATCTGATAAGCATAGCAGTTTGGAAGAAAATACCCTATCTCACTCATATAATCCATCGCATGTCTTGAAAGCTATCTTTCACTCATATATTGGTCTTATCCTAATTTGGTAATAAACGTTGTGCAAACCAAACTTGAAAAAGATATTGGCTCCATGTAATTTTATCTAGCAAATCATGCAGCCATGGAATAGCAAATTGATATGTGCACATGCATTAAGAGTTATACTTCTTCGGCACAATCAACATTGGAACTACACATGGACTAATCCTCTCACAAATCAAGCCTTTAATTATCAAATCTATAACCTGCTTCTACAACTCCTAATATTCAGTTGGGTGCATCTGATAGGCAGATCATTTTGGAAGAACATACCCTAGAAATGAGATCTATTGCATATTAAATCTCCTTCAATAGTGTTAATCTAATAGGAAAATTGTCAATAAAAAAATCATGAAACTCTTTCAGCCAATGCTGCACCATATCTACTATGAACTCCTTGAGCTCGCCTCAATATAGAATCACCTATGCTAATTCTAATGGCGCTTCTCTCAAGGCCTACAGAAGGTAGCTCACTGCACTACCCTTTTAGACTTTGCATGAATGTCCATTATCTCGAACTATACCAGAGATAAGAGTGTGATAAGTTTACCATCCTCGGTGAAGCAATAATTGTTCTTGTAGTCGGCATGACGTTTATACAAGTTTTACTGCTAAAGGCAACCCAACAGAAATACCAAGTATTCATTGGTATCATATCACATTACACCAAATTTTGGAACGTGTCAACGGTAACGAACTCCACTAGGTATCTCTTGTGAACTGTTATCTCATTTTCTTTCTTCAATCAAAGCATGGAATATAGTTGGGCATGCTTCTATGTGATAAGACTCAGTTAATCTATTATTTGGATAGATCAACATTCTTACAGCTACATCCATCGATGATAATCTTCACAAATTTCTTTTCATAGTATAATGGGTGTGAAATATGTTGTAATCAAGCCCCTATTGATCTCATATGGGCTCAATTTAAGGAATTCGTCAAACCACTAACATCACCCACTCGCCAAAGGAAACTACTACTCTCTAACATCCTCATTTTCTCATGTCTCCATAGTGTTATTGTTCACTTCTTCCACAGCTCCATGCTCAGTGAATCTCCGATTTGGGCATTTAGATGTTATATGACCAAAACCATAACATTTAAGCACTTTTAGCTAAAAAGGACTAAGGGTTGCTAATGGTCCCCATCTTTTTCTCATCCTGGGCTAATTTCTCCTCAAAAAGAGTCAGCTTGGGTGCTCTAATGGGTGTACTATTGCTGCCTAATCTTAAGGCCAAGCTAAATCTCTAAGATGTGCTAGTCGTTGATGACAATGTTACTTCACCATCAAAGCTATGGTTTGCAAATCGAGTATAGATCAATAAGACTGCAGCTACACTCTATTGTCAATAGCTGATTTTATCCCTCCAAATTATCTCGTCATTGTATACACCTTTGGTTTCACCAACTCACATTTCAACATAAGCCGATCAAATTTGATTGTGTGCTGCATAGAAGAATCTCTTGAGAGCAAAAAGTGAGGTTTTAGAAAAGTGTTGTCGATGATGCAAGAAAATGTACTTACGCTGTATCTCTTTTTCATCTTAAGTTATATGATGATCTTACTTTTTTCTCCTGTAATCAAAAATTTTTCAAATCCTTCCACTACAATAAAGCATTCTTCATGAGTTTGATGGTTACCAAATTGACACATTATATTTGAGGAACATCTTTGTACACAAAATTATTACACTATTTGGAGTCACTCAATGAATTCATCTGTATTCAAGTGTTATATCCATCAAGTCAGACTTCAACCTAAAGTAATTATCTTTTCTCTGATATTCAATGATAAATCATCGAAGTATGGAAATCTTTATCACTGAAAAATTTTCTAACTGAAGGAGTTAAATTTCTCCTCTCAATCTAGTAAATCATCATTACAACTATGGCCTCAAGTATGAAAATATCTTGCTTTAGCAATGTAAGTTCCTAAACACCTCTTTGCATGTTTTCCCTTGATAGCATGATGTCTCTTTCTCTCAAATAGGATTCTAGGCAAAATAATAAAGTTGTTCTAGGTAGACGAAGGTGATAAAGTGAGGATGGATGAATTAAGCAGGGTGGATTAGGGTATAAGAGTGAGGAAAATAAATCCTTAAAATTTCACATTTTCATAACTAAAAACTTTTTGATGGAAGGGGTTGATTTTATCCTCTCAATCCGGCAAATCGCCATTATAGTTATGGGCGACCTCCCCAAGTTGTCTCCTCTCAAATACGGCAAGTTTTTGTTGTGGTTGAAGGATTTTATTAAAAGTTCTTAAATATCTCTTTGTATGTTTTTCCTTGACGGCAGGATATCTCTCTTGAATAGGGTTTTGACCAATATAAGAAGGCACTCTTATGTGGCCGAAAGGTGAGAGAGTAGATAGATAAATTAAGTAATATAGATTTAGGTTTGGAATGGGGAAAATAAATCTCTAAAGTTTCAGATTTGTCATACTCTAATACCAAAAACATTGATCTAAGATAGTCAGACGACTTTGGAAGATCAAGATATAAGTCAAGAGAGTAATAATAAGGAGACAAGGTGGAAAACGAAGACAATAGGGGAAGAATCGACGAAACGGATGGTGGTCGGATAGCAGCTACAGTGGGTCAGCAATGAGGATAGGCAGCATTGGAGGGTTGTCGAACGTCCAGAAGGGATCTCCACCCAAATCAAATAAGGTTACAATCACACCAACTAAGAAAGATCAAGGAAACAACACTCACGCAAAAAAAAAATTAGATAAAATAATCTCTGTGGAATAAAATCAAAGAAAACCAATCCCAAATAAATCCAAAACAAATATATAAATAGTTCCAAAGCAAAATAACCTAATGTTAATGCTAATTTAGCAAAAAGGAGCTAAAAGGGCTGGCTTACAACCCTAGGAAGTTGGAACAAGAACCGAAAGCAAATAAACTAGAATTTCTAATTTACAGAATCCCTAACCCTATTTGTGTCCCACGTCCTACATTCCACATCATGAGCGAGCAATGAACTATCGGAGAGGATGATTTGATGGTCTTATTCTAATGGTTTACTTTAATATGCAACCTAAAAGCACATTTCTTGGATTGAACTTTAACACACTAAAACCCATCTAATTACTACCTAAATGACAATATATTAACTCATTCATATGTAATAAATTGTAATAAAAATCTCAAATTTTGGGTTTAAATGAAAGTCCAACTGGATCCATACTGAAACTCAATTAGGCTATTTTGTAAATGGACCAACCCTTAAATCTATTTGGAAAGAAAATTGGACTCTCTTGAGATGATGCACCAGAGCCTCAATGTTTGTTTTATATATATATGACTAGATTAATGAGCCCGCTTTTGGGCAGATGAACCAAATGTCTGCATGCTTTCTTAATTCACTTGAATAAAGTTCAATCAAAATCATGCGAACTTAAACAATTATAATTTAACTTATTCTAAAACTTATCAATAAAAAAAATTAAACCTGATTTTCATTTTTTTATTTAGAATTCATGAAATGAAATTTTGATTAATCATTTTATTATTAAAAGATTTGTAAAACCTTGAAAATAAGAATATTATTAGATTTATATTTTACAATATTTATCATTTATTTTCATTTTTGCTGGTTTCCTACTTGAAGACTCATGAAATATTATTTAAATACCCATTGAAGCAAGAAAAAAGAAATCAAGTTTCTTCCTCCAAGAACCTATTCTAAACTCTTTGTCCAAAAACCAATTCTAAATTCTTTGTCCAAGAACCAATCCTAACTGTCTGCTCGAAACATCCCTCCTTTATCCTTCCATGAGTTCTCATACCCTCTCCAACAGTCCAATAGGGCTCTTACGCCCATTAAGTTCATAGCAGCCCTCTAGGAAAATCAGTGGCAACATTTTCCTTCTTTAAATAAGGATATTAAAACCTTCACTAGCCTCTCCTTGTTGTTTATTGGGGTGGTGATTAATTGACAGAGACCTACGAGAGCAGCAAGGATTGGATTCCCACTCAGCGACAGGCAAGAAACTCAAGGGAAAAAATTAGACCTTCAAAACAATAAATCTCTCTTATAGTAGCTCTAAAATTGCATGAATTTTGCAATTAGGATCCATTTCAACAGACATACTTTTATATCGTTATTTTAAAGCACTTCTAAATTGTGCTGAAGATATTGGAGATATCGAAATAACTTAAATAAAAATCCTGATTATGATGGTATTTACAACACATACTTATACATAGATATCACAATAAGGATGACTTTAATCTTTTAAATTAATGCTTTCAACAACTTACTTTATCAGGCTCCCATGACCATCCATCCGGACCCTTGACTTTGACAATAAATGAGCCCTATGCACGAACAAAATATTAGAAACAACACAAGTAAAATAATAAACAACAATCAAAATGATAGAAAGAGGATCAAAGCCAAAAAAAAAACTTTTGCATAACTAAAAAACAAAATAGGTTCGTTAGATCTTGAGAACTTTCTAATCAAATACTTGATTGGAAAGGGGTCTCAAAACCACAAACAATGCGAATTTTCTTTTATCTGATATGTCGTGTATCATAATAAATTTGCAGTTATATCAAAAACAAGAAAAATAAATCACAATGTACCCATTTCTTTGCTTGAAAACATCTACTTGGAACTTAGCAAGTGAAGGAGCAGTATGAGGCAAAAAACAAATAGTGGAAAGAAATATGATTTATAACAAATATAAGGATGATAAATGATTTTTTTTCACTTGGATTCAAAAACATACGAGGATAAAGATAATAACAAATTTAGGCTCTTCTACTCCAAAAGTTCGATGACAGAAGGCATTCAGGTTATGATAATGAACTTGTTCAAAGAAATTACATATTAAGATGAATCAAAAAACTTTGCTATAGCATTAGTTGTAACTACAACGTACGTTTTATGTACAAAACATCAGCAAGCCCTAAAATGGTTTAAATGAACTGTACACTTGTACCAGCAATGAATGCTATGCATGATACAAGTGCTGCAAGTATTATTAAAACAAAGTATTAATAAAAATGTATCAATCAAGTAATTCAATACAATAGTTGGTCTTTTATTAAGCTTCATGCATAAAGAACAGTAAAAATTTCCTGCTCAATAGAGGCATGGGAGCCATTCAACCATTTGAAGAACTGGCACATTCTAGAGTAAAGCTAAAGAATCTATCCCTAAGATTCTAGATAATTATAGTAAGAAAACAGATGATACATAAGGAACCTCATTTAAATCATGCACCAACAATTGTTTATTGTCAAATATATGGTAACACCCAAAATGTCAGAATGAGAAAAATTAAGAAAATCATAGATGATCAATTAATATATTCAAGGGTATAGAAATGCCAGCATTATGTTGAGTTAAAATCTCGAGAAGGTTTGAGATCCCAATATAAAACCTTACTAGAATATTTGAGTTCTTAAAAAAGTAAAAACGTGGAAGGAAAAGGTAAACCTTGTCATAAACTGGAATAAAATAGTAACCATTCGGGGCACATTGTGTCCTGTCCTTCACCAGCCCATCAATTGTTTGAAGTTCAACCTAAAAAAAAAAACATAAAGAAATTTTTTGAAGCTTTAAAAAATTTTAATGAATAGCAAGCTTGAGAAGATATGAGAGAAAAGAAAATTGTAATACCAAGTAGTTATAAAAAGTTTACATTATCGATGGCCTCACACACATGCAGAAAATAACAACAACAACAACAACAACAAAGCCTTAATCCCATTACGTGGGGTCGGCTACATGAATCCTTTTTCTCCATTGCGTCTTATTTAGTGTCATATTTTCATTTAGTTCTAATACATTAAGATCATTTTTTATACAAAAAACCAAAGTCTTCCTAGGCCTACCTCTACCTTTCTTAACATAAGTCAAATCTAAAACATCTACTCTCCTAATCAGATCATCAGATGGTCAACGCTTAATGTGACCAAACCATCTAAGACGATTTTCTCTAATTTTGTCTGGCACAGGAGCTACACCAACCCTATCACGGATATAATCATTTGGCATTTTGTCTCTAAGTCTAAAGTCACTCGTCAACCTAATCATTCTCATCTCGGTAACACTTAACTTAGTAGTATGTTTCTCTTATAAAGGCCAACATTCAGTGCCATAGAGCATTGCAAGTCTCACCACTGTCTTATAAAATTTTTCTTTCAGTTTAAGCAATACTTTTCTATCACACAAAAGGCCCGAAGCATTCCTCCACTTCAACCAACCAACTTGTAGTACTTTTCTATCACATAAAAGGCCCGAAGCATTCCTCCACTTCAACCAACCAACTTGAATTCTCCTATTAACATCTCTATCTATATCACCATCGCTTTGAACAACAGACTCGTTATATTTGAATCGTTCACATTTTTTAAAAATCTGATCACCCAAAGTTACACTTTTGTCACTAGAGCTACTACTACTAAAATCACATTCCATGTATCAGTTTTAGTTCTACTCAAATGAAGGCCTTTAGACTCCAATGTAGACCTCCAAAATTCAAGTTTTTCCTAGGCTTTTTCTCTTGTCTTATCCACGAGAAGGATATCATCAGCAAAAAGCATACGCCAAGGTACATTCTCTTGTAAATGTCTAGTAAGACCATCCATAACTAAAGCAAAAAGATATGGGCTTAAAGTCGATCCCTGATCTCCAACAAAAATAGGAAAATATTTGGTTAATCCTCCTTCAGTTCGAACACAAGTAACATCTCTAGTATACATATCTTTAATGACTTGAATATAAGTCATATCAACATCTCTCTTCTCAAGAACTCTCCAAAGGATATCTCTTGGAACCTTATCGTAAGCTTTTTCTAAACTTTCTCCTCAAGAACTCTCCAAAGGATATCTCTTGGAACCTTATCATAAGTTTTTTCTACATCAATAATTCGAGAACTCTCCAAAGGATATCTCTTGGAACCTTATCGTAAGCTTTTTCTAAATTAATAAAACAATAAAAATCTAGTATACATATCTTTAATGACTTGAATATAAGTCATATCAACACCTTTCTTCTCAAGAACTCCAAAGGATATCTCTTGGAACCTTATCGTAAGCTTCTAAATCAATAAAAAACAAAAGTAGATTCTTCTTATTATCTCTGAACTTCTCCATTAAACTTCTCAATAAATGTATAGCTTCCATCGTAGACCTGTGTACAGCTTTCATCATAGACCTGCCCAGCATAAATCCAAATTGATTATGAGAAATCTTTGTGATACGTCTTAACCTATAATCAATTATCCTCTCCCAAAATTTTGAAGTATGAGACATCAACTTAATTCCTCTATAATTTACACACTCTTTTGCACCCCTTTATTCTAAAAAATGGGACCAAAATACTCTTCCTCCACTCCTGCATCGTTTTAGTTTCTAAAATAATATTAAAGAGTTTATTAAGCCAAGAAACTCCCAAATCTCCTAGGCATTTCCATACTTCAATTGGGATATCATCAGGTCCTACAGACTTTCTACCCTTAGTTTTCTTTAAAGCCTCCTCAACTTCTTTTTTATTAATGCGATGGTAAAAATGAAACGTTTTATTGTTATTAACGATATTAAGATCACTAAAGTCGATCGTATTTTCTTATCAAAATAAGTCACCCACCAATGTTGAATATCTTTTTCCAAGAAAAGCACTTTTTAATTTTCATCTTTAATACGCTTTACTTCAGTTAAATTTTTACTTTTCTTGTCTCTCTGTTTCGCTAGTTTATACATATATTTTTCACCATCCTTAGTATCTAATCTATTATAAAGATCATTACAAGCTGAATTTTTAGTGTCACGTATTGTTCTTTAAGACTCCCTGCGGGTCTTTTAGTATTTTTCCCAATTCTCTAAGCTTTTACATTTAAACTAATTTTTATAACATAACTTCTTATATTTTATGTTTTCTTGCATATTATTATTTCACCACCAACTATGTTTATTTAAAAAAAATTTTCTTTTGATTCTCCAAGTACATCTTTTGTTAATTGTTTAATAGTATTTACTACTTTATCCCACATAGCATTTGTTTCATCATGAACATCCCAAACATTTAAATCTTGAATTCTACTCATAAAAATAATTTTATTTGTGTTTTATAGGTTTCTCCATCTAATACTACGATAACGAGTCCTAGTATTATTTATTTTACAACTCTTCATCTTAAAATCTAGAACTAATAAACAATGTTGGGTACTTAAATCCTCACTTGGAATGACCTTACAATTTTTACAATCTCGACGATCTCTTCTTCTCATAAGAAAATAATCAATTTGTGTTTTATTAGATCCATTTTTATAAGTAATAAGATGCTTATTTCTTTTCTTGAATAAAGTATTAGTAATAAAAAAATCATATGCTAAAGTAAAATCAAAAATAACTCTACATTTTTCATTAGTCAATCCAAAACTGTAGCCACCATGAATATTTCTAAAATCTTCTATCACTTTACCGACATGTTCATTTAAATCTCGTTCAATAAAAATTCTTTCTTCAAGAAGTATCATTTGTATTAAGTATTCTAAGTCATTCAAGAATTTATCTTTATACCCTATATCTAAACGAAGAGCATAAACACTTATAATATTAAAAGACTTAGTATCAATGATAATCTTAAGGGTTATAATTTTATATCCAACTCTATTAACTTTTACAACATTATCTTTCAAACTCTTATCAATAATTACACATATATCATTTCTAGTGCGACTCTTACCAGAATATATTATATTTCAATAACTCCGAAATAACCTCCGCGATTCCACTTCAATAACCCTGAAATAACGCCGCAAAGGTTATGTTGGGGGTTATTTCGAACTTATTGAAGTGAAACATATGGGTTTCTCTTTAATAATCTTGAAATAACACCAAAAAAACCTCCAAGGTGTTATTTCAGGGAGGTTATTTTGGGGTTATTAAAGTGGAACCACGGAGAATATTTTGGGGTTATTTTGGGATTATTGCAGAGTCTGTGGTTCCACTTTATATTTTTTAGGCGACCCGATATATTACACATTGTGTTATATTGTCGAGAGTCCGCACAGAGCTACGTCCAAAGTCCGGATAGAAATTTTTTCCCAAAAAAAGAGTCTGTAAGCAACAGAAAAGTCCAAATACTAAATACATCTAATGGGCCTAATAGATCAAGCCTACCATCCATGCATTCAATAATCTGGTGTTTGCTCGACCAAATGTACGTGTTAGCCATATCTTTGGAAGTAACAAGCAACTGAGATTCTTTGAACATGTTGACCCAGAAGGACCCCACGAGTACCTTTGAAACACATCAACATTTATACGAGTTACTCTAAACGGGCTCGCCAAGCTCAAGTTTTCAATTGAGCTCCTCCAATCGAGCTCGCTCGCATTTCCTGAATACTCCTGCCAAACTTGTTGATGGATACCTAGCTACATCACCATGCTCGATGAATAGTTCTTCGAGACAAAACGAAGAGAATTCTAGTCCATTGGCATAAATATAATCATTTATTAGTGACATGATATTCATGTCAAATATCTTATCAACGACGAGACTACTCAAGCTTTGTATTGTCTTAACCAATAACATAGTTTTTTATTTTATTTATTAGACCGCTACGTGAGCACATAAGCTCTATGGCATTTAAGTAGGAAGTAAAATAAAAGAAAAAAAAAAAGAGGGGGGTTATAGCTTTCTCTCCAACTCTCTCTTTCCCTAAAAAAATCACTCAATTACTTCTCACTTCTTCCATAAAGTTTCTCTCGGATTGTATGGGTTCACGAATTACACAGGATCATACATCCCGAAGGGATTCAATAACCTAAAAGAAGATGCAGCAAGCATGGAACTCATTTTCCAAATCCAGCAGGGAGATTTTTTAGTTGAAGAAAAAGCAAAGAGTTGTAATGGATTGCACTAGAGAATACATAACGTAACATATGGAAGCACTCGAAGAGCAAATGAAAAAAAAAGGATAGAAGTAAGACAGCAAGTATACATAACCAATTCCAGAGACCATTCGAGGAGTCGAACGGGATCGTCAAGATCGGTGGCGTAAAGACGAAAACAATAAAGAGGTCAGACACCAAGAGGAGATACCTCGAGCCAAAGCGAGGAGAGCGCTGGTTCCAATTTTAGAAGAAGATGATGATAATGACGTGTCGTACATCTCTGGAGAAGAGACCAGAGTCCTAAGATGATGAGGAAAGAAGAAGGAGGAGAAGATTGCTGGTAAATGCATTTTCTAGAGAAATTGCTAAAGCAGAACTCCCCAGAAGGTTCAAAATCCCTTTCCAATATTCTTGCAAATGGAGGACTAATCATGTAGACCATGTAGCCTTATTCGAATTAGCGGTCATCTGCTACAAATAAACAATGTCCTTAAATGTCTTTTAATCCTCACAATACTCAAGAAATCGACTCTACACTAGTTCAACAATTTGTCGGAAGGAGTCATCACTTTCTTCAAAAAATGTAAGTGGATGTTCGTACTCCAATTCATCAGAGCTCAAAAGCCACAAAAAAGCTCTCAAGCTTTATCAAATATATGGCAAGCTCCATTTGAAAGCTTAAGGAGAATTATTATTAGATTCCAGCGTAAGATGCTCCACATCAAATTGAGTCTTTCGTCGCCCATGTAGCAGTAACGCAGGGTCTATGCAAAGGTCCATTTTGATACACACTTGATTTGCCAAAACCAAAAATTTTAGCTGAACTTTTAGAGCTGGTCAATGACCAAATGTCGACTGAGGAATACAACTCTTTGTCGAACCCCTCTAAAATAAGTAAACCATAAGAGGAATTTCAAAAAAGAGACTCCCACAAGCATCAAGTGCTTGATGCATATTGACGCCAAAAAACTATCGAGATGCCCGAGAAGATATTCTCGACAGCAACATCAACCGGAGCAACATGATCGAAGGCTTATCATAAAAAGGCCTGAGATGAAGCAAAAGATATCTCCGCCCTCCACGCTCAACCTTCCCAATTCTCAACATCCTCATTAATTGAATCATTGAGAATAGTCGCGGGAACAAGCTACCGATCAACATATTTCTCTGTAACAAAGCAACTAGAATGTCAAAAGCGTAGACTAACAAAAATTAAAAAATATATATGTAGAAAACCAATGCCTAATAACTAGGACTCAACTCCGGGAGTGTTATTATGTTGGAACCCCTCCAGTCGATTAGAACATCAAAAACTCGTGCTCTAGTGATGGATTTCGAAACAACGATCGCTGGTTCCTCAGGAAAAAGATCTAAGACTAGCTGCATAAGCATTTCTTTTGGATTAATTTCATTCAAATCGGCTTCCAAGGCCACATTTGGGGTCGGAGTACTCCCCATAGAACTGTCTGACAACCATTTCTCTTTGACTCCCATTTTCCTTCGAATCTTGGAAACTCTTAGAACACTTCCCTCTCATCAGCATTCGTTGCACGATCGCTTTCAACTATTCTTCTGAATATCTTTTCTTTAGAGATATATCCCATTGAAATAGGATCAAAGTAATAATAGATTCTCGAGAACAAAAGAAATAAGTTCAAGAACGAAGCTTATTACTCGAAAATTTTCGCAAGGACTTGTAAAACTATTAAGAAAAGGGAATTAGCGTGGCAAACTTTTCTTATAACCACTAAAATTAACTCTATTGTTATTAATGTTACTTTCTTTCTAGTGACAAGGTAACAGTCCATTAACAATCGTAGCAAATGTTTATGTAGTCCCTACTTCAAATGATATGATAGTTATACTCTAACAACTCTAAAGAACTAACATCAACACACCTTCCATGAAAGGTTAAGCTCTGGATGCTCTATTTCACCATTCTTTAACACTGCACATCCCCAGTGACTCGAAAGAGTCGCACCGTCCATAAGAATCTATGTTCTCATCCAGGATAACTTGACAAGAAAAAAATTTACTACCCCTATGGATTATAACAATAAAATGAGTAGCTTCCACCACCTAAAAGTAAATGCTTCTAAATGATAAAAAGTTCACAGTTACTAGATCAAGGCTACTCTCTGCAGGATTAGCTTCCAAGCCCCCACAGAAAATATAGTCCATGTTAGTTATACTCTAACAACTCTAAAAAACTAACATCAACACACCTTCCATGAAAGGTTAAGCTCTGGATGCTCTATTTCACCATTCTTTAACACTGCATATCCCCAGTGACTCGAAAGAGTCGCACCGTCCATAAGAATCTATGTTCTCATTCAGGATAACTTGACAAGAAAAAAATCTACTACCCCTATGGATTATAACAATAAAATGAGTAGCTTCCACCACCTAAAAAGTAAATGCTTCTGAATGATAAAAAGTTCACAGTTACTAGATCAAGTCCTCTGCAGGATTAGCTTCCAAGCCCCCACAGAAAAAACAGGCTGGGCAATAAACACTCGTGACTATTTTTCAAGGCATAGCAATAAAGTGTATTGGCGGTGGAAAGCACTATTTGGATTGAATATGAATAAACATGTCTCGAGACATACCCTGCAAAGCATGACACTTGTTGTGATCCTATCATCCTTCTAGTCATACATAGAGGTAACTTATCCTTTCATTCTTTTATTTTTCTCACAATATCTAATTGAAGAGCTAAGAGAATTAGAAAACTAAATATATATTCAAATATAATTTTTTTTAAGCAACAAAAAAGTTAAAATGCTAAATGGGTCTGATGGACCTAATAGGCCAGATCAATCATACTTGTTAGCTGCACATTTGGATATAGCAATTTATTGAGCTTTTTGCCACCCAGAAAGACCTCATGAGTACCTCTGAAACACGTCAGTATTTATGGGAGTTCCTCCAAACGGGCTTGCCAAGCTCAAATCGTCAAGGTAGCTCCTCTAGTCGAGCTCACTCTCATTTCCCGAATCTCCTAGCAAACTCATCGATAGCTACCTAGCTCGATGAATAATTTTTTGAGATAGAAGACAAAGAACTCCAATCCATCGGCTTATATATAATCATTTATTAGTGGCATGATATCTATGGCAAAGATTTTTTCAAAGGCAAGCATAATCAGGCTCCGTACTATATAGCCTACAACGTAGCTTTGTATTTTATTACATAGACCTTTGCACGGGCACATAGGCTCTGTAACGCATAAGTATGAAGCAAAAGAGAAGAAACAAAAAAAGGGTGACTCTAGTTCTATCTAAGGCTCTCTCTTTCTCAAAAAAAATCTCTCAGTTTCTTCTCACTTCTCTCATAAGATTTCTCCCAGATTTTAAGGGTTCTAGGCATCCCGAAGGGATTCAACATAAACCAAACAACCAAATAGAATAACAAAATTCTAAGGGAAATATACATACGGTAACATGCGAGTAATCCTGTTTCCGATCATAGGGTTTCCTTGACTTGATCAGCACTGAGCTTGCCTAACAACAGCAGAAACATTTAGCAAATCACACGTCAAATTAGCATAATAAATTTTGAAAGTGGCATCATCATGTTAAAAAGCATATTATATCATGAGCAAATAATGTAACAAGATTAAGGTGGAAGCGGGAGCACCTCAACGAAACCCCCGCATCCATAGATGGACTCCGCCGTAGATAGGTGCACCGAGAGAGCCAAAAGGAGGGAGAGCAAGAGATTTGCAAACGCCATTAACTTCAAATCGTATACATGCGAAAACGTTCTGCAGAATCGACGAAAGACGAGAATGGAGCGTTTGGGGCTCTTGCGGCTTCTTCAAGCCGGTAACCGGAACTCGAAAAACCCTACTTGATTTGCATAAATTTTGATGGTTAAAATAGGAGTATTTTTTATATGATATGAAATATTAAAAAACAAAATTTAGGTGTTAGATATGTAAATTCATAAGAATGAAGTGGTATATATGTAAATGCTGCTAAAGATTTTAGTGATATACATTCAAAATGTTTAAATGTTAGATATAAAATGCATATATATTGTGTGATACATATGTTCATGACTCTATGGGTCTGTTTGGGGCAGCTACAGCTTATTGAATAATCTGTTGATAAGCTGATTAAAAATAATCTGCTGATAAGCTATGTGCGGTAACTATTATAAAACTTTTTTTTTTTTTTGAAAAGTAAGATTGCAGCCAGAAAGTTGTCACCGCACCTAGATAAGCTGCCCCAAAATGACCCTAAAAAATATCATAATAGAAAGTCATGTCAATATATAATGTCAAACTACTTTATCCTCTGTTCTAAGAAACATATCTGAAAAGCTATTGAAAATGAAATTATAATTTTTATTTGTAGATTATTTATTGATACATCCCATAAAAGAAATTGGTTAGATTAACGATTTCTTTTTTAATTCTATCATTCGAATCTTGTAAGCTTCATCATAAGCGGTCATTCCTATGATGTATTTCCTAGCGAGGTCTAGCTAGGCGCACCACACAAACTCGACTTTGCATCAAACAAAGCCAATAGAAATTTGATCAAATGGGAAGTATTTTGTGAGAGAATTGGGTGTTTCTAGAGGCAAAAATCAATTTTTATTTTGAGGGTGAGCAAACTAAAATGAGAAGGAATTACTTACCTAAATCCTAAACCCTAAACCCTAAATACAATCACAAAACTGACTATCTTCTCATATAATAATAAATTTGATTTTTTTTCAAAGAATAATTTCAAATTAAAACTATTAGATAGAAAAGATGAGAGCAAGATAAAATTATTTTATAACCTTCTNATAAAATGAGAAGGAATTACTTCCTTAAACCCTAAGCCCTAAACTCTAAACCCTAAATACAATCACAAAACTAACTGTCTTCTCATATAATAATAAATTTGATTTGTTTTTTTTTTTGAAAAGAATAATTTCAAATTAAAACTATTAGATAGAAAAGATGAGAGCAAGATAAAATTATTTTATAACCTTCTTACTCCAAGTTTCCAACCCTTTAAAAGCAACATCATGAGTAATAAATATTTTTTTATTAATCCACAAAGCAAAAAGAAAAAAAAAAGACAGATTTTGATGTATAAGGAGAAAAAAAATAGCTTGGCCCTTGCCATCCTATCCTGGTAAAATAGAATCTGGCAAAATATTTTCAATTTCATATATATTTTTTTGACATGACTAAGTAACTAATAATCTATGGTATTTGGACTATGGTCAAAAGCATTGCATTGCTTCTAAATGAACTTTAAATTATTGATCTTAATTACAAATTTCTATAAGAGGAAAAGAGAATGTGAAAAGAAAATCACGATAAATAAAAAACAGAACTTCAATGTGAATATGATGTGTCTTAAATTACAAAAGATAGTTAATGACACATACTATAAATCTCTTTACTATTCATTTTAATTGTCAGGCATTGGGCTTCGACATTAACTTTAATGGTGAGAGAGAAAGTGTGGTGCGGCAATACAGGCATCACTTGGCAGGCATTAGCTATATGCATTGACCTTTAAAGTCATGAGTGGGAGGCCTATTGGAGTGTTGTCGTGGTGGTCATTGGCATAGAAAGTGTGGGAGACAGGAGAGATCAAGATGAGGGTAAATGGCCACACGAGTTACGTAATTCTTATTTTATGACGGGAAATTGCCCACCATGACTTATGTGTGGTTCCATTAATCAGTGTTTCACACTTTCTTTTTACCCAAGAATGAAAAGTATGAAAGAGCAAGGAAAGTTCAGACCCAAAGCCCCATAATTTCACTATGATAACTTCATAATCCAATCACAAAACTAGTCAAATATATAGATCTATTGGTGGTAAATAATAAATTATAAATGTTTTATTTTCTTGTATTATTACTTATTTAAATCATATTTAAACAACACTAAAAAAATCATTTGACTTTTGATTGAACTTTGCTTGAATGGTAGTCAGTTATTGTTCAAATATTATTTGAATCATATTCAAATTTTACACTTCTCTTAAATTTACATAGGTATCGTTGTGTGCTAAACCTTGCACTCAAGACCTTATGTTTAGAGAAAGAGCTCACAATTATTATACCAGGTGTTGCATGTATGTTTGCTCAGTGAGTTATGTTCATGAAACTTATATTTGAAATGTGTTAAAATTTTGTATTTAGTATATTTTTCTTGTACTAATTATTTATTTTACTATAGAAAATATGCAATAACAGCAAGTAGGAGAAGCCTAAAGAAAGTATTTGTAGCATCACGACACCTAACACATAGCACTACAAAGCCTGTGTCACTTTTTTAAGCCAGTTGTTTTAGAGGTTAGCATCATAACAGCAAAAATCCAATGCCACAAAACTTATCATCAGTATAACAACACTGGATGAGGACATAATTGGAAGAAAGCCCAAGAGCATGGCACTATAGTGCCAAAATTCAACGTAAAGTGCTAACATTCGAGCTTCAAAGCACTGATTTGTGAAGAAATATGTGCCTTAAACTCGAGTGTGATGCCACAATTCCATATTAGAGCACTATAATGTTAGTTTGTAGCATATCAATGCAATAGCCCAACATAAAAGTTCATTTTAGGATTCAAAGTGGCTCATGGGTAATTACAAAGTGATTTTAAGCAATTTTAATATTGGTGACACAAAAAAATATTAAGAGTGTGTGAAGAGTGAGAGAGGAGAATTATTGCCTACTATCTAGTTTGATTAATATGTGTGAATGTATACAAGAGTGTGAAACTTATGTAGAAAGGAGGAGAGAAAAATAATATTCGGTCTCAAAGAGCTAAACATAACTCTGTCTTACTCACACTAGCCCAATTTCTACCTTTATTCTTGTAGTTTTGTTATTTTTGTAAATTATGTTTAGGAAATAAGTTTAATTTCTTTGAATTTGTGATTTGCTTAAAGACTTTATGTAAGATTGTGTTGAATGATTTAAATAAAATGAAGAAACTTTGTTTTGTTTCACATTAAACTTTATTTAACTGTGGTTTGTCCATTTATGTTTTAAAATTAGCTTATATCTAGTTTTTTATGAAAATCTAATGAGAAAATATGTGGAATAATCAAATTTCTAAAAGCATGTGCATATAGGTATTGGATAATTGAAAACTAGTGAGGAATATATTGCATGAAAATCATTCACATTAATTAGGATAAGCATATTTCATTCAGTAATATGATGATTGAATTCTTTTTATTGTTGACTAAGATTAAGATATAGTTTTGTCCTTGATTAACAACTAATTTTGGAAAACATAATTTACATAAAGGGCTTTAGATAATAATAAATTCAAAGATCCACTTCAATTGAATAATTAAGTTTCATCTTAAAAAGTTTTTATTTTTAAATAGATTTGTTAGATAAAGCATAGATTAATAATTTATGTACCTCATGAAATTAAGTAATCAATCTTTGTAGGAACGATATCCTTTTTAATAGTTTATTACTTAAAATGACATGTGTTTAATATTTTGCTAATTGCTTTTGTTAGAAATCCAATAGTTATTGATTGTCATTGTGATTATTACTCATATTACTATAGCTACTATTTTATGGATGTTGTATGCATAATATAGACGACTGCGAACTTGTGCCTTTAAAACTAGAAATTTAAAAGGCTTATACAAAAATAAAACAATAAAAATGATGAGAAAACAAATAAAAAAATATGGTAAATCTACCAATATTACCACATAAGGCTTTTATCAATTCATTGGCAGATGGAGTGCATCGTAATGTTAATAAACAGATTATTCATGCTAATAACTTTGAACTCAAATAGGTTTTACTTCAAATGGTCCAAAACACAGTATTTAAAAGTTCACCTTTATAACATCTTGAACCCGTATATAGTTTGTTTCTTATAAATATGTGTGACTTTTAAGTATAATGAACTCTGATTACACTATAAGACTAAGATTATTTCAATTTTCTTTTAGATCTAAAGCTAAAATACAATTGAATTTGCCTCCCCAATAATTTATTACTATGTAAAATGTGTTAGGGCAAAAAATCTTATCTAAATATGTTTTCTTAAGACTTGCAAACTTATAGACAATATAGATTTATTCAGTCAACTTTATAATGAGTCAAATTCTAAACCTTAGGAAAGGTTTAAGGAGTTATTGATCAAATATCCACACCATGTTCTTCTTGATTGGTTAATTATTTAAATTTTTATAGCATATTGTTAAGATCGTTAAGTTTTGTTGAGTCGTCAAGAAATTTTTATCATCCAACATGAATCTTGATGCTTTTTTTTAGCAATAACATGCTAGGTTCAAATTAAAGATCATCGAGGGCCTCGATTTCATCAAGCTCATAGTTAAATTAACTGTCTTGATAAGATAAACCTAATGATACCAAAACTACTTCAATCTGGATCTAATCAAACCCGATTAAGGCATTAAAGCACATTTAGAGGCTTTTGATTGTTAAATAAATGATCAAATGAACTCCAAATTTGACATATTTATATTAAACTAAAGTGTCTCAATAAGAAGAATCCATCAAACCCAAGAACACTCAATTTTAAGGTCATTAAATCACTCAAACCATTACAACCCCCTATGATCAAGGGAGATCAATATCAGTCAATTGATCAAGTGATTGAGAAAGTTTCACCAAAAGACCAGAGTACCCCTGCCAAGCGGTTATAAATAAATCCACTCTATTCACTTGGAGGGAGAGGAGAAGAAGAGAATTTTCAAAGTGTGCATTGGATTGAAGACTCGGAGATAAATTACAGCCTTCATAGCCATTGATTCCATCCTTCAACTTTTATACTAAGTTTAACAACTGGTGAGTATGCATATTGAAGGGGCACAACCGTCTCAAAATCCATCGATTATAGGTACATGGTTAAAACCCACTCCACACATTGAATTTCCTTCCCTTAAAGCTGACATTGTTAGCTCTACACATTCATCTCATATAGTCAACCCTAGCAGCAAAACTCCAATAGGTGTAGAGAACGTGGCTTGACCTCATGTAATTTATGATGCATTACAATGTCCAGTGCAAGAAGAGTTTTCTTAAAGGGATAGAAGTTATTTATCAACTCAACATAGTTTATGAGAGTCATGTTTGTTGGATGTCCAGCTAGAAAGCACTCTCTCAATGCCCCTCATCATATTCAAGTTTCTCCTCAACTTATTCAAAAAGTTGACATCCTCAATATTTTATATATGGGTTATTTTATATAAAAAGGCTAGACTCGTGTGAACAACACCCCTATTGGGGGGCAAGAAATAAAAAATCAGTGACAAAAAAGTTGACAAACACAATTCTTCAATATGGTTGCAATCACATTCTTAAGAAGATGTGCAATCCATAGAGACTTACACACCATACTTGAGAAAAATAGAACATTTCTAGCACCTCATTTTGAGCTTAATTGGTCTAGAGGGACTCGATTCAATCTCTTCTATAATAGGCTACAGTCGTCGAGTGATTCCTATGCTCGACTAAACATCCTAAAAAAGGTAAAAAAAATCCTTAGTATATTATAATTGAACTTTTTATAACAAGATGTGGTTATTGAGTGATTGCTACGTGACATGCCTAAAAATATGTTACTTTTATATGTATATTTAATCCATATTTTTAGTGATATTGCGCTTTAAGGGAAGGTATTTCTATGCTTTTGTTACAGGTATAATAAGTTGAGCAATTGGAACAAAAGAAGCAAAAATGAAAAAATTTGGAGTCAAAAAAGGTCATTTTGTAAAAATTGGCCTGACACCTAGGCACCAGGATTTGGTGCTTAAGCTCCAGTTTATAAAAAGAGTGGCGCCTAGGCTCCACAGTAAGGCGCCTAGACGTTAAAAGCAGTTTTCTTCTTACATTCATTGAATTTAAACAAATTTTGAAAGGGGGTGACTCTTAGAAATTCGGCCAAATACAATATAAGTGAAGGAGAGTGAAAGAGAAGATAGTCTCTTAGAATTGTAAGAGAAGAGGGGAAGTGACATAATTCTTCTTCAATACATTTCAAAGAGAGAATTGAGTGATATTGTAAGGAGAGAAAGTGATTCAAAGGAACTTCAAAGGTTTTGCTTCGGGAGGAGATTGAGATAAATAGTTTGTACGTTTACTTATTTTACTTGTTCTTGTTATGTAAAATTGTTTTTATATATAAATCCATGTTTTATTGTATCTTCATCATGAGATATGAGTAGTTTACTTTGTCTTTCTCCCTACAATGAAGAATAATCATGTGAAAAATTGAACTTGTTTAGAAGTGCTTTAATTTCATAATTGTGATGATTCAAACTTTGAACTTCATTTACCTAATCAATTTGAACAATTGTTAAGTTAAAATCTGTTGTAAAATATAATGATCCGAAAGGGTTATACTTTCCTCAACTAAGTAAGAAGCACAGTTGATCTCATGGATAAGAATGTAGTCCATGTGGTTAAGTGCAATTAAATAAGAAAATAAGTTTTGATGGGTGTAAATTGGTGATTCTAGAGTGACAGACTAGAATCTCCAATTTGATCCATAAGTTTTGAACCTAAGGCTAGATGTTAGCCTCCAGACGGAGGGACAGTAAGAACTCTAGAGTGAGAGCCAGTATCTTCCCGGCCTAACTAAGGATTTAGGAACTTGATTATAGATTAGTCGATGTTCTTTATGCACTTGTAAGAGGCTAAATAATAGCCATGCTCCTCTTGTACGCAATATAATATTTAAATTTATAACAGTTTTAATGATTCACTAATTATAATCTCATTGCAAGGGGAAAGATACTTTCTAAAATTTGAACTCTTCTTCATAAAACTTAGTTTAGCGATATTAGAATTTACTTTGAGTTTAGTGATAAGAGTAGTAGACATAATTTACGTAGTTTAAAAATACAATTTTCGACCTTCATTCCTAGTTAAGTTTTTTGCAGTTTAAATAAAGTTTATTTGAGTTAATATTACAATATTTCCAAACTTTCCCGTGGGAACTATACTTAGGATCCCATCAGAGCCTTATATTACTTGAGAGATATGTTTACTTGCATTATCATACTAGTAAATATTTGAAATCGATAAATAATACTTTAAATAGCTAGCAGTGGCAACTATAAGGACTTAAAGTAAAATTAAATAACCTGAAGTATATTATTGAAGTGGGTGCACACACCCGCACAAAGTTTTTGGCATTATTGCCGGGGAAGTAATAAAAAATTTCTTTTTAACTTGAGCTGCAAGACTTATTTTATTTGAGCTGCAAGACTTATTTTAAGAAAACTTTAGTGCATTTAAAATATATAAGTTCATGTTTGTGTGCTTATTTTAAACAAAATTTAAAATACAAAAAAAGAAAATATATTTTTGAGTGATTTAGTTTAATTATATTTTATTTTATTTTATTTACCAAACTTTTATTTCTGTATGCATAGTTTAGGATCTGAAGGAGTAATGCTTTACAATTCTAAATTAGAACAAACTATAAGAAAAATTTTAAAATAAAAAGAACTTCACAATTTGAACGAAATGAAAAAAAATTTAAATAATCAAAATATTGAAAATGATCATCAACATGTACAAAGACCTTTAAGAGATTATGTTAATCCTACAGCATATGAAATTCCTCAAAGTATACAAACTCATTTTTTAGCTGCTAATTCATTTGAACTCAAACCTATTATTATCCAAATGAAGCAAAATAATCAGTTTGAGGGAACACCATCTGAAGATCCAAATTTACATCTTGCTAGTTTTCTAGAATTGTGTGCTACATTTAAATATGACGGAGTGTCAAATGGCATTGTCAGACTTGGACTTGTTCCTTTTTCTTTAAGGGATAAAGCTAATATGTGGTTAAGCTCATTAGCACCTTGATCTATTAGAACTTGGGAAGATTTAGAACAAAAATTCATTTTTAAGTATTTTCCACCATCAAAGATTGATAAGCTTAGAAATGATATAAAATCTTTTTGTCAGTTTGAAGGGCAATCAATATACAGAGTTTAGGAACAATTTAAAGAACTGCTTAAGAAGTGCCCACATCATGTTTTGCCTGATTGGTTAATATTTCAAACATTTTATAATATGTTAGTGGGATCTCTAAGATCTATCATTGATGTTGTTGTTTGTGGTTCATTAATGTCAAAATTATTTGATGAAGCATATTATTTAATTGAAAGGATGGCTACTAATAATTTGTAATGACACTCTGAATGGGCAAATCTAAAGAGAGTAGCCAGTGTTCATGTGTTGATATATATTTTATTTTGCCTTTTCAAATTGTTGTAATATCAAGGAAGTTAGACAAATTTGGAATTAATTTATCTCAAAAACCTCCTATGGTTGAGGAAAATTCATTGGGCCAAATGATAGATTCCCAATCATCATATGAGGCTTTAAATGCAATAAATAATCAACCTAATAACCTCTATTCTAATTATTACAACCAAGGTTTGAAAAATCACCCTAAATTTATTTGGAATAATAATTCTAGTGCTGTAAACCAGCAATGGGAGAACAATTAAGAGAACTCAATGGGGAACTCGAATAACTAGGAAAGTACTAAGTATAGACCTACTTATCATCTAAGATTTAACCATAACCAACAATTTAAGGATACGAAGTTGTTTATAGAAGAAGTTGTGTTACAGATGAGTAATCAATTATAAAGTCAGGGAGCTACAATTAGAAATATTGAGAATCAACTGGGACAAATTGCTAATGCACTTAGTAATAGACCTCAGGGAACTTATCCTAGTAATGTTGAAATTAATTCTAAAAACCCGAACAAAAAACAAATTAAGGCTACCCATCTAATAAGTGGAAGAGAATTGGAGATTAAAGTTCAAAAAGAAATTGAAGTTGAGGAAGAGGGAAAGAAAATTAACAAGCCTGAGGAAAGTATTCCTCAAGACTTAAAGAACCCTATTTCTCCAATGAAGATCAATTTAGGAAAACAATTACCTTCATTTCCTTAGAGTCTCAGATAACAAAAGTTACATGAACAATTTTCAAAGTTTCTAAAAATATTTAAGAAGTTGACCACTAACATTCCATTCACTGAAGTTTTAGAACAAATGCCAAGCTATGCAAAGTTTATGAAGGATATTCTTAATAGAAAAATGATGTTTACAGATAACAAGACTGTTGCACTTAGTGAGGAGTTTAGCGCTATAATTTAAAAAAAATTTCCTGAAAAACTTAAAGATCCTGGTATCTTTTTTATTCCATGTGCAATACGAGATAGATTTTTTTGGGGGAGCTCTATGTGATTTGGGAGTCAATATTAACATTATGCTTCTATCTATTTCCAGAAGGTTAGGCTTAAGAGACATTTCTCCCACTACTGTAACCCTTCATTTAACTGATCATTCGATCACTTATCTAAAAGGAGTTATAGAAGATGTATTGGTAAGGGTGGATAGATTTATTTTCCCTGTGGATTTCATTGTGTTAGATATGGAGCAAGATAAATAAATTCTAATCCTTTTAGTGAGAACTTTTCTTGCCACCGGAAGATCTGTGATAGATGTACAAAAAGGTGAGTTAACCATGAGAGTAAATGACCAGGAAGTTACTTTTAATACATCAAAGTTAATGAAGTATCCAACTAAGTGAAGAGATGATGGGTGTTTCAGAATGGAGATTAGCGATTATTTAAGTAACAATCATTTTAGAGAAAATTATGAAGAGAAAATTGGACGATAAGATTTGGAGTACGAATATGACTGTAAGTTGCAAGATAAATCAATTGAAATAAGTAATGAGGATTCAAATTATATTCAAGAAACTTTTGAGCTACTAACACTATGAAAATAGTGAAAATCTTATTCCTTTAATTGAATCACCTCCAGAACTAGAGATGAAGGTAATTCCTAGGCATTTAAAGTATGTCTTTCTAGGAAATTAATCTACATTGCCTATTATAATATCCTCATATTTGACTCAACTGCAAGAACAAAAATTAATGGAAACTTTAAGAAATTACAAGAAAGTCTTTAGAAGGACATTAGTTGATATCAAAGGTATTAGCCCTTCAATTTGCATGCACAAAATATTTAATGGAAGAATATCATAAGCCTAGAGCTGATCCGCGAAGGAGTTTAAATCCTATAATGAAAGAAGTTGTTAAGAAAGAAATTTGAAAATGGTTAGATGTCGGAATCATCTATCCTATTTTGAGCAGTGCTTAGGTTAGTCTTATTCACTATGTTCCTGAGAAAGGGAGAGTGACCGTAGTTGTAAATGAACGAAATAAATTAATACTAACAAGACAAGTCACTGGTTGACGAATCTATATTGACTATAGAAAATTAAATTTTGCCACTATGAAAGATCACTTTCATGTACCTTTTCTGGATCAAATGTTGGATAGGCTAGTATGGCACGTATATTTCTGCTTTTTAGATGGATGTACTAGTTATCACTAAATTTTTATTGCTCAAGAGGATCAAGAAAAGACAACATTTATAACTCCTCAGGGTACTTTTGCTTTTAGAAGAATGTCCTTTAGTTTATGTAATGCACTTGCAACATTTCAAAGACGCATGATGTCAATTTTTTATGACTTAATTGAGAAAGAAATAGAAGTTCTTATGAATGATTTCTCAGTATTTGGATCCTCATTTTATTTATGTCTAGATAATTTAGTGACATTTATAAAATGCTTTGAAGAGGTGAATTTAGTTATAAATTGGGAGAAATATCATTTATGGTCGCAGAAGGAATTATATTTGGACACAAAATTTTTGAAAGTGGTATGAAGTGTATCCCGCAAAAATACAAGTTATTGATAAAAACTACCACCTCCTACTACTGTGAGAGGGGTTAGAAGTTCTTAGGACATGATAGTTTTTACAGACGATATATTAAAGATTTTTCAAAAATAACTAAGCCTTTGTGCCAAATTTTAGACAAAAATGCAAATTTTGATTTTAAATAAGAGTGCTTAAATGCCTTTGAATTATTAAAAGAAAAATTAATCATTGCTCCAATTTTAATTTCACATGACTGGGGAGACCATTTGAGTTGATGTGTGATGCGCAATTGGGGCAGTTTTAGGGCAAAAGTATGACAAGATTTTTAAAGTTATATACTATTCTAATAAAACTCTTAATGAAGCTTAAATTAATTATATCATTACTGAGAAGGAGTTATTAGCAATATTATATGTCTTTGATAATATCAGGTTATATCTCATTAAAACTAAATGTATTATGCATACAGATCACTCTGCTATATTTGATGCAGAAGAAGGATGTGAAAACAAGATTAATTAGATGGATCCTTCTGATACAAGAATTTGATTTTGAAGCGGTATAAAGGAAGGGATCTGATAATTAAATAGTTGATCATTTATCTAAGCTGGAGCAGGAAAATACATTCAATCTTGAAAATGAAATTAACGAACATTTTCTTGTTAATGAGTGGTGTGTACTGTGGTTTGCCGACATGATTAATTTCATCATGAGTGATCTTATACTCTATGGATTGGCATACCAACAACAGAAGAAATTTGTACACAATGCAAAGTTTTACTTTTGGGATGACCTATATTTATATAAGCAATGTAAGGATCAAGTTATTAGAAGATTTGCACCTTATGAAGTTACCCAAAAAATTATTCAAAAATTTCATGATTCTGATTTTGGGGGAAAATTTAGAGTTGATAGAACTGCATACAAGATTTTATATTCTGGATTTTATTGGCCTACTTTATTTAAGGAATACTTATGTAAAAACATGTGATCGTTATAGCATGTAGGCAATATTTTGAGAAGGAATGAAATGCCCCTAAATTTTATGTTGGAAGTTGAAAATTTTGATATATGGGGTTTGGATTTTATGGAACCATTTATACCAGCTTTCAGAAACTTATATATTTTAATTGCAATGGACTATGTTTCAAAATGAATTGAAGCAGTTGCTTTACCTCGCTATGATGCTCAGTGTTGAAAAATTTTTAAACAAAATATTTTCACTAGATTTGGAATATCATGAGTAATCATTACTGATGGGGGAAGTCATTTTAGGAATAATAGAATTGAAACATTAATTGAAAAATATAATGTTAAACATCAGATTGCCACTACTTATCATCCTTAGATTAATGGTCTAGCAAAATTATCCAACCGTGAAATTAAAAGAATCTTGGAAAAGACTATAAATCCTAATAGAATAGACTGGTCTGCTAGATTGAATACTACATTATGCATTGAATGTGGACGAGTTTTGAAGGGATTCTTAGGCAACTCTTGGAAAACTTTTCTACAACTTTAAGAGAAACATTTGGACCGAAAAAAGAGGAGCCTCGCGGTAATGTTCGTTGAGTTTTTGTTATTTGTAGAGTGTAGAGAGTTTAATTTAGGGTTAGTATTGTGAGGAATTCTTTGAGAGATTGTAAGAGTGGAGAGAAAGTGAGTGATTTTTTCCTCCTTTCCGCTTCAAAGAAGAATTTTGTGTGCTGTAAAGAAAGAAAGAGATTCAGAGGAACTTCGAGGAGCAGGAATTAGAGATAAGTGGTATTTACTTATTGAAGTTTGTATGACTTTGCTTTTATATATAAATTGCAAGTTTTGTCGTATCTTATCTATGAATTCTGAGTAGTTTTCTCTGTCTTTCTCCTTGTCTTGAGATTTTGTGAAATGGTGATTAGAATATGAGTAGTTTTCTCTGTCTTTCTCCTTATCTTGAGATTTTGTGAAATGGTGATTTGAATTGGTTGAGCCATGAGAATGTTAAATAAGTTGTGATGATCTTTTCACTTTGATCTTAATTTACTTTCAAATTGGCTAATTGATTTGTTAAAATATGTTGAGTTTTACAACTAAAGTGAGGATTACATCCAAGATTCAGGGAGGTTAAATTCCTTAAAAGTTGGGTGCAAATAAATAGGGAAATAAAAATTATCGGGCGTAGAATTGGAGATTTTAGAGTGACAACCTAAAATCCTCAATTAGGTTCTATCGTTTGGGTGCTGAAGTGTAGATGTTAGCCCTCAGGCGAGGGGAACGTGGGAGCTCTGAAGTGTGAGCCGGTATCCTCCTAGCCTAGCCACAGTTTCAGTAACCAAGCATAGGATTAGTCAATGTTCTTTATGTCTGGACCAAAGGGTAAAGAATAGACAGAATTAATAACCAAGCATAGGATTAGTCAATGTTCTTTATGCCTGGACCAAAGGGTAAAGAATAGGAATTTCCTATTTTGGCACAATATAATTTGAACTAATTCACATTATCCATTCACTTCAATTTCTTGACAAGGAGAAGGATGTTTTCTTATATATTAAACTTCACATTAGAAAACTTTATTAGTAGAATTAGTTAATTAAGAGTTTGTTAAAATTACATATTTATTTCAATTGCCTATTAGTACCAAATAAGCAATTTGAATTGTATTGTTGTTATTAAGTATTGATTTTCTAAATCCTAGTTCGTAGCCTCTAGTATTACTCCCTGTGGGATCGATATTCAGGACTCCATTAGAGCCCTGTATTACTTGAGCGATACGTATACTTGCGTTGATAAGTGTGACTTTGCAATTAGTGAATATTTTATATACATTTTTATCAAATCTATAACCGTTGTCAAGTTTTTGACGTCATTGCCGGGGACTTAAATCTTCTAGCACCAGTATCAAATTCTTGTATTTTTAAGCATATATAAAATCACTGTCAAGTTTTTGGCGTCGTTGCCGGGGAGTAAAAAAAATCATAATTAGAGTAACGGATAAATTAGGACTATGAGAAAACAATCAAGTCCGAGGTACACCAAATGAAGATCCTAATTTACACATCGCTAGTTTTTTAGAACTTTGTGCTACCTTTAAATTTGACAGAGTTTCGAACGATGTTGTTAGACCTAATCTTTTTCCTTTTTCACTTAGGGATAATGCTAAGATGTGGTTAAATTCGTTAGCACCTGGATCTATTAGAACTTGGGGAGAACTTTTACAGAAATTTCTATCCAAATATTTCCCTCCATCTAAAACTGTTAAACTTAGAAATGACATAACATTATTTTTTCAGATTGATGAAGAGTCGTATATGAAGCTTGGGAGAGATTTAAAGATCTTCTTAGGAAGTGCCCTCATCATTCATTACCAAATTGATTGATAATTCAAACTTTTTATAATGGATTAGTGGGATCTCTTAAATCAATTGTAAATGCTGCGACTGGTGGTTCTTTAATGTCAAAACCTTTTGATGAGGCTTATTCGTTAATAGAAGAGATGACTACCAACAATTTTCAATGGCCCTTTGAAAGGATAAATCCTAAAAGAGTAGCTAGTATCCACGATTCTGATGCAATATCTATGTTAGTTTCGTAGATTGCTGCAATATCAAAGAAATTAGATCATTATGGAATGAATTATTATCCAACACCTACTATGATGGAAGAGAATTCATCTAAGAAATTTGTGGATGTTCAACCTTCATATGAGACTTTAAATG
>JXCR01142671.1:68665-99380 GCA_002079205.1 Phalaenopsis hybrid cultivar
GGGAGTTATAGAAGATGTGTTAGTAATAGTTGATAAATTTATCTTTCCTGTGGATTTCATTGTTTTAGATATGGAGGAAGATAAAGAAATACCTATAATTTTAGGGAGACCTTTTTTAGCTACTGGAAAAGCTATGATAGATGTTCAAAAGGGATAATTAACTATGAGAGTTAACGATCAAGAAGTGACTTTTAACATTGTGAAATCTATGAAATACCCTGCTGTTGAAAGAGATAATGAATGTTTTTGCATTGAAATTAGTGAACATCTATTGCACGGGCATTTTAAAGAACATTTTGAAGACAAAGATGAAGTTATTTTAGACGAAACAGAAAATGAAGAATTAAATTATGTTCAGGAAAGATTTGAGCTGCTGGATATTACAAGAAATGCTGATAAGAATCTAGTTCTGTCAACTATAAAACCACCTGAACATGAGTTGAAAATATTGCTTAACCACTTGAAGTATGTGTTTCTAGGAAACTCATCTACATTACATATTATTATATCTTTAGAGTTAAATGAATTGGAAGAGCAAAGACTTTTGGGTACATTAAAAAGATATAAGAAAGCTTTTGGTTGGACCTTAGCTAATATTAAAGGAATCAATCCTTCGATCTGTATGCACATAATTATATTGGATGAACAATATAAACCAAGAGTTGATCCATAAAGGAGATTAAACCCAATGATGAAAGAAGTAGTCAAGAAGGAAATTTTGAAATGGTTGGACACTGTAATTATATATCCTATTTCAGACAGTGCTTGGGTAAGTCCAATTCATTGTGTTCCTAAGAAAGGAGGAGTGACTGTTGAAGCAGAAGAGAATAATGAATTAATACCTATCAAACAAGTTACTTGGTGGCATATTTGCATTGATTATAGAAAATTAAACACTGCCACTAGGAAAGATCACTTCTCTTTACCATTTTTAGACCAAATAGTGGATAGACTTGCTGGGCACAAATATTTTTATATTTTAGATGAATATAACAGCTACCATCAAATTCTTATTGCTCTTGAGGATCAAGAAAAGACAACATTTACTAGTCTTTTTGGGACTTTTGCTTTTCGAAGAATGTCCTTCGGATTATGTAATGCACCTGCAACATTCCAGAGATGTATGATGTCTGTATTTAGTAAGTTAATTGATGATAGATTAGAAGTGTTTATGTATGATTTCTCTGTATTTAGAACATCATTTGTCGCATGCTTAAATTATCTTGAAAAAGTTTTGAAGTTATGTGAAAGAACTAATTTAGTTCTAAATTTGGAGAAATGTCAATTTATGGTTGTAAGAGGAATTGTGTTAGGACACAAAATTTTGGAAAATGGTATGGAAGCAGACCGTACAAAAATTTAAGTTATATCTAAATTAACACCTCCTACTAATGTAAGAGGGGTTAGAAGTTTTCTTGGACATGACCCTGCAAAAATTCAAGTTATATCTAAACTAACACCTCCTACTAATGTAAGAGACGTTAGGAGTTTTCTTGGACATGTGGATTTTACAGGCGTTTTATTAAAGATATTTCAAAAATTACCAAACCTCTATGCCAACTTTTAGAAAAGGAACTGTGTTTTTTCAAAAATTACTAAACCTCTGTGCCAAATTTTAGAAAATGACAAGTAATTTGAATTTACTGAAAACCGTTTAAATGCCTTTGAGTTATTAAAAGAAAAACTAATCACAGCCCCTGTTATAGTTTCACCTAACTAGGAGAAACCATTCGAATTAATATGCGATGCTAGTGATTATGCTATTGGAGCTGTTCTTGGACAAAGGTATGAAAAGATTTTTAAAGTCATATACTACGCTAGTAAAATTCTTAATGATGCACAAATTAACTATACTGTTACTGAAAAAGAAAGATGCTATTGATTATGCTATTGGAGCTGTCTTTGGACAAAGGTATGAAAAGATTTTTAAAGTTATATACTTCTAGTAAAACTCTTAATGATGCACAAATTAATTATACTGTTACTAAAAAAGAGTTACTAGCCAATCTTAATGTTGGACAAATGTATGAAAAGATTTTTAAAGTTATATACTACGCTAGTAAAACTCTTAATGATTCAAATTAACTATACTATTACTAAAAAAGAGTTACTCGCTATTGTGTATGCTTTTGACAAATTTAAATCTTTTTAATTGGGACTAAATGAGTTGTCACACTGATCACTATGCTATTAAATATTTGATGCAAAAGAAGGATGTCAAACCAATGTTAATTAGATGAATACTTTTGATGCAAGAATTTGATTTTAAGGTTATTGATAGAAAGGAAACTGATAATCAAACTGCTGATCATTTATCGAGATTAGAATATCATGAATTATCAGACACCAACAATGAAATTATAGACAGTTTCCCTGATGAACAACTTTATTATCTAATGAGTGGAAAATACCATGGTAGCTGATATTGTTAATTATATTGTAAGTGATATTTTGCCACCTATGCTGACATTGCAACTGCAAAGAAAATTCATTCATGATGCGAAAGCATATTTTTGAGATGAACCTAATTTATATAAACAATGTAAGGATCTTATTATGAGAAGATGTGTACCTTATGAAGGAACTAAACTAATCATTCAGAAATGTCATGATTCTGAATTTGGAGGACATTTTGGGATTGATAAAACTATTTATAAAATTTTACAAGCTAGATTTTATTGGTCTACTATATTTAGAGATGTTTATAGATATATAAAAACTTGTGATCGATTTAATAAATTTTACAAGTTGGATTTTATTGGCCTACTATCTTTAGATATGTTTATAGATACATAAAAACTTGTGAAAAAGCTGGATTTTATTGGCCTACTATATTTAGAGATGTTTATAGATATATAAAGACTTGTGATCTTTATTGGCCTACTCTCTTTAGAGATGTTTACATATACATAAAAACTTGTGATCGATGCCAATGAGTAGACAATATATCTAGAAGAAATGAAATGCCTTTGAATTTCATGTTAGAAGTTTAGATCTTTGATGTTTGGGGATTAGATTTCATGGGACCATTTATTCCTTCATCTAGGAACTTATACATATTAATTGCGGTAGATTATGTTTCAAAGTGGATTGAAGCACAAGCTTTACCTCGTTGTGACGCTAAAAGTGTTTCAATATTTTTAATTACGTTTCTATGGAACCATTTATTCCTTCATTTGAAAACTTATATATATTAATTGCAGTAGACTATGTTTCTAAGTGGGATTGAAGCACAAGAGAACTTATATATATTA
Organism: Phalaenopsis hybrid cultivar; assembly: GCA_002079205.1. Lineage (NCBI taxonomy): Eukaryota > Viridiplantae > Streptophyta > Magnoliopsida > Asparagales > Orchidaceae > Phalaenopsis > Phalaenopsis hybrid cultivar. Next base: position 71,920 of record JXCR01142671.1, read on the forward strand.
ATTGCAGTAGACTACGTTTCTAAGTGGATTGAAGCACAAGATTTACCCTCGGAACTTGTATATATTAATTGCAGTAGACTACGTCTCTAAGTGGATTGAAGCACAAGCTTTACCTCGCTGGTGGCGCTAAACCCTTCATATGGGAACTTATACATATTAGTTGCGGTAGACTATGTTTCAAAGTGGATTGAAGCACAAGATTTACCTCGTTGTGACGCTAAAAGTGTTCGAGATTTTTAATAAAAAATATTTTCACTAGATACGGAATGCCTAGAATGATTATCACTGACGGAGGTACGTTTCTATGGAACCATTTATTCCTTCATTTGAAAACTTATATATATTAATTGCAGTAGACTATGTTTCTAAGTGGGATTGAAGCACAAGAGAACTTATATATATTAATTGCAGTAGACTACGTTTCTAAGTGGATTGAAGCACAAGATTTACCCTCGGAACTTGTATATATTAATTGCAGTAGACTACGTCTCTAAGTGGATTGAAGCACAAGCTTTACCTCGCTGGTGGCGCTAAACCCTTCATATGGGAACTTATACATATTAGTTGCGGTAGACTATGTTTCAAAGTGGATTGAAGCACAAGATTTACCTCGTTGTGACGCTAAAAGTGTTCGAGATTTTTAATAAAAAATATTTTCACTAGATACGGAATGCCTAGAATGATTATCACTGACGGAGGTTAATGAAAAATATTTTACTAGATACGGAATGCCTAGGATGATTATTACTGATGGAGGATCCCACTAGATACAGAATGCCTAGATTGATTATCACTGACGGAGGATCTCATTTTAGGAAAAAATATATTCAGAGATTGGCAGAAAAGTTTAATATTATTCATAGAATCTTTACTGCCTATCATCCTCAACTAGTGGGTTAGCTAAAATTTCTAATAGAGAGATTAAACAAAGACTTGAAAAGATCGTAAACCCTAGTAGAATAGATTGGTCCACTAGACTGGATACCGCATTATGGGCTTACAAGACTGCTTATACCTCCTATTGGAATACCTCCTTACAGACTAATTTTTTGAAAGACTTGTCACGTACCAGTAAAATTGGAGCATAAAGCATATTGGGCGATTAAGGAATTCAATTATAATTTGAAAGATGTTGGTAAGAAGAGATTATTACAATTAAATGAATTAGAAGAATTAAGAACAACAAAATTTATAAGGAGAAACTAAAGTTATGGCATGATCGGAAGATTAACCAAAAGAACTTTGAACAAGGACAAGAAGTTTTGCTTTACAATACAAGGCTGAAGTTATTCCCTGGGAAATTAAAGTCTCATTGGTTAGGACCCTTTACTGTGACTCAAGGAAATCGTATGAATTGGAAGAATTAAGAAATGAATCTTATGATACGACAGAATTTATAAGGAAAAACTAAAGTTATGGCATGATCGGAAGATTAACCAGAAGAACTTTGAACCAGGACAAGAAGTAGCTAAAGTTATGGCATGATCGGAAGATTAACCAGAAGAACTTTGAACCAGGACAAGAAGTTTTTAGATGAAGTTATTTCCTGGGAAATTGAAGTCTCGTTGGTTAGGACCCTTTATTGTTACTCAAGTTTATACTTACAGACCTGTTGAGATTGAAGATCAGAAAACTGGAAATAGATTTAAAGTAAATGGACACATATTAAAACCATATTTTGAGGGTAACAGACCAAATTTTAAAGAGGTTTTAATGATTAGTCAACCTGAATAACACTTGAATAGGTCGGGCTGACGACATTAAACCAAGCGCTTTATGAGAGGCGACTCATAGTTATCTTTAATTTTACTGCGATTATAGTAGTTTTTATTTAAAATTATTGTTAGTTTGTAGTAGATTTATTTTGCCACCTGTATGTCTAAGTTTGTGATTTGATTTGAACTTATGTGCTTAGGTCACTTTCTAAATTTGCTTTTAGATCTCAGTATAGTTGAGATTGAGCATAAGATGTTTGTTTTCAGTGTTTAGAGTGTTGTGGCTTAGATTGTGATGCTGAATTGATGTATTGAGGTTGAGAAAATATCAAACTTATGTGTGTGGTGTAACATGTACTGTAATTCTTGAAATTTATGTATAATTGTAAGGTTTTATGTTGTGAATGTTTATTTAGGTTAGTACATCATTTAATCACATAAAATTTATGTCTAGAATGATTGAACGGATGTTGTTGAAACTTGAAATTGAGCAAAATCACAAAAATCTGGAAATTAAACCAATTTTGAAAATCTTGCCGACGGCGGAATCGACGCCGCCGACGGTGGAATCGATGACTCCGATAGCTGAATCGACGCCGCCGACGGTGGATTTTTCCCGAGACTTAAACTATTTAATTCAATAGAACTTGCTGACGGCGCTGAAGCGCCGACAGCAAGATTCCAAAAAAACACTTTTAACTGTGATTTTGACCAGTCAACCGCCACTATTCATCATCCCATTCCTCTTAAAAAACAAAAATTTTGATCTAGGGCTTGAAGATCTTGGATTTGGGGCGATTTCAAAGCATTCAGACACCAGATTTTATCATCTCTCGATAATAGCTTCACTCTAACCTAAAAATAATTGATTTTCACCTTGAATTTCTTCCACATTTAGAAGATCTGAAAAAATTGAGAATGTTGAGAAAATATTTGGAAGAAATTCATGAAATTTAGATTTGAACTCTTAATGTCACTCTTAGAAGCATTATTTGAGTATTTGAAGTGTATTTTGGAATTTTTTATAATTTTGATTAGATTGACATGGCTCTGTGACAAAAGAGGTGACTTGAGTTTGACGAGTCTCGCTTCATTAATGCGAAGGCTCGGTCGAGATTTACTTCAGTATTTGAAGGGAAGAAATGTATACAAGATCGTGTTTTTAAGAGTCCGGGAGGAGAAGTTAAACGAGTTATTACCGAACGGAGGTGGGAAAACTTCGATTATACCACCAATAAGGCTACTGTGAATATTGTGAAAGAATTTTATGCCAATGCGTTCTATTCTGAGGACAGAACTGTTTGAGTAAGGGGTTTTTCTGTGAGTTTAATGCTGCCTGCATTAACTTATTTTATGAAGCCCCAAACTCCTATAGTTGCAATTATGAAACCTTCAGTACAATGGAAGGCCCACTGAATGATGTTATCAACTTTTTCACTGATGGGAAATGGACATGGAAGATAAAGCAACGAGAAAGGGTAAATTTTTCTGCTTCCATGTTTAATGCCACATCTAAAGCGTGGCACTATTTTATTTCCTCTACTCTGTTACCTACATATCACCATAGTGAGGTAACAAGAGATAGAGTTATTCTGAATTTCTGTATTCAGAATAATTGAACTATAATTGTGGGGAGAATTATTAATAAGAATATATTGACCACGACAAAGAGTGAATCAAGTGGAGGTCTGGGACATCCTGGCCTCATTTATGCACTTTGCCAACTTTCTAGAGTTGAAGCTGGAGATGATGAAGAATGGGTTTACCCTATGAAACCCATTAGTAAAGCTAATTTGAAGACATATGAATCCCATGAAAAATGGAGATGTGGGAGTAGGAATCAAGAACCTTCTACTAGTAGAGATCCCCTCTACTAGTTATGACCTTCCTTCCTCTAGCTCCCCTACCCTGAATGATTTATTGAATGAGTTAACCTTGCAGTGGAAGAGTATAGATAAAATAAATGAAAGGATTGGGGGATTAGAATGTAGACATGATTATGATAGTGAGTACCTACAGAGGCATTCTGACTTTGAGATAGCTTACTACGAAGCTCAAGCCCGGTACTATAGAGGTGAGCCTGATATCACTTTTCCTGAATGCCCCCGTTATATTCAGTATCAGCCCAAGCCACCTGCTGACCAGGGAGACGAGGATATAGTATGGGACTTTGATATATGATAATAATTGATGTACTTTTATNTAATGATTTTTATGTATAGAAAGCTCATAATATTACAGATCAGTTGAAGTTAAAATTTTGAGAAAGAACTGCAAAAATTTCAGAATGATGAAAATGCCTAAAGTACTGAGGTATGATTTATATTTAGAATTTTCTTTCCTCCTGTATCATTCCATATTGAAAAATTTAAGTTTGGGGGAGGGAAGAGAAAGATCAACTATTAGATGTTCTAAATTTTAATATTTTCAAAAAATTATTAATATGATTTTTTGCAGTGAATTTAATTTAGATAACTATATTTTGTAGATATTTAAATATTATGGTAGATTTAAAGGGGTGAATTTAATTCAGGTAACTATATTTTGTAGCTATTTAAATATTATGGTAGATTTAAAGAAAATTTTTGTAATGAAAATTAATTTTGTAACATAAGATATTTAGTATAAGAGAATAAGATTATAGTTTATATTTTGTAGATATTTAAATATTATGGTAGATTTAAAGGAATATTTTTGTAATGAAAATTATTTGTAGATTAAGATGTTTAGTATAAGAGAATAAGACTATAATTAACTATTTAAAGTAAAAAAAACTATATTTTGAATATTAAGAATCTTAGAAATTCATTTGAGAAGAAAAGATTGGGGCTCAATGATGTAAAAGCAAAATATTTATAAGGTAAAGGAATGCTTTGAGTTTCAAATTAGGGAAAGAAAGGTGATGTTCAAATTACTTATAAGGTAAAGGAATGCTTTGAGTTTCAAATTTAGGGAAAGAAAAGTGAAGATCAAAATCTATAAGGTAAAGGAATGCTTTGAGTTTCAAATTTAGGGAAAGAAATGTGATGTTCAAAATCATGAAAATTCATTTGAGAAGAAAAGATTGGGGCTCAATGATGTAAAAGCTATGAATATTTATAATCTAAAGGAATACTTTGAGTTTCAAATTTAGGGAAAGAAAGGTGATGTTCAAAATCATTAAAGGCTATCCAGATTTTTGAGTTTCAAATTTAGGGAAAGAAAAGTGAAGTTCAAAATCATTAAAGACTATCCAGATAATAATCTTCACTTGAAAAAGAAAAAGAAAGGATTGACAACAATCACTGAAAAGAAAAGAAAAATTCACTTGAAAAAGGAAAAAGAAATGATTGACAACAATCCTTGAAAAGAAAAGAAAAATATATAGCACTTGAAAAAGAAAAAGAAAGGATTGACAACAATCCCTGAAAAGAAAAAAAAATATAGGATTGAAAGCAATCCAAATGAAAAAAAAGGAAAAAAATATATAAGTGAGGAGAAGCTTGAGAAGATGCTTAATCAAAAATTGGCTTCACTTGGACCTACCTAAAGGGAAAACCTAAATACATTCCTGAACTTATATTTATGGATTAACATCTTTTACTAGTAGTGTTCTCATAAAGTTCCTATCATTTAAATATTCTAAGTGACTTGATATTACAACATATAGTCATTCTTGAAATGAATAGAAAACTAGAACTCTTAAACTTGGTGACTAGATAGTCTTGTACCTACAGAGTTAATTTAATTACTTGAATTTTTTTTTAAAAATCTCACTATGGTATTTACTTAAATCAAAATTATAGTATTTATGAATTAAAACTTTACTATAATAGATCATAACTTTTATGTAGTACTAAAATTACTTGAGGACAAGTAATAGTTAAGTTTGGGGGATTTTGACCAAAGAAAAATATGTTAAGATTTTCATACCTATTTTATACTAATATTGATGATATTGCACTTTAGAGAATGATATTTTTGATGTTTCGTTGCAGGTATGTTGAATTATGGATATTGGAGCAAAAAGATGCAAAAAGAGCGAATTTGGAGCAAAAAAGACCAAAATTTGAAGATTTGAACTAAGGCACCGACGACGAGCCCAACGGCGCCAACGGTGGGTTTTTTCTGAGAGTCTAGAATAAAATATTCTAGAAGGTCACTGATGGCACCATTGAGGCCGCCGATGGCGAGAACGGCGGTTCTCTCAACAAATGCATTGAATGTAGACAATTTTTGAAGAGATGCTTAGGCAACTCTTGGAAAACTCTTCTACAACTTTAAGAGAAACATTTGGGCCAAAAAAAGAGGAGCCCCATGGTGGTGTCCGTTGAGTTTTTGTTGTTTCTAGAGTGTAGAGAGTTTAATTTAGGGTTAGTATTGTGAGGAATTCTTGAGAGATTATAAGAGTGGAGGGAAAGTGAGAGATCTCTTCTTCCTTGCCGTTTCGAAGAAGAATTTCGTGTGTTGTAATGAAAGGAAGAGATTCAAAGGAAGTTCGAGGAGTTTGGTTATGGAGGAATTAGAGATAAGTGGTATTTACTTATTAAAGTTTGTATGACTTTGCTTTTATATATAAGTTCTAAGTTTTGTCGTATCTTCTCCATGAGTTCTGAGTAGTTTTCTCTGTCTTTCNAACAACTAAAGTGAGGATTACATCCAAGATTTAGGGAGGTCAAAACCCTTGGAAGTTGGGTGCAAATAAATAAGAAAATAATATTATCGGGCGTAGAATTGAAGATTTTAGAGTGACAGACTAAACTCCCCAATTCGGTCCTATCGTTTGGGTGCTGAAGTGTAGATGTTAGCCCTCAGGCGAGCGGAACGTGGGAGCTCCGNTTTTATAATTAAAGTGAGGATTACATCCAAGATTTAGGGAGGTTAAAGTTCTTAAAAGTTGGGTGCTAATAAATAGGGAAATAAAAATTATCGGGCGTAGAATTAGAGATTTTAGAGTGACAGACTAAAATCCTCAATTNCTTTATCCATTCACTATAATTTCTTGACAAGGAGAATGATGATTTTTTATATATCACTAATAGGAAATTGCAATAAATATGTAATTTTAATAACTATTAAATAACGAATGATATTAATGAAGGTTTAAATGTGATATNGCCGGTATCCTCCCAGTCTAGCAGTTGATTCAGTAACCAAGCATAGGTATAGGATTAGTCAATGTTCTTTATGCCTGGACCAAAGGGTAAAGAATATGTATGCTCCTATTGTAGGATTAGTCAATGTTCTTTATGTCTGGACCAAAGGGTAAAGAATAGGTATGCTCCTATTTGGCACAATATAAATTGAACTAATTCATTTTATCCATTCACCATAATTTCTTGACAAGGAGAAGTCAATTTGAACTAATTCACTTTATCCATTCACTTTAATTTCTTGACAAGGAGAAGGATGCTTCAATTTGAACTAATTCACTTTATTCATTCACTTTAATTTAGAATAGTTATGCTCCTATTTGGCACAATATAAATTGAACTAATTCATTTTATCCATTCACTATAATTTCTGTGCTCCTATTTGGCACAATACAATTTGAACTGATTCACTTTATCCATTCACTATAATTTCTTTAAAGAGAAAGATGTTTTCTTATATATTGAACTTCACATTAGAAACTTTATTAGTAGAATTAGTTAATTAAGAGTTTATAAAAATTAATTTTTATTTCAATTGCCTATTAGTAAAAATTAAGTGATTTGAACTGTATTGTTGTGATTAAGTATTGATTTTCTAAATCCTAGGTTTGTAGCCTCTAGTATTACTCCCGTGTGGGATCGATATCCAGGACTCCATTAGAGCCCTGTATTACTTGAGGGATACGTATACTTGCGTTGATAAGTGTGACTTTGCAATTATTGAATATTTTATACACATTTTTTTATAATACCGTTGTCAAGTTTTTGGCACCGTTGTCGGGGACATAAATCTTCGAGCAACAATATCAAATTCTTGTATTTTTAAGCATATATAAAGTCGCTGTCAATACTTACATGTTGAGAAGACGCATAAAACACTTTTATTAATGATCTAAAGGAAGTTAGGAGTATTATTTGGATCTTAAGAGAGGCGGTGCAAAATTGTTTATTGGCGCTTAGGCTCCAAAAACTTGCGCCTAAGCTCCACATCACAAAGTGTTTGGCGCCTAAGCGCTCAGATTAGGCGCCTCGGCACCACAGTTTTAAAACTGTCAAACCTCTCCTTTTGACAATTTTAAATGAATTTTTTCCTATTAAATTCTTAAAACCTTTCATTTAGGGTCATTTATAATCATCTGAGAGGGAGAGGATCCACCATTTCTTGATCGTACGTCTTCTAGCTACAAAGAAAGCACAAGTCTTGGAATCTTCGGCAGAAAGATGTTCATTAGTGTGATTGAGCAGAAGTTATACGATAAATCTCTTGTGAAGAAGAGATTGATTAAGGAGAGAGGTTTCATTACTCCATTGGTCTTGTGGAGGAGATAATCGAGCAGAGGCTTTGGGAAGTACTTTGTTACACTACTGTTACTGTTGTTATCTCTGTTGTAAATGAATTTTATGCTAATCTTCATGGGACGGGATTTGTTTTCGTTCGAGGCAAGTTGGTACCTTTCACTCTTTCAAAAATCATTGAGTAGTTCTTAATGGAGAGTGTTCCAATTTATTATTATGCCAATTTTGCTCCCACTAGAGACAATCTAAATGAAGTATTTACATTCCTGACAATTGACGAGGAATCCTGGGAAATGATAAATGACTTCAAGGTTAGTTTTCCTACTTCGATGTTAAATTCATCCTCAAAGCCTTGGCATTTTGTCATTTCAGCCAAGTTACTTCATACCACAAAACTCAGTGAAGTAACAAAAGAGAGCGCTATCCACAATTATTGAATCCAAATGGGGAGACAAATTAATGTGGGGGGCTCTAATATTTAGATCCATTCTTGACATAACACTAAATGGATCTACTATTAGACTGGGACATCCATCTACCATATTTTTACTATGTAGCCAAGCTCAAGTTCCTTACGAGAATTAGGAAAATGTGCTTCTTCCTTGGAAGCCCATGGACCAGTCTATTATGAGTTGTGACTGCATATATATTATAGTGACGCATGGTGTAAATGCTTACATAGATCACTCTTCTCAAAATTCAACATCATTTTCATGACCCCAACTACCTGATAACCTTGCTATTATCTTAAAGAAGATTAAGAGGTTTGAAAAGGAGATGGCTATTATTCTAAATAGGATTAACAACATCTCTGATTAGTTAGACCATCTGGATTGACAGATCAAATTGCATCAAATCATACTACAATCAGATCATACTGCACATAATGAAGAAGCAGATGTACGATGTTTAAGAGAAACAATTGGATCTAGGATGATTCAACAGAAAAATTTCCTTAATGTCTTTTCTATAACTTATATGCGCATCACCAGTTGATGGGCAATTTTAGAGAGGAGGACAGTGTTGTGGATGAAAACATGTAGTGCTCAGAAGTACTAAATTCAGATTTATAAGAGATTTTCTGTGTGGTTTTCAAATTTTATTATTGTCTTCAAGTTTGTGTGAGTATTTGATTATTAGTTTGCAGCACAAGTTTGTTTTTTGGTGTGATTATGATGTTGTATTAAATGTTTAGATATCGGTGTGTTTGCTTGTTTAATTTTTCAGATTTATATGTAAAAGTGAGTTATTTATTGTTTCTAAAATTTGAAGTTGGAAGATGCTTAATTATGGAAAATCAAGTTGAATTGGACTAATTAAAATTTGAAGAGCCTTGGTGTTCTGTGTTTTTTATCAAAATATGCAAAGAAAATACATGGTGAAAATTGAAATTTTCAAAGGTAGGAGAAGCTCTTACCCAAAGATGATGAATTCCAAAGCTTTTGATCCAAAGATCTTCTGAATAAGCAAGGTAGGAGAAGCCCTAGGGTGTAAAATCGCATAAAATAGTAGAGAAGACAAAGTCCATCAAAAGAATGATGTGAATCGGTCCAAAGTTTGGGTTTTAGTACAATTTAGCCGCTTCGGCGCCTAGGCGCCAGTTTGGGCTTTTAGGCACTAGGGCTCGACCATACAAATTTTGGAACTTCTATCATTTTCAAAAGAGCACAATAAACGTGAGGTCTTCAAACCCTAATATGTGAGATTTAACAACCATATCAACAGTAATTGGTTCCTTCATCTCTCTAATATTCATGCGCATAACCACTAGATTATTAAATTCAAATTCATTCTAATCATTCCAGTACAATATCACTAAATATTAACAACACAAGCATGACACTATTTCATTATCATAAGCATAAGTTCAATACAACCAGACATAACATTGATTCAATAAGAACAATTAAGCAGATACAAACATAATACAAATTTTGTTATACTATAGTCACTGTAAGTTCAAAGTCGACACACAACACATAAACACAACAAAAGCATCATATTTCACATAATCTTCCAAGCACTAATAATTATGAATGCTATTGTCATCCACCTTTTCACCCATTGGAATTTGACGATCAAATAAGTGGCAAAAAGGATCACAAAGAAAATCTTTCGCAACTTTCTCTCCTATCCATTGGTTATCTTGATACATCCTCACCTGATACATGCCATGTGGTTTGAACTATTGTCTGAATTGCCGATCTAGATGTTTGTATTCGTAATACATCTTGCTTAACTTGGAATGCAGATTTCCCAAATCCTGAATATTCACAAGTTTCTCTGTTACTCCTTCCAGACTTAGCGCAAGGAATTCATTGAAGTATGCTTAGGCTTCCTTATGCATCAACTTCTTTTCATCCAACTTACCAATGCTCTTACGCTCCATGGATCTTGAAGCAAGGATCTCAAGGTAGGGAAGATTCTTTCACTCCTTTCTTCCTCTAGAACACTTAGAATTTTGAAGAAGATGTCCCAATTCACGTCTACAGTCATTTCAAAAGAGGAGGGGCAAAAATCGAAATTTGGTGGTTTTTGGAAGTTACTCGATCTGTGGCACTTAGGCACCATACTCACAGTAAAAGGGGCGCTTAGCTGCCAGGTTCGTCACCTAGGTGTCAATACCTAAAGATGTCAAAGGTCCAATTTACTCATCTAAACCTTGTTTTAATCATCAAATAAGTGTTTTGTGCCTCCTTACATGTCGGACGCATTATAAAATTGACATAATAACAATCACAAAATAAGTCAATCCACAATGATAACTATGAGTTGCCTCCCACAAAGCACTTGATTTAATGTCATCAGCCCGACATATCCATTTTTTTACTCTGGTTGACCCAACATTAGAATCTCTTCGGCAAAAGGTTTGTTTCCTCTAAGGTAAGATATCAGTCAATATTTGTTTAGCATAAGTATTCATTTAGTTTTCGGATCTTTAATATCTACAACACCACAATGATAGACTTTCATTACATTAAATGGCTCCAACTACCTGAACTTAAGTTTTTCGGGAAATAATTTCAATCTTGTATGATATAGTAAAACCTCTTGTCCAGGTTAAAAATCTTTCCTAAAAATATTTCTATCATGCCAATTCTTCATTATTTTTGTATAAATCTTTACATTCTCATAAAATTCTTCCCTTGTTTTCTTAAGCTCATTTAATTGCAATAATCATTTCTTGCCAGCTTTCCTTAAATTATAATTAAATTCTTTAATAGTCTAATAGGCTTCATGATCCAATTCAACCAGCAAGTTACAAGCATTGCCAAATATGAGCCTATATAGTGACATTCCTATAGAAGTTTTATAAGTAGTCCTATAAGCCCAAAATACAAAAGCAAGTATAGCAGACCAATCTTTTCTATTAAGATTTACATTTTTTTTCCAATATTCTTTTAATTTCCTGATTGGATATTTCTGTTAAACCACTGATGTAAGAGTGATAAGTTGTGGCAATTTGATGTTTAATTCCATATTTTCTCATTAATGTTTCAATGTTATAATTTTTAAAATGACTTCCCCCATCAGAATTGATCACTTTTGATATTCCAAATCTAGTAATAATAATTCTCTTTAAAAACTTTTCAACACTCTGAAAATCACATTGGGGTAAAGCAGCAACTTCAATCCATTTAGAAACATAATCCACAACTAATAAAATGTATAGTTTTCCAGACAATGGTAAAAATGGTCTCATAAAATCTAAACCCCATACATAAAAAATTTCAACTTCTAAAGTAAATTTTAGGAGCATTTCATCCTCTTAGAAATATTGCCCACTCTCTGACATCTATCATAAGTCTTCACATAAGTGTTAACATCCCTGAATAATGTAAGCCAATAGAATCCAGATTGTAAAATTTTAAATGCAGTTTTATCCACTCCAAAATGTCCTCTAAAATCATATTTATGACATTTTTGAAAAATTTCCTGGTTTCTTTAATTGGTACACATCTTCAGATGACTAAGTCCTTACATTCTTTATATAAATAAGGGCCATCCCAATAATAAAATCTTGCATCATGAATGAACTTTTTCTTCAGTGGCTCGTTAATTTGTAGGGTATAATATCACTAACTAAATGGTTAACTATATCGACATACCATGGAATATGCCACACAACAACAACATATAGTTGTTCAACAAGAAAATTCTATTTTATTACATCATCAAAGTTTCCATAATTTTCTTGTTCAAGTCTCGACAAATGATCAACAATTTGATTATCAGAACCCTTCCTATCCACTACCTAAAAATCAAACTCCTGCATCAAAAGGACCCATATAATTAACCTTGGTTTTGCATCATTCTTCAACATCAGATATTTAATAACAACATGATCAGTATACACAATATATTTAGCTCCAATAATATAATGTCTAAATTTATCAAAAACATATACTATTGCCAATAAATCCTTTTCAATAGTACTGTAATTAATTTGTGTTTCATTAGGAGTTTTACTGGCATAATATATAACTTTAAAAATTTATCATATTTTTACCCTAATATAACTCCCCAATAGCATAGTTACTTACATCACGCATTTATTCAAATGATTTTTCCCAATCAAGTGAAACGATAATAAGTACAGTGACTAATTTTTCCTTTAATAATTTAAAAGAATTTAGGCATTCTTTTTTAAAATCAAATGTCATATCATTTCCTAAAAGATGGCATAGAGGCTTAGCAATTTTTGAAAAGGCTTTAACATAACGCCTGTAGAATTCAACATGTCTTAAAAAACTTTTAACTCCCCTAATCATGGTAGGTGGGTGTAGTTCAATAATAACTTGATTTTTTGCTGGATCAACTTCCATGCCATTTTTAGAAAACTTATATCCTAAAACAAATCCTCCTACGACCATAAATTGATATTTCTCCCAGTTGAGAACTAAATTTGTTTCTTCACAACGTTTAAAAACCTTGGCTAAATGATCTAAACATTAATCAAAAGAGGTTCCAAAAAAGAAGAAATCGTTCATAAAAACTTCAATTCCTTTCTCAATTAAGTTACCAAAAATAGACATCATGTACCTTTCAAAAGTTGCAGGTGCATTACATAAATCAAAGGGCATTCTTCTAAAAGCAAAAGTCCCGTGCGAACTTGTAAATGTAGTCTTATCCTGATCCTCAGGAGCAATAAGGATTTGATGGTATCTAAAATATCCATTCAAAAAAAAGAAAATTCGGTGTCGAGCTAGTCTATCTGATATTTATCTAGAAATGGTAGAGGAAAGTGATCTTTTCTAGTGGTGTGGTTTAATTTTCTATAATCAATATAGATATGCCACTCAGTGGCTTGTCTTGTTGGAATTAATTCATTTTCTTCATTAACAACTATTGTTACTCCCCCTTTCAAACACAATGAATAGGACTAACCCAAGCACCATCAGATATAAGATAAATAATTCCAGTATCCAACTACTTTAAAATTTATTTTTTTACAAAATCTTTCATGATAGAATTCAATCTTCTTTGAAGATTGCTCTAGGCTTATGATCATCTTCCATTAATATTCTGTGCATGCAAATTGAAGGACTGATTCCTTTAATATCAGTAACATCCATCCAAAATCTTTCTTATAATTTTTCAAAGCCTCCACTAATTTTCTTGAGCTTCAGTTAAATCTAAGGATATTATAACAGGTAATGTTGATGAATTCCCTAAAAAAAATACTTTAAATGCGTTGGGAGCAACTTCATCTCTAGTTCAGGAGATTTTTCAATTGAAGAGATTAGAGGTTTACTATTTTCAGTGGTGTTCAAAATCTCAAAATTTTTCCTGAACATAATTTGAATCCTCAATGTTTATCTCATTTGATTTATCTTGCAAATCAATTTCATTTTCATCCTCTAGTTCCTTTTGTTTGTTATAACTTCACATCTTTCTTGGAAATGATTAACAATCAAATAGTCAATAATATCCATTCTATAATATTTATAATCTTTTCATTTAGCTAGATACTTCATAGATTTAAGCACATTAAATGTAACTTCATGGTCATTAAATCTCATGGTTAACTCTTCTTTCTGCACATCTATCATTGCACGTTTAGTGACAAGGATAGATCTCCCTAAAATGATAGGAATTTTTTAATCTTTCTCCATATCTAACACAATGAAATCTACAGAGAAGATAAATTTATCCACTTTCACTAATACGTCTTCTATAACCCTTTTAGGATAAGTGATAAATCGACCAGCTAACTAAAGGGTTACAGTAGTGTGAGAATCTCTCCTAAACCTAGCCTTCTAAGTATAAATATTGACATGAGGTTAGTTCTAGCTTCTAAATCAAATAAAGCTTTTCCATAAATTTTTTCTTCAATTGCACAAGGTATAGTAAAGCTACCAGGATCCTTGAGTTTTTGAGGAAGCTTTTTTCTGAATTTTTGCACTATATTCTTTGCTTAGTGCAACAGTTTCATAATCTTTAAATTTACTTATTTTGTTTAAAATCTCTTTCATAAATTTAGCATAACATGGAATCTGTTCTAAGGCTTTAGCAAAAATACATTAATTATAAGTTTCTTAAATATGTAGAAAAACTTTGAAAATTGTTGATCCAGTTTTTGTTATCTAAGTCTCTAAGGAAAAGAGGGTGCGGTCTTTCTAAATTAATCTTAGTTGGTGAGACTAGTTTTTCCACATCCTTAGAAATAGTTTCTTCAGGTTTTTCAGTTTCTACAGATTCTCTCTCAACTTCAATCTCTTTATGGATTCCAACATTTAATTCCTTTACACTTCTAAGTTGGACAGCTTTAACTTACTCTTCTTTATTATTTTTGTCTTTCAAATTTATTTCAGTATTACTATGAAGTGTCCCCTAAGGCCTAATTCTAAATGCATTAACAATTTGTCTTAGTTGAATTTCAATAATTTTAATTACAACACTCTAACTTTGTAATTGTTTACCCATCTGTAACACCACTTCTTCTCTAAACAACTTCTTTTCCTTAAATTGTTGGTTATTAAAGCTAGGAGGAAAAGAAGGTCTATAGTTAGTATTTCCTTGGTTGTTCCAATTTCCTAATATGTTTGCTTAATTGTTCCCCCATTGGTGATTTCTACCACCAAAATTATTATTCTAGTTAAAGTTGGGGTGGTTTTCCCAACTTGGTTTGTACTAGTTAGAATATGGGTTATTGGGTCTATTATTAATTGTATTTAAAGTCTCTAATGATAATTGAAAAGTGATCATTTGTCCTAATTAGTTTTCTTCAATCATATGAGGTGTTTGAGAAAAGTTCATGCCAAATTGGTCTATCTTCCTGGATATCACAACAACTTGAGAACTTAGAATAGAAATAACATCATTATCATGAATAATGGCTACTTTCTTAAGATTTACCCTTTCAAAGGGCCAGCGAAAATTGTTAGTAGCCATCTCTTCAATTAAGGCATAAGCTTCATCAAAGGGTTTTGACATTAATGAACCTCCAACATCAACAAATATAATAGATCTAAGGGATCCTACTAACTCATTATAAAAGGTTTGAATAATTAATCAGTTTGGTAAGACATGATGTGGACACTTTTTAAAGAGTTCTTTAAACCTTCCCAAGCTTTATACATTGACTCACCTTCATACTGAGTAAATGAAGTAATGTCGTTTCTAAGCTTAGAAGTTTTTTAAGGTGGAAAATACTTAGCTAAGAATTTCTGTGCTAAATCTCCCCAAGTTCTAATCGATCCACGTGCTAAAGAGCTTAATCACATCTTAGCTTTATCATTAAAGAAAAAGTAAAAACTCTAAGCCTAATGACATCATTTGTTACACCATCGTACTTAAATGTACCACATAGTTCTAGAAAACTTGTAAGGTGTAAATTTAGATACTCAGATGGTGATCCCCCAAACTTATTATTTTGTACCATTTGGATAATAGCAGATCTAAGTTTGAATGTGTTAGCGGTTACAATAGTGGTTTGTATGCTTAAGTAAACTTCATCTATTGTAGGGTTTGCATAGTCCTTTAAAGGTTTTTGTACATGATGATGTTCATTTTTAGCAGTTTGAATATCAATAATATTATGTGATGTGTTAGCCATTTCTTGCAAATTGTGCAGTTCTTTTTGTTTTCTGATTTTTTCTAATCATTCGTTCTAACTCAGTATTGTAAGTTACTAAACATTCAGATCCTGAACTACGCATGCAAAATGAGAAAGTTCATAAAATAAAATAAAACACTCAAAATAATATAAAATACTTTTTCAATAAATTTTTTGTTTTTCTTTTTTTTTTAAATATTTTTAGCAACACTGCATTTTTTCTAAAATAATTCCACAGTTTAAATAAAATTTCTAAGGCTAAGGAAAAAAAATTTCGTCACTTCCCCAGCAACGACGCTAAAAACTTGACCAAACCCGCAATTATACATATTTTTATACTCCAAAGGTTGGCCAAAAGCTTGATCTAATTTATATTTAATGGCTAGTGTGAATAAATGAAATGTTATAAAGTATAAAATAATAGTTTTCACACTAGAGGTACTACACAAACATATGTGTCCTTTCAAGTAAAATAGAGTTTTCTATAAAAACCCCAGTATCAAGCCCACAGGAAAGCTATAATTCTTTGAATAGACTTTTAATGAAACTTTTACTTAAAACTGTAGAAATTAATCTAGAAAATATAATATTAAATTTATATGTAATTTAAAGCTATTAAATTCCTACATATTATGTTTAAAACTAAATGTAAATGCACAAATTCTAAATTATGTTGAATGTAAAAGAGAGTTCTAATTAAGAAAAGAATCTTCCCCCTTGCAATGAGTTCATAATCTATGTCAGAACCAAACTGCTTAGAAGTTTAAATGATGCATTGTGATAAATAGGAGCATACCTATTCTTTACCCACTCCCAAGTGCATAAAGAACATTAGATAATCTAAAGTAGGTTCCCTATTATATGGTAGTGCTGAGTAGATTTTAGTCTCTCACTTCTAGATTACCCATTGTGCCCTCTCTATTATGACCTACCAAAGACTTAAGGTTCCAACTCTAGACCAAATGGGTAAAGGATCTAGCCTGCCACCCTAGAAACACCAATTCTACGCTCATCAAAACTTATCTCCCTATATATTTGCACTCTCCTTAGATTGTGATCACCCTCCCCGTAAGTTTAGTGTGGTACTCACCAGTTGGGTGAAATCATAGCTCTCTGAGGTTAGTTTGTTTTTCAACGGATTTTAACATTACAAGAGGCCAATTTTCAAATTAAATGAAGAACTGATGAAAATACCATCACAATTTTGGGAATAAAAGAAGTTCTAAAAAAATCAAATCTTCACATGATTAATTCTTATTGCAAGGAGAAAGAAAAGGAAAACTATTCAGAATTCAAGGGGATAACAAAACAAAACATGATTTATATGAAAACTCAAGTTCACAACACAAAACTTAAATAAAAATACAAATACTTATCTCAACTTCTTTCTAAGCAATCATTTGAAGTTCCCTGACTTGCTTGACTCCAATAAACTCTTACAAGACTCACAACACTCTTATGGTAGCCACCCACTCTAATGGGAGTACTCTAATCACTCTTTCACACACACACACACACACACACTAGCACCCCATAGTACTCCAACCCTTCCTCTTTTGTTTGGACTTCATCCCTATATGTAAAGCTCTAAAAATCATCAAGGGTTGCTTTAAGAACCTCTTCAAAATTTAGGCAAATTCATTAAATAAAATGGGTAGTCGTTACTGTGGTTCCAAGGCGCCCGACTGTGGTTCCTAGGCGCCAATCACATCCAGTCTCTAACGCTTAGGCGCCACTAGTCCATAACTCCATTTTGCATTCATATTCATTTATTTTTCTATAAACTCCATTTTTCTGCACCTGAAACCAAAAACATGCAAATTAACTTTCATTAAAGTGCAATATCGTAAAAAATAAGCTTGAAATGTATATATAAAATAAGTAATTTTAAAACATGTCAATATGCAACCATCCATATTTGATTATAACTAGATAATCCATCAATGAAGGAAAGCATCACATGAGAGGAGGCAACATCAATTATAAGCTCTGGAACAGGCAAAGGAAAATCGTCTTTTGAGAAAGCCTTATTTAGATCTTGAAAGTCGATGCAAACTCATCTTTGTTTATTTTTCCTTTGAACTGGTACAATGTTTAAGAGCCATGTAGGGTAGGTGAACTCTCTAATAAAGCCATCCTTTATGAACTTCTTGATCTCTTCAATGACCTTTTGCTCTATCTTGAGCTGCATCCTCGGAGGTCTTTAATTCACTGGAACAACACTCAGATCGATGGCCAAACAATGTATGACCACTTTTGGATCTGACTGAGTATATCACCATAACTCTAAGTAAGACAATAACGAAATTATTTTAGGATCTTTGTAATTGTAACAGCCATAGAATACAACAAGAGCTTGCTAATGTAGGTCAGATGAGGATAATCAACCATTCTAAAGCTGATCTCAATGAACTCATCAAATATCAAAGAGACACCATCTTCAAGCTAGGGAGGGGCATTTTGAACTTCGACCTCTTCACTAGCAGAGAGGAAGGTCTCAATGCCTTCATGTCCGCCATCCATCTTAATCCACTAGTTATCGCACCCCATAGCTCTCCCGCCCCAACAATGCCCCGTAGCCATTGTCGCTACAGTTCACCATCACCGGCAGCTTGTTGGTCGTCCCTGTATTTCACCGTCATCGATCGTTTGCCCCCGCCAGCAGCTCGACATCCACCTTCACCAACCGTCACCTGCCACCGTATGCAGCCTGCCATCCACCTTGACCACCCATCACCCGCCATCGCCGACTCCACCATCCTCCTGCTACTATTGTTGGTCAGCCACCATGATAGCCTCTGTCAACCTCCCTTCACCACCTCCTCTGGTGGAAACCGTCCTCAACTCAGTTATCAGTTGTTTGTTGCACTGCCTACCAGCCCACTACTTCCTGCCGCATGCCGACCCCCAACTGCTGCCAAATAAAAAAAGATATTTTGAAATACATTTTTTTTCAATTTACTTCAAACAAAACAAAAAATATAAAGTCCTACATTTATTTTACAGTAAGTTAAATAACTCTAAAGTATTTCAAATACATTGTAATCATAAAACTTTGCAAACTTTTACATTGCATTTCATTTTCATCAAACCAAACACCCCTTAGACATTAGTTATCCCCAGCTACAACATCTAAAATGGAGCTCAGTGAGCCTACTAACCCATTTTAGAACATCTGGATAATCAACTGGTTGGGCAAGACATGGTGTGGGAATCTCATTAGTAATTTATGGAAACTCTCATGGGACTCATAAATTACTTCTCTATCTATTTGGGTAAATGAGGCAATGTTATTCCTAAGCATGGTAATCTTCGATGGAGGAAATTATTTGCTAGAAATTTTTGGGCAAGAACACTCCAAGAGGTTATGGATTCTAGGGCAAGGGTGTTTAACCACATATTGGTTTTATCCCTCAAAGAGAATGAGAACAAACTAAGTCTAACAGTGTCATCGGGGATACCTTTATACTGAAAAGTGGCACGTAGTTCAAAAAAATTAGAAAATGAAGATTTGGGTCCTCAGTAGGTAGTCTCCCAAACTAGCTATTAGTTGATACTTATGTAGATTTTCTCAACATATGGTTGACATAATCCCTAGGTGGTTCATGGAAGGGAAATGAGGGTTAGCCATCTCTATGGACATGTTAGAAAGTGAATTTGCTCTCCTAAGGCGTCTAAACTTCGGTAAATTTCATGTCAAAAGGAGAAAGATTAGAATCGACACTCCTGTGCATACACTACGACAATAAAAACTTGATCCTAAAGGTAGACTTGACAGACTACAAATAAATACAAAATCACAAAAGACCCACATGAGTTCGTCAAATTGCAAACATGCAAAGCAAACAACACATACAAAAGAAAGAAAAACATACTCACAAAGAATAGTTTTAGATTTATTTATTTTTATAGTACCTATAACAAAACACAGAACAACAATGCAAGTGCAGACAATAACTAACAATAACAAGAGATATGAAAAAATAGAAAAATAAACAAAAAATAAAAATTGTCAAATCTAATTTCTAAGTTTATCAACTAAAGTTCTCCTAAAATTAGAATAATTATTAACACCTTTCCCCATAAATGCAACCTAAAACTTGATGATTGAAAACTTACCACAAGGCAAGTTGGTCAATCACATAAGTATACATGCAATGTAATATGTGGTATCATAGTCCGCGTATTGATTCCACAAGAAAAGAGCTAATAGTTAGTCTAACAAAAAAAATCTCTAGTTTAATAACTACTTAAACTTAGTTTATCCTAATCAAAGCAGGATGGCGAATTCCAAAAATCTTAAACAACAAACAAAAAATAAAACATGATCTCAGAAATTACAAAACAAAATGTGGAAAGAATCTTAGTGTTCTTCAAGAGAAATGAGGCATGTGCCTCTATGCCTTAGGTGTAGTGAGAGTTTTTGGTTTTTCTAAATATTTTACTTTATGATAGTCGCCAAGGGGATAAGTTTTCTTCTTAAGCTTATGCTTAGATCCTAAGAAGAATAGGAAACTCATGAAGTTAAATTCACTTAACCCCATGGTGTTTACTAAGATTCTGCGACAGGCGGATGTTATAGATCACAAAATATTTTAACAACTTAGTTGACTAGATCAAGAGTAAATGAAATCCAGATGGTTAACCAACAACTTGGAGAAATGCAAGCTCAGAAAACATAGCATGAAAAACATTGAGTTTATAAAAAAATTATTAACCCTACATCACAGATACATGAAAGAGATTTAGCCACACATTATAGAAAGAATCACAGAAAAAAAAATCCATGAAAACTATTGTTGCAAGAAACAAACAAATGTAAAACTTAAAATAACAGCTTGACCCATCCAAGGCATCAAAAGATCCCGCTTTCATACAATATTCTCTCTAGACGAACAAAAGGAGAAAGGAGAAGAAAAGCAGCTCTTATGGCCTCAACCTCAAGCAAGGAAGAAAACCATAAAGAAGAGCTCTTTCTCACCAAAAATCTCTCTCTAACTCTAGCCTTCAGTAGCCGAATAAGCTCTAAGTTCAGGCCAACAAGCATTACATATAGGTGAAGCTCAGCAAAAGCAAGAAATTTTCTTCCAAAATTGAATCAGTGATTGGGTGTTGGTGCGTCATGTTGCCTGCTCAGGCACCCTAAGTAAGTTTTGGACAGGCATGGGTGCATCNTTGCTCGGACACCCTAAGTAAGTTTTGGACAAGCACGGGTGCATCGTGATGATGGTGCAAACACTTTAACCCACTCCATTGATAGCACAAGTGCATTGCATTGTTGACGTTTGGGCACTGGGAAGGCGTGATCTCGCTGTGCAGGTGGCGCGAATGCGTTGGATCACTTAATCACCTAGTTTGATATGATTTGTCCCATTTTCGTTCCTGAATAACATCAAACCTGTAACTTGCACAAAATAGACAAAAATACATTTCTCCCGTAAAATAACATCATAAATAATCAATAATAAGGGTAAATAGACCAAGAATTCATCACATGTTTCATTCTCATCATTAATCTCATAAGCCTTACATTTTTCTCTGTTTCAAATTTATATTTTGAGTTTGAAAGGAAAACCAAACTAAACCTATAAAATAGAGGTTAACAAGCAATCATGCACAATTAATCAAGCATAGAAATAACACATAACCTAATACCTGTGGATGTCAAACCACTTATCTTATTCAGTCAT
This sequence comes from Phalaenopsis hybrid cultivar, assembly GCA_002079205.1. Lineage (NCBI taxonomy): Eukaryota > Viridiplantae > Streptophyta > Magnoliopsida > Asparagales > Orchidaceae > Phalaenopsis > Phalaenopsis hybrid cultivar. Next base: position 93,812 of record JXCR01142671.1, read on the forward strand.
GCTTAAGCTCACAAGCATGTATAATGCAACACATGCAAATCTTATATTTTTAAATTATTTTTGGCAGTTTATTTTTCTCACTAAGCATGACTAGCTTCAATAGAATTTTGTTAGAATTATTAAAAGATCACTTTATAATCTAGTTTAACTATTAATCATGTGTAGTGTGTGTGGTTAGTTTGCTTCACCTCTAAAAGGCTATTGTTTAATATTGATTAATATTTAAGTTCAAGTTTTATCTGTTTGGTAGTTTTAGTGTAAGTGATTAATATTTTAAAAGTTTTTTTTTTAATTTCAATTTTAATTTGAGTTTTAATTTTTGTTTAAAATTTTAAATTGTGTCAATATTAGTGGAGCCACTTGAGCTGAGTCCCACCACTCCTAACCCCCTACATTTAGTAGCATGCATACCTCTCTAGAGGTATGATCTCAGCAAAAGGTTTCTAATTAGTGGTTTGAATATATGACTTAGCTTTTTATTTAATTTTCAATTGAGGTGGTAGATATATATTTCTTCCTCTAATTTTATAATTAACTTTAAGGTGTTTCAATTGCATTTTAAACTTGATAATCTTAAAACATATATGAAACTAATTCCTGGTGGTACAAAATGGGCCTTGAGGATGATCTACATGAATTTACTATGCAATTCTTTTATTTTTGAAGCAAAATTAAAACAATTATCAAAATCTATTTTAATCATTTGACAATGTTGTCTATGGTCTTTGATGAGTGGAAAGAGCTCCCATAAGGATTTCAAGAATTTTTTAGTGTTAAATTTTTTAAAAATAAAATTCAATATTATATTAAAATATCTCTTGAGTTTCAAAGTGAACAACACTCATCCTATAAAAATTTAGTTTTATCTTAAATTAATTATATTTTTTGATTAACTTTTAATATATATATATATATATATATAATGATATTTAATTCCAGTTTTTATTGAGATTTTAATCTCATGTTGTTTCAAGAAGAATTTATAAAACTTTAACTAAATTAATATAAGGAGTATTTACATACATACTACACAATTTTTATGTATTTACATATCTAACACCTCAACATTCATATTTATATGCATACCACTAGGGATGTCAGAATGGCTCGTTGTTCGCGAACAACTTGTGTTCGACTCGTTAGGAAGCTCGTGTTCGGCTCGTTTTGACAATTAATTTAAAATTTATAAAAAAGCATATATAGATATATTATTATTATTATTATTTTATTTTATTATCTTTAATATATATATATATATATATATATATANTTATGCATACCACTAGGGATGTAAAAATGGCTCGTTGTTCGCGAACAACTCGTCTTCAACTCGTTAAGAAGCTCGTGTTCGGCTCGTTCACTATGTTAACGAGTCGAACAAGAACAAAGATNAAAAATGGCTCGTTGTTCGTCTTCAACTCGTTAAGAAGCTCGTGTTCGGCTCGTTCACTATGTTAACGAGTCGAACAAGAACAAAGATTTGTTTTGTTCGTGCTCGGATCATTTTGGTTCGAAATTATATTTATATATATATATATAGATATAGATACATGTAGATATGTACATACATACATTACATATATATAAGTATATTATGTATGTATGTATATATACATACATTGCATATATGGATATATTATGTATGTATGTATGTATGTATGTATGTATATTGATGAGTAGTATTTTAAAAAGCTTAATTGACTACAAGGCTACAAAAATTTATAGTCAATTAAAAATNAGATATATTATGTATGTTTGTATGTATGTATGTATGTATGTATATATATTGATGAGTAGTATTTTAAAAAGCTTAATTGACTACAAGGCTACAAAAATTTATAGTCAATTAAAAATATTAATAGAATAAAAATTATTAAATTAGATTTAAATAATGTTTTAATATAAATAACAATTTTTAAAACTTGCCCCAGCCCTTAACATCTTATGACAACGTGATTATGGTTGTCAAAGTGATTATTTGCTTGTGAACAACTCGTGTTCGGCTCGCTAAGCAAACGAGTCGAACACAAACACACTTTTATGTTCAAAGTATAAACACGCCGAACAAGAGCTAAGCCTGAGCTCGCTCGTGTTCGGTTTCTTTACACCTCTACATACCACTCAAATCTTTAACATCACCNAGCTCGCTAAGCAAACGAGTCAAACACAAACACACTTTTATGTTCAAAGTATAAACACGCCGAACAGGAGCTAAGCCTGAGCTCGCTCGTGTTCGGTTTCTTTACACCTCTACATACCACTCAAATCTTTAACATCACCTGAGAAATAACACCATCACTAACTTTTTAAAAGTTAAAGACAACTTTTCATGTATAAATTTTTGATATGTTGGTGTGATAAATGTAAATATTAAAATTTGGATTTTAGACATGTAAATACTATGCATGTAAATTTCCCTTTAATTTAAATATCATTAATTTCCTTAAGTTAAATTAACAATTAAGTTAACCTAATTATTGATTTGAATAATTTTTATCAAAACTAATATAACCACTAACCTTCATCTTATTGGCACTATCTAAGGTCTACTAATGTTTCAAAATAAAGAGTAGAGACAAATAGTGGAAAACAATAATTGTCAATGCCACAATTTGACAATAAAAATATGACCCTTATGGTGATGATTTAATTTTTTTTTGTAATATATTAACAAAAAATTTCTAAATTAATTCAATCTCTCTTTTAGATCCTCCAAAAGAAGGGTTATTAATCTTAATAAAATATTCTAAGAAATTATTCCCATTTCAATAAAAAATTATTTTAGCAAATGGCTTGTAATACATCTACTATAGACACGTTTTAACTTTTTGTTGATGTGTTCCTTGCCAAAATAAGTTCTTGCGACCATTTTAACAAACCCTTGATCAAGGGGTAGGAAATGTGACATCTCTGTTGTGATTGCTTTAGGTGTCCTCAAATAAGTGATTGATTTGTGTGAGGACAATGATTGAGTGATCAAGTGGGCTAGTTAAAGATATTCTCATGCTAATTTTGTCATTTTCAAGCTTGATTAGAATAATTAAAGCACTTGATAGTAATTAAGCTTATGTGGCTACTTCTTGATGGAATTAAGACAAGATTTTGACCGTAAAGGTACTCCTATTTTCTTATAATTGTTTTAAGATGAAGTCATGCAACGGGAAAACATGTGATAAGGGATGTGTTTAGTTAAGTTATTAGAGGGGATTAAGGTGATGGTGGGGTGGAATTATTATCTTATAATAAAAGCAATTCATAGCTCAATTTTGGATTAAAAATGAAATGACCAAAGGCTAGGAATAGCATTAAGATCTTGGTAGTATGTGGAAGGGAGGATGGAAGTGGGCGAAGAGTGCTTGGAAAGTTGAACCCAAGAGTTATATGCTTTAAGGTATTTTGTATCTAAGTGAAGAGAGAAGATGCTAGAGAACTTCAGAAGAATTTGAGATGCCCTTAGAGTTGTGAGGTAAGTGCAAAAGATAGTAAAGAACCTGAATGGGCTTATAAAAGTGAGTGGGAGGAAGGGAATAAGAAAATATAAGCAATACAAATAATATAAAATCACTAAAATTCAAAGATTAAGATTAACAACAAGCTTTAATGAGTTGGAATGCAAATAAACAAATATTAATACAAATTCAACAATTGATAAATAGTGAGTACAATAATTGATTAAAAGAAACAACAAATTCCTTGAGTAACAGTTTTGGCCAAGCCATATAGTATAAGTTTAGATTTCAAATAAAACCTCAGTTATGTGGAAGCAACCCAGAGATTTGAATCTTTACTTTTGCTTGAATCGTGTGGGGTGAACCAATAATGAAATTTTTTCCGATAATGTGGGAAAAATTGTTAGGACTCCGAACGTAGCTCTACGTGTGGACTCCAATAATCTACCACCACGTGTAGTATTACATTGCAGAGGTTATTTCAGGATTATTGGAGTGGAACCGTGGATGTTATTTTCGGATTATTTCGGGATTATTAAAGAAAAACTCATAAATTTTACTTAAACAACCCAAAAATAACCCTGAAGTAACATCTGCGGTTTCATTTCAATAACCCTAAAATAACTAAAATAATATTACGGAGGTTTTTTCGAGGATATTTCTGAGTTATTTCGAAGTTATTGAAGTGTAATATATGAGTTTATCTTCAATAACCTCTACGGTGTTATTCCACATAAGATATTTCAGAATTATTGTGGAGTCCGCTGTTCCGCTTTAATATTTTTTTAAATGGGCAAGATAAAGCAGACATTACAGTATATTATTGGGAGTCCGTACATGGAGCTATGCCAAGAGTCGAGTAGGAAATTTTTCCGATAAAGAGATGCTATTACGCTCATACACCTATATAGTGTGGCCTGGCCAGTGATGACATGGTGCCACTAACTCCATTGTAGCTCCCCCTCTGCATTCGCATACTGTTGGTTTTATCCACTCAAACATTAACAAAACAATAATGAACTCTCAAGTCAAAGAAGATATTGGCATATGTAAATGTGTTTGAAAATAAATGTTAACTGGTGACATAAAATTTTCATACTTAATTGCATCTGGTTTATTTTTTTCGAGAGGACGACGAATGGTAGCCTGCATGAGAACTCCGATGATGCTGCGCGACTGTTTATAATGGGATATTCCAAGTGATAGTTTAATATTAATACAGAATAATAGGGTACAAGAGTCGTATAATACAGAATTTGGCTAAAAAAGATGCTAGCACTAAGCCAGATTAAACAACTATTGAAGACTGGCTGAGTGCAGTTTGTTTCCAGATCTGATCCATAAATTCCTTTTCATTGGAGAACTTTTCCTTGGCGCATATTTTTCCATTTGCTCGTCCAGTTTAGACGCGTCCAACGATAACTTTTCTTTAATAAAAGCGTCCAAGTTGAAACTGTCGCCACCTTGAATAACAGCTTTTTCCGCACCGCTGCTGGATTCTGATTGCTGAAGCTTTCCTAAGATATCCTGGCTGCCTAAAAGCCCCGGGCGGCTATGTTCAAAATTCAACAGCCGCTTTATGCTATGGAGTGCTGGGTCGAAGATGTCGAGAAAGCCTGTAACCCAGGAAGCATCATCCACTACCTCCGTGCGCTGGGCATTTCATTGATTAGCTTTTTGATGGTCAGAATTGTATTGAAAGTAGAACAGAGGACGTTGCAAATATAGGCAAGCATACAGCAGAAAGAGATGGAGAGCGCAGGAAAATTATCAATTGTTGCTGGCGAAATTTAATTGGACGTTGGGAAGTGAAGAAATCACCACTAAAATGGGGAATATTTGTTAATGTCAAACTAGATGACCCCATAAGGATAACCTAAAGCTCATTCTGATGCCGTCTAGGGCACCAGGGCGGGCGCCAAGAAGGTGTGAGCAAATACAATAGGGTGTTAAGAGAAGTTTTAGAATGGGTAAAAGGAGAAATAGAATGGTTGGCGGCTGAAGTAAACCATGAGAGGTGGATGGCGGTGAACTNGTAGAATGGGTAAAAGGAGAAAAAGAATGGTTGGCGGCTGAAGTAAACCATGAGAGGTGGATGGCGGTGAACTGGAAGGGGAAAT
>JXCR01142674.1:0-24901 GCA_002079205.1 Phalaenopsis hybrid cultivar
TATTATTATTATTATTATTATTATTATTATTATTATTATTATTATTATTATTATTATGTTGTGTGTGATTTAGAAAATTTTGGTAGTATTTTTGATTATATAATGAGTTAGAGATTAGTCTAATACCTTTAAAAATGATTTAGATATGTTAAAACGTGTATTTGGACGTTAAGTTGACCTGTGCTAAATTGAGCACTTAAGCGCGATAGTTAAAAAACATATGTGAATTTTAGTTTTGAGAAGTTTGAACAGAGATTTGGTTGGCTTTGACATTGGAGATAGTTCTAGGATGTGCCAAGGAGTTTTAGGAAGAGTTTGGAGCCTATAAATAGAAGGGTATGAGTAGAAATATCACCACACCTCCATTTAACCCTATAATTCTAAGTGAGAAGAAAAGAGTTTGGAAAAATGTCATCTTGGGAGAGTGACTTAAAGAAGAAGGAATAAGTAATGAGAAAGAAGTTAATTAGTCAGAGTGCGCAAGATTTGTATAACAATTTGTTAGTCGTTAGTATCGATAGAATAATGGAGAAAATCACTAAAATTGAGGTTGACGTGGCTTCAATTGAAGGAAAAGTGATGGAAGTTAATGCGCATTTGAATCATATGGGATGGCAACATAAGATGCAGTTTATCCATATCAGTTTTAAAGAAGAAGCGGACAAGGCTATGTATCTAAAGAAAAAGTGGATTGAAGAAGATTCAACTAGAGTTATCAACCATTGTTTGTTCTTTTAGATATACAATCCAAATGTTGAAGGAGAGACTAATGAGAGGTCGGGATTCGTTCCAACAAATGGAGAGTGGAATTAAGTTCTTTGTTTTGTGTTTTTATGTTTAGTCTTTATTTTATGTTAAGTGCGTTTAATATGTTATTAATGTGATAATTGTTGAGTGTTTGTTTTTAGAAATTTTGTCATTAAGACTATTTAGATTGAGAATCTATGTATTTTAAAATGTTTGTAATCATTTGTGAATGAACATAAGTGTTTTTCTTGTGTGAAATTTCGTGTTATTGTGTGTTAAAATGAATTTGTTAAGATTGGTGATTTGAGTAAGAGGAGAGTTAAGAGGGATGGAAATAATATTAAAGAGTTGTAAGACCATATAGGGTTGGTTGACTTAGTCTAGGAGTGCATTTCACTTAAATCAAAAAAATCAAAATTTGAGCACTGGCGCCTAAGCCCCAAGACCCGCGCTTAAGCGCTACCTAAAACGAGAGATAGGCACCTAAGCACCGAACCATTCATGCTTAAGTGTTGGTTCACAAAAACTGATTTGCGAATGGTTTTAAGTGAAAAATTGGTTCAAAAACACCATTTTCGCACCTCGCTTCATCTTCTTCCTCGGGTCATTCGCAATTTCTAAGCTAGGGCTCATCATATTTGAAGATTTCTTGGTGATTTGAGGTAAAAATTGCTAGATTTGATATCCTTAGGTAAGACCTTCAGTTCTATGCAAAAAATTTTTATTTTCACCATGTATTTTGAGCACATTCATGAGCTACCTGAAAATCACTATTCATGGTGAAATTTTGAGAAAAATCTATGGAAAAGGCATGGATTTGTTCGTTTAAGCTTTTGGGAGTTTAGTTTAGCGATTTGGAGTTGAATGTGGAATTTATATTGAATTTTATACATTTTTTAAGAAATTGTACTAAGAAAGAAGAGGAGTTAAGGGAAGGCTCCATTCGATTCAAACAAGTTTGTCAGTTCGAGATTTCAAGATCGATATAATGATGCACTGCAATCGAGGAAGTTAATTCCTGAGCTGTTTTTTAAAAATTCAGGAGAAGCTGTTGAAGATTTGATTGTTCGCCTCTAGTTGGAGCGGTTCTGTTATTTTTTTGCTCTCACAGCGATTTCTATTGTGTCGGAGTTCTATGCGAATCTCCCTGAAGCTAATGAAGAAGGAGTCATGGTGAGGGGGAAGACAGTGTATTTTTCGCCTAAGGTAATTAATCAATTTTTTCATTTTCCCCCGAGTACTTTATGTTTTTATTCAAATTATACTCCTACTGAGGAGGTGCTAGATGAGATTATTTCATCTTTGACTAATGGGAGAGGGTTATGGAAGATTACAAATGAAAGAAGAGTAAACTTTTCTGCTTCAAAGTTGGATGCCACGACAAAGGCATGACACTATTTTATTTCTGCTCATCTGCTGCCTACGAATCATTTGAGTGAAGTGACTCAAAATTCAGAAACCTTGAACTAAGCCTATTGATATTGGAGCTTTGATTCATTGAGTGTTGACCTCACTTTTGGTTCAGGTTTAGTTTTTCCTCTTTAATAGCCCAAGGTCTAGCCATAGAATTTTCCTATTGACTATTCTTAGAAAACTAGATCTGGAGCCCTCACCATTAGAAATTCCAAACTCTTCTTTACTCAACTTGAAGTTCCCCATATTGGTCTTAACCTCTAGTACCTAGTAGGTGGGGTCACTATAAGGGAAACTCAAGATGAGTCACCCTTAGGACTGCTGGACCTTAGGATTGACCCTGGGTGTTGGTCTGGAGCTAAGGCACTCACTACACTCATCTGCACCCACATTCACTCACAACCCTAAACTCAAATTTTTAGCCTAGATCCCTTGATCTTTTGGGATACGCATGTAGATGGTCCCCTAAACCTACTAGCCCTAGGGCTATAGTTTGGCTAAGACCACTATGTCGTGTAGATGGTCCCCTAAACCTACTAGCCCTAGGGCTATGGTTTGGCTAAGACCACTATGTAGCTTCTAGCCTAGTTCCCTTGATCTTTTGGGATACTCATGTAGATGGTCCCCTAAACCTACTAGCCCTAGGGCTATGTTTGGCTAAGACCACTATGTAGAGGATACTCATGTAGATGGACCCTAAACCTACTAGCCCTAGGGCTATGGTTTGGCTAAGACCACTATGTAGAAGACCCAAAAGGGGTTTTCATTGGTCCATGGCTTATTAGTGATGATTGGTACCTCAACTCTACCAAAATACCCATCTTGGAGTTTCCTTTGGTCCATGGCTTATTGGTGATAATTGGTACCTCAACTCTACCAAAATACCCATCTTGGCCTTTTACCCCTGTTTCCATTTTCCATGGCTTATTGGTGATGATTGGTACCTCAACTCTACCAAAATACCTATCTTGGTCTTTTGCCCCTTTACATAAAACACCCCCAAATTACCAAAATACCCCTCTTGGACCCAAAATTCCAAAATCCCAAAAATTCCAAAACCCCCCCGATTATTGGTACCTCAACTCTACCAAAATACCCATCTTGGCCTTTTACCCCTAAAACAACACCCAAATTCAATACCCCTCTTGGGCCGAAAATTCCAAAAATTCCTAGAAAATCTCAATAAATCCCAAATATTCCCAATTTCAATTGTCTCAACACCACATGACCCAGTTTGGCCAATTTGACCATGTTTAACCAAAACCCCAGAATTGCCCTTTAAAGACCCAAATTTCCCCAAATCCAACTCAAATGTCCATCTATTTGATCTCAATTGACCCCTATTTCAATCCTAAACTCAAACTTACTTTTGATATGACCAAACTAAACCAAATCCAAGCTCAATTGGTCCATGATTTGAGCCCAATTGGAACTTTTTATATGACCAAACTAAACCAAATCCAAGCTCAATTGGTCCATGATTTGAGTCCAATTTTGATTTGGGTCAGAACCCCATATTGACCATAAGACCTGATCTCACCCAATTGAACCCATAGCTTAGTCAATTGGCCTCAATTAATATTACAAAATCCTCTTTGACCATATGACCTAATCTCACCAAATTGAACCCATAGCCTAGTCAATTGACCCCATTTAATATTTCAAAATCTTGATAAGATTCCTACACATCAAAATCAACCATCAATTGGACTTGGTGAAGCCTCAAATCTATTTTATTTTGGCGTAAATCCAAAATTCTCAAATTTTGCCTAAATTGACTATGTTCCCAAATTTCACCAAATTAATTGCCTTAACCCCAAAATTGGCATCCAATTCATGTTGAAAACTCTTCACAAGGTCTCTATTTACCATTTACAATAAGCAATTTGGACTTAGCCCAAGGCTAACCCAAGCTAGACCCAAGCCTAGCCCAACATAACCAAATTGAATAAAATTCAAAAATCCTTCAAATTGATCCCCCAATTGAGCTAAAAACTACTTCCATCCTTCACCAAAGTTGTTCCTTATGATCATCTACACCAAATGCAATTTTTATTTGGGCCAATTGACATGGCTAGCCTAGCCCAAACCCAAGTTTTGGTCATTTGCACTCAATTAGACCCATGCACTAAATGTGACCTAACCACCCTAAAGTCACCAAATTAACTCCATCACAGCCATTAGTTGNGGCCTAGTGGCTGGAAAAGCTCAAAACCAAGAGCCACCCCCATGGCACCTCACCCAAATCAAACCTAGAGGCCACCTCATCCAAATCAAATTGTAGAGCTCCTCTGCCCTCCACCTAAGCACCACAATGCACCCAAACCTGTACCCTGAGAGCCACTCCCATGGCCATTTTTATAAAAAATCACCTCCACAGCCATGGGCGGTGTACCAAAATTTTCTTAGAGAGACCTCTCCAAACTTCTCACAGAGCTTCCCTAAGATCCCCTTTGTGCACTCCAACTATTTTTCCCCACCAATTCCCACTGTCGGAGCTCAATTTTGAGCTTAAAACCTCGCCAGAAATCAGGACAGAACCCAATACACCTCCAAAGTCCACCAAACTTAAATTAACTTCACCCACACCTTCACAATAGTGAAAGAAGCCAAAACCCCACAGAATCCCCCTTTCACAGAGCCTCTACCATAGCTCTAGACCAACACCTGAAATTGAGCTTGGTCGAATTCATACTTAGGCCTTACACCAAGACCAGGGACTCAATCCCTAGTCTTCTTGGACCCCAACGAATGTGCCAAACTCCTCTGATCGAAACTTCACTTCTCAGAGCAAAGGTATAAAACCTCACCTCATTTCGAGCCTATTTTGATTCTTCATTTAATTAGGCATAATTTAATTGCATGATTACCATATGGATATGTTCGTTTCACTTAGACGAGTCTATAGGATCAAACCCGAGGTGATTTTATTGAGTCTAAGCTGAGATCTTAGGCTTTTAGTGTGGACGATCACGGGATCATTCTATCGGAGACGATGACGGGGAGCCGTTTGATCGAGCGTGTATCAAATGGACGGAGGAGATCGAGCCGGACAGCACTCCGGGATTTAAACCGTGGGCCAAGTCAGCAGCTACGTGAATGGCGACATCCAACCAGAGCGCGCCACGCATGCCTTCGGAGCTGCCTAGGATCTAGTCAGCATGCGCGGTTTAAATAGATAAATAGGGCTTTTTCTTATTTATTTAAATACCCCTAACTTAGAAAATTTATAACTTTGTGTAGAAAAATCACAAAAATAAAATAAAAATACCCTCTTGAAAATACATAACTTTGTGTAGAAAAATCACAAAAATAAAATAAAAATACCCTCTTGCTCAGCTTCTATTTATTTAAATACCCCCAAACTTATAAAATCCATAAATTTGTGTAGAAAAATCACAAAAATAAAATAAAAATACCCTCTTGCTCAGTGAACAAAGTGAGTAATGTGGAATAAATTTCAAGTCCATTTGATGCATAAAATATTTTTAATTAATTAAACACTTTTTGGGATCATTTGATTCTCCATGCATATTGACACATCACCTTAGCTTGAAATTTTGGCATGTTGTAGCCTCTATCAAGGGAAACATCCCCTGATTTTTCCAAAGTCAGAGGAGTTTCCTATACAAAGATCCATATTTTTCAAGATCTTGCACATTATTTCTTTAAAATAATCATGGAAATTAGCATTTTGATTAGGAAATCCTAAGAAAATTTTGGAAGCTCCACCATGAGTAGAGAAACCTTTAGAAATAATTTCATGGGTCAATTCATTTAAAATACCCTTAAATTTTACAAACACTAAATCACTAATAATTAATTTTGGAAAATATAAACATTTAAATGACGACATTTTTTATCTCTACTGTGATTTATGATGCAGAAAACTCATCATAAAAAGTTCAAAATATTTTGAGTTCATTTAACAACTTAAATTGATTTTTAAAGATAAATACTACTTTTAGCATTTAAATGATTTTTAAAAATCAAAATATAACTCAAAAAACTATGAAACTTAGTTTTTTTTGAGTTACCTGTGATCAGGGATATTTTATTAAAACAAAATTATATTTAAAATAAAAACTTGATTTTTAACCTATTTTAAATATTTAAAATAATTAAAAATTAATAAAAATCACAAAAATAATAAAACTCATGGAAATGTTCTAAATTGCTTCCTAACACTTAGGAACAATTAGAATATTTTTCCTGATTTTCTAAATAAAGATATTGAATTTCAAAGCAATAATTTTTTAAAAAAGCTAAAAATGAGTTTTCACTAAAATAATTCCAATAAATCAAAGAAAAATCAGAAAAATATGAAATTTTCTCCTCTGAGTTCTCTAACCTCAGAGAGATTTTCCAAAAATGCAAAACTTAATTTTCACCACCTAAAATATTTTCTTTTTATTAAATACCCCATAACTTAAAATAATTCTAATAAATCACAGAGGATTCAAAAAATTATGAAATTTGATCCAAAGGCTATTTGTGTGATTATTTCACACGAATATAAGCCCTAACAAAATAAAATTGGCAGGATGAAATACCTAAATATTTCTCCTCAAAACTGAAGCCAAATATTAGGATAGCTTGGGAAGTCACCAAGGTTCTCCTCTGGATCCATGACATCCCCTAGTTTTTCCTCCTTTGGATTCTACAATAAAATGTTCCAAATTTGAACTAATCCCATTTTACACCTCTACGTTCAACTTCATTGAAGAGTCCTACCCTTTGAAACTCCTTGAAGATAATATTTCCTGATTTTTATCGAGAATTTCGGTGACTTTGGTCATTTAAGATGTAATTAACTATAGGGGCTTGCCCTTATAGGAAGCATGTTCAGTGACTTTGGTCATTTACCTTTGAAATTCCTTGAAGATAATATTTCTTGATTTTTATCGAGAGTCTTCTTAAGTGACTTGTCCTACTCTTTGAAATTCCTTGAAGATAATTTTTCTTGATTTTTATCGAGAGTCTTCTTAAGTGACTTTAGTCATTTAAGATGTAATTAACTATAGGGGCTTGCCCTTATAAGAAGCATGTCCAAACCCAGCTATTCTTTGAAGATAATATTTCCTGATTTTTATCGAGAGTCTTCTTAGGTGACTTTGGTCATTTAAAAGCGTTGAAGAGTCCTACCCTTTGAAATTCTTTGAAGATAATTTTTCTTGATTTTTATCGAGAGTCTTCTTAGGTGGCTTTGGTCATTTAAGAATATTTCATGATTTTTATCGAGAGTCTTCTTAGGTGACTTTGGTCATTTAAGATGTAATTAACTACTTTCTTGACTTTTATCGAGAGTCTTCTTAAGTGACTTTGGTCATTTAAGATGTAATTAACTATAGGCTAGATTTTTATCGAGAGTCTTCTTAGGTGACTTTGGTCATTTAAGATGTAATTAACTATAGGGGAATTTTTATCGAGAGTCTTCTTAGGTGACTTTGGTCATTTAAGATGTAATTAACTATAGGGGTACCCTTATATGAAGCATGTCCGAACCCAGCTTAATATAAACCCTATTTAATCTTTTATATTAAATACGAGTCTTCTTAAGTGACTTTGGTCATTTAGGATGTAATTAACTATAGGGGCTTTCCCTTATAAAAGCATGTCTGAACCCATCTTAATATAAACCCTATTTAATCCTTTATATTAAATAGGGGAACTTGTCGGCAAATACACGCAGACCAAACAGACGTCATACTTTTCTTAGTTTATTTGATCGAGCCTCATCCTCAAGTCTTGTAGACCAAACGGATGTCATATATTCCTTAGTTTATTTGATCGAGCCTCATCCTCAAGTCTTTAGACCAAACGGACGTCATACTTTCCTTAGTTTATTTGATCGACCATCATCCTCAATTCTTGTGTCAGACGGACGTCATACTTTCCTTAGTTAATTTTATCGAGCCTCATCCTCAAGTCTTGTGTTCATCCTTCAGAATAGATACAGAAGTTTAGGTACAGTACTCTTTCATTTTAAACTATGAAAAATATGGGGTCAGTTTGATTTCATACTTCAACGTCCTTTGAAGCGGGTGACGGGATTTTTGATTCCGATGACCGACAGCTTCTTACGGGCAACCCCACAAACTGATTTCGATTCCTGCGACCGACATTCTTACGGGCAACTCCCCTCCAACGAAAAATAGCACCGACAGCTTATGGTGACTCCGCTGGGGACAAGCTTTTCTCTCCATTAAAAAAAAGAAATATTATTTTCACATATCGGTAATATGTCCATGTCCCTCTTGGACCAAATTACCCTTATTACGTTGGCATACTTTACCCATTTCTATCTTGGGAAAGTACAACTAACTCTTTAGACTTCAGGACTAGCTGTTCAACCATCTTTGAACAGAGGGGTTCAGAAGGCCATTAAGGACTCCTTAAATTTTTATGTGGGGTCGGACCCCCAATAGGTGTGTCGATGGACTAATTCCACCTGGGCATTTTCTGCCTAAATTTTCCTTTGGGGTTGGATCCCCAATAGGTGTGTCGGTGGACTAATTCCATTTGGACATTTTTCTGCCACTAAATAGGTCCCGCGCTGGGTCCTAAAATACTTCACATCTCCCTTCCAAATTTGATTTTCTNATAAACCAAATCGTGTTGTGCTGCGCGCACTTTAAAATTTTCTTATATTAATTAAATTTTACACCTCTTGATTNTCTATTCCGCAAATCGTGTTGTGCTGCGCGCACTTTGAAATTTTCTTATATTAATTAAATTTTACACCTTTTTAAACAAAGATGTTAAAAATACCTATAAATTAAGACCCGCCTAGTTTGCATATCAACCTCTATTTTCAGTGCTTGCACTAAAGATTACGAGGTTTTTGTCNACCGGTCTACAGATCAACCTCTATTTTTAGTGTTTGCACTAAAGATTACGAGGTTTTTGGCCATATAGCTAACCCTAAAACTTTCTGTTTCAAAGCCCGCTGTAATGGCCTACCCAATGCTGACCTTTTCCTGCAACCTGCCAACGGATCGTAGTGCCCGTAACATCGCTCCCACCATCAAGTTCGGAGCTGGATTTTAAGACCTCGAGGTCATCCTCGGGAAAGCCCCATTCGTGGTAATGAAGATCGCTGCTCCAGAAAATCAAGAACCGCTTGCAGAATTCAACCTGAACTGCCTTCAGGACTTTCCTGCATGCAAGAAGGCTAAAGCTACTGCCATCGCGGAACCCGTCAAACCTACTAGCCCCGCTATTGCTAAGGGGAAAAAAGTCGTGATCGTTGAAGATTCAACTGAAGGGTTAACTGTCCCACCACCCGTATTTGAAATTGGGTCAAGCTCAGGGACTGTACCACTGACACAAACTCAAAGGAGGAATCGCAATAGAAGAGTTCGGAGGGCTATCAAAGCCCAGAATCCTGAGAGCACACTCTTTGAGGAGGAGCCTCATCTAATTGAAGAAGTATTACTAGAAATTTATCCACTCCTACGAGGGAGTAGATTCCATCCTCTGACGGATACTGATGGATATGAGAGTATCCGGAGATTTCTGCCGCATTAACATCACTCCGTGGACATGGTAAGGAAGAAAGGAAGTTCACTCCTACCACTCAAGTTAGCACAATTTTTAGAAGACTTGCTACCAAGGGAGGATGTTCTGTTAGTGAGTTACTTAAGCGAGTGGGACATGCGATTTCCCCTCATATGAAGACAGAAATTTTGAAGGATGATAAGTCTGTTAGAAAGTCTCACAAGTCCACTGAAAAGTCACCTACCCGTATTCCCGTCTGGTTCCGATTGAGAAACCGAGTTGATACTGCTATAGTCACCACCGATCATACTACCACCAGGACCGCAGGTCACCGACCGATTAAGTCGACACTGGGTCCGAAGATCTTACCCATCATTCCTGCAATCCTGGAAAAGAAAATAAGGCAGTTACCTGACACTGTAGTCGGTCTACACCACGCAGAGCATACCTTCCCTCGACATACCATGTCTCTACTAAGACATCCCGTCCTGAGACATCATCGTCGAAGAAGAAAAGGGTATGGGTACCCAAGGTTGCTGCACCGATACAGTTCAGTGAGCCTGCAAGATATGAAGTAAAACCAGTGTCTGAAATATCTGACATCGTCGCGACGATAGCCAGCGAGATGGAGGAACAAGTACAGGATGGCCATCAGGGTCCTCCAGATCTTAAAGCAATCAAGGAATCAATAATTGAGGAAAAAGTTAAGAAACTCNATGTTTTAAACCCCGCTAGAATGGCCTACCCAATGCTGACCTTTTCCTTCAATCTGCCAACGGACCGCAGCGCCCATAACGTCGGTCCCACCATCGAATTTGGAGCTGGATTTGAAGATCTCGAGGTCATCCTCGGGAAAGCCCCATTCGTGGTAATGAAGATTGCTACTCCAGAAATGCAAGAACCGTCTGAGAAATTCAGTTTGAACTGCCTTCAGAACTTCTGTGCCTGCGAGAAGGCTAAAGCTACTACCGTCGCGACACCCGTCAAACATGCTATCCGTGTTACTGCTAAGGGGAAAGAAGTGATGGTCGTTGAAAACCCGACTAAGGGATTGACTTTCCCACCACACGTGATTGAAATCGGGTCGAGCTCAAGGACTATACCACTAACCAGAACTCAGAGGAGGAATCGCAATAGAAGAGTTCGGAGGGCCATCAAAGCCCAAACTCCTGAGAACACACCCGTTGAGAAGGTGCCTCATTGAATTGAAGAGGTGTTACCAGAAATTTATCCACTCCTATGAGGGAGTAGATTCCATCCTCTGATAGATACTGATGGATATGAGAGTATCCGGATGATTGTTTTCGCATTACCATCACTCCGTGGACACAGTGAGGAGGGAAAAAAAATTCATTCCCATCACCCGAGTTAGTACAGTCTTCAGAAGGCTTGCTACTAAAGAAGGATGTTCTGTTAGTGAGTTAATTAAACGAGTGGGACATGTGATTTCCCCTCGTATGAAAGAAGAAATTTTGAAGGATGTTAAGTCAGTTAGAAAGTCTCACAAGTCGACTGAAAAGTCACCTACCCATATTCCCGTCAGGTTCCGTTTGGGAAACCGAATTGATACTACTATAGTCACCACCGATTGTACCACCACAAGGACCGCAGGTCGCCAACCGATTAAGTCGAGACTAGGTCCGAGGAGCTTACCCGTATTTCCTGCAATCCCGGAAAGAAATACAAGATGATTACCTGACACTGTAGTCGGTCCACTCCACGGGGAGCATACCTTCCCTCGACATACCAAATTCTCTACTAAGACGTCCCATTCTGAGACATCATCATCAAAGAAGAAGAGGGTATGGGTACCCAAGGTCGCTGCACCGATACAGTTCAGTGAACCTGCAGGACAGGAAGTAAAACCAATGCTTGAAATATCTGACATCGTCGCGATAATAGCCAGCGAGATGGACGAACAAGTAGAGGATGTCCATAAGGGTCCTCAAGATCTTAAAGCAATCAAGGAATCAATAATTGAGAAAAAAGTTGAGAAACTCAGGGTCGAGATTTCTGAGTTAGCTTGAGAGCACGGATTTTCCGTCAATAGTGATAATGAAGATTTTGATTACAGTGATTACTTGGAGGAGGATTTCATGAATGTCCATGTAATCAAAACTAGAACTACCACATCTGCGTGTGAGGCTCAACCCTACACCGAAGAGAACGCCATAGATGAGCTGCATAGGGTTATCCTCCTAAGGGATGAACAAATCATTCTACTGGAGAAAAGAATAGAAGAAATGACTGCAGCTATGACCGCCATGGCCACCATAAAGGGGCAATCACAAGCACCAAGATTGGCTTCTCTAGAGATTAATCAGTCAGAAATCATACACATCCCAGATGAAAGAAGGGAGGCTACTTCGGAAGACAAAGATGAACAACCAAAGAAATATTCTCCGTCAGGTGTTTTGCCAAAAAAAGAGTTCAAGCAAATGGTTGAACAAGTACGGGATGCCTTAGCCCAGTCCAAGGGCAGTGCATCAATTCTAAAGGGTAGACCTTACCCGGAGGAGTTTGATGTCGTCCCTTTCCCTAAGGGTTTTGTGGCCCCAAACTTCATGATATTTGATGGGACTAGAAATCCCAGATAGCACATAGCACATTTCTGAGCCAGTTGTGGTAACACAAGGAATAACGAAGCTCTACTCTGCCAACAGTTCATCAGCAGCTTGTAAGGAATTGCTTTTGACTGGTACGCTGACCTACCTAACGGGTTAGTTAAAATATTTTTTGAGGTGGAACAATTATTTGTGAAAAGATTTGCTGGGGCACAACATCATGTGTCTATTGGAGAGCTCATGATGGAGAAGCAGAAGCCCATTGAAACCCTGGCAGACTATATTTTGAGGTAGAGAAACCTTAGCATGAAATGTGAACCTCAGCCTAGGAACAACAAGCAATTGGGATTTTACTCAAAAGCATTCATGGACCAATAGCTTTGATGCTTAGGGGACTCACCATCAAATCCTTCGCGAAGCTACTCGGTAAAGCCAGCAATCTTCAAGAAGAAATGAAGCACATGGAGCCACATGAAAAAGGCTAAGGTGACCAAAGTGTTTGAAAAGAAATCTGGAGTAGTCGCAACTGTTGACAAAGGAAAGCAGCCGATAAAGGTATATGCAGAAGAGCATCGCCAATCTTCGTCACAGTACTCCCAGAAACAGAACAGTCAATCCAACCAACGGCCGTCTCATGAGGGATCACCTCTAACAGTGGGTAACAGAATATCCCTGTTAGAGCGACAAAAAGTTGTGTATTCCTTCAAGGATGAAGCTGTACCTAAAATATTCAAAAGCTTAATGAAGAAACCAGAATTCAAACTACCTTATCCAAAGAAACCCGAAGAGGTGGATAAGAAGAATGAACCAAATTATTGCCCATACCACCGGAGGGCACACTATAGATAAGTGTTTCGTCTTTAAAGACTGGCTCGAGAAGAACCTCAAGGAAGAGAACAAGTGCTCTGTCTTTAAGGACTGGATCAAGAAGAACCTCAAGGAAGAGAACATAACAATCCTAAAGGAGTATTTGAGAGAACCTGAAAAAGGTTACATAAACATGATTTCGGCCGAGCCAATCTCCCCAATTGATCCGTACGTTGGAATAGATGGATGGAGTACAACTTGGGATGAACTCAAGAGGGTCCTTAATCACATACAAGATTCATCAAAACAAGCTTCTACAAACGTTAAAGAAGGGTGGAATGAGGTATGGAGCAGATCGTTTAAGAAGATATTGAACAAGATACAGTCTGCATCAAAACAAGCCTCTACTCAGAGTCTGCAGCATGCCGAGCCCGAGATGAAGATTTCGCCAGAAGATTCGTCATTGTCAAGGACAAAGAGCAAAAAGAAGAGCATCTCTACCAAGATTGATAGCACGAGGGGTAGGATAGGGGCTGCCTCTAGTATACTGGTTGTCTCGGATTTGGGGAAGAAAATCCTCGAACCCTTGACTTTGTAGGATTATCTTTGTGTCCCTTCAGTGTCTTATGAATATAATGATTGTGAATTTGACTACATTTTAAATTTTTCTGGTGATAATGTAACTGATTATGACCAATCTAGCTGCAATCTCGATCCCCAAAATGATCCTCAAATCGTACTCAAGTCTGATGAACTCATTGTCAAGTCCAAAGAAGACATCAATGATATTGCTTACGACAGCACCGATGACGAAGAGCCAACTTTCGGGCGTCATTATACATTGCTTGCCATCAACTTAGATCTTTCCAACAAAGAGGAAGAGACACCAGAAAATTCAATAATATTATCTCAAGAAGAAGAAGTTACAAAAGTTAACATAAGGAGAGAAAAAGTGTTACCACCAAGAATAGCTCCAACATATAAAGGAAAACAGATAATGACTCGAGAAAAGATACCCTCACCTTTGCTAGTGGAAGAACCACATAACCGAGATAAAATTAGAGGATCATGCAAAGTAGACTACAACGTGCTAGCTCATCTTAGGAAGTTGCCTGCCCGACTAAGCATCTACGACGCTCTGATAGATAGCTCATCTTAGGAAGTTGCCTGCTCGACTAAGCATCTACGACGCTCTGATCCTGTC
Source organism: Phalaenopsis hybrid cultivar (assembly GCA_002079205.1). NCBI lineage: Eukaryota > Viridiplantae > Streptophyta > Magnoliopsida > Asparagales > Orchidaceae > Phalaenopsis > Phalaenopsis hybrid cultivar. The sequence goes on from JXCR01142674.1 coordinate 14,236, forward strand.
AAAGTTGGTTACAACTTTGCTTAATCCAAAAATTTGCTTAGCTCAGTTGGCTAGCACATCCTCAGATGAAGTTTGCTCATTGAGAGAACAGTCAAGGGTAACCTTCACAGATGAAGACTTGCTGCTCGGTACCGCCAATCATAGCCGTCCACTCTACATCTCCGTCAACATCGGCAGATTTGTGTTGTCCAGAGTTTTAGTAGATCCTAGAGCATCTCTTAACTTGATGAGACTACGGACATTGGCCTACTTGGATCTTAAAGCTCAAGAGCTTACAGCCGATAAGATGATGTTAAGAGGATTCAACCGAAAGGGAGAAAGCGCCCTCAGATCAATTACATTACTTATGAATGTTGGAGAACTCCTAACAACCGTTAAATTTCATATCATCGATGCTCAAACCTCTTTTAACGTTCTATTGGGTTGACCATGGATTCATGAGCACAATACGGTTCCATCATCCGTACACCAGTGCATCAAATACCGCAAAGATGGTCAAGAGAATTGTATCAAGGGAGACCTACAACCATTTTCAGTGCATGAAGTTGGTATCCATGAAGATGCTGCCTACTACGTGCCTCCAAAGAAGACTTTCTTCTCGCGTGAGATTTTGACAAATAGAAATGAAGATTAGAGGAACGAGGCCATACAACTCCGCTTCAAAAACCTTCTACTACTCCCTTGCAATGAGTTGGTGGAGGTTCTTCTAGTTCACGCACCCGAGGTCGAGGCCGGGGACGCGGACGAGGAAAGATCAATTTAAAGGTTGAAAGGACTAAGCCAACCATCAACATTGGTGATGAAGATAGTTCTGAAGATGAAATAATGATGACGAAGTATAAGAGACCTCAGTACGAGATATCTCTAGAAGATACAGAGAAGAATGAATATGAAGCAAGGTATGATCGGATAAACTACTCTGTGAATACTATGACCATTACACAATTCTCCCTCAAAAGGTTGAGAGTTTAGAGGTCAAAGAAGTCCGTAGTGTTGGTTCCAAGCCGATCAAATTTTATCGTGCTTCTACCTTTACTGAGCTTTAAAAACATGTAAAGTTGGATGTTGATTCTATTGAATTAGTGGAATTGCCTTTTGGTTACTTCTCGCCTTGTGTTCAAAAGTTAATTCAACAGAGACACTTGCCAAAACAAATGCCAAAAGATAAATTTCAACTTTTTGAAAAACTATGGAATACTAAAAGTCGAACTCCCAATTCAAAAGAAGGTATCAGATTTGGTATAGTTGGACCAGTTGATGATTTTGAATTTTGCATGGTTGTTACTGGTGAATCAAAGGAGGATTGCCTCGATATAGAGGATGAATCTACTGATCGACCAATAGAAGATGCTCCCCTAAAATTTGACGAGGAAATTAAATCTACTATCAATGAATTGAAAGAGATTAACCTTGAAACTGACGAACGACCCTGACCTACGTTTATAAGTTCTCTACTTGATGACGAAGTATTTGCAGAATTGGTCAAACTATTAACAGAATTCAAAGATTGCTTCGAATGGAGCTATGGTGAAATGTCAGGACTGTCATCAAAAGTTGCAGTTCATAAACTTGGGGTGGACAAGAATATAACCCCAACAAAATAGGCTCCCAAGAGAATGCGCCTCGAAATAGAACAACAAGTCATCGCCGAAGTGAAAAAGTTGATAGATGCCAACTTTGTTAAAGAAGAACAATACCCCACATGGTTAGCCAATATTGTACCTGTTAAGAAGAAAAATGGACAGATCCGTGTTTGTGTTGATTTCAGAGATTTGAACAAGGCATGTCCAAAAGACGAGTTTCCACTACCTATACCAGATAAGATGGTGGATATCGCTTCAACACATGAGATTTTCTCCTTCATGGACGGATTGTCGGGATACAACCAAATTAAGATGGCTCCCGAAGATGCAGCACTTACAGATTTCAGAACGCTGATTGGAATTTTCTGCTACACAGTGATGTTGTTCGGCCTAAAGAACGCTGGAGCAACATATCAACGTGCAATGACGAAGATTTTTGACGACCTCATTCACAATCAAGTAGAATGCTACGTAGATGATCTGGTAATCAAAAGTAAACGGAAAATAGACCATTTGTATGATTTGAGGATCGTGTTTGAATGGTTACGACGATATGACCTTAAAATGAATCCCTTCAAGTGCACCTTTAGCGTTACCTCCTGGAAATTTCTAAGATTCGTTGTCCGTCATCAGGGAATCGAGATCGACCCGGATAAGATTAAAGCTATCTTAGCAATGACTTCCCCTAAAACCTTAAAACAGCTACGTTCCTTTCAAGGGAAGTTGGCATATCTGAGACGCTTTATTTCTAATTTCTCAGGTAGGTGTCAGCCTTTCTCGGCATTANGCACGTGGATGATTTGTTCATCAAAAGTAAATGAAAAATAGACCATTTCTACGATTTGAGGATCGTGTTTGAACGGTTACGACGATATGACCTTAAAATGAATCCCTTAATTTGCGCCTTTGGTGACACCTCCGGGAAATTTCTAGGATTAGTTGTCCGTCATCGGGGAATCGAGATCGACCCGGATAAGATTAAAGCTATCTTGGAAATGCCCCCCCTAAAACCTTGAAGCAGCTACATTCCTTCCAGGGGAAGTTGGCATATCTGACACGCTTTATTTATAATCTATCAGGTAGGTGTCAGCTTTTCTCGGCATTAATTAAAAAGGATGCCAAATTTATTTGGGAAGAGAAATGCCAGNTGTGGATGATCTGGTCATCAAAAGTAAACAAAAAATAGACCATTTGTACAATTTGAGGAACGTGTTTGAACGGTTACGACGATATGACCTTAAAATGAATCCCTTAAAGTACGCCTTTGGCGTAACCTCCGAGAAATTTCTAGGATTCATTGTCCGTCATCGGGGAATCGAGATCGACCCAGATAAGATTAAAGCTTTCTTAGAAATGCCTCCCCCTAAAGCCCTGAAACAGCTATGTTCCTTCCATGAGAAGTTGGCATATCTGAGACACTTTATTTTTAATCTCTCAGGTAGGTGTCAGCCTTTCTCGGCATTAATTAAAAAGGATGCCTTTTTATTTCTAATCTCTCAGGTAGGTGTCAGCCTTTCTCGGCATTAATTAAAAAGGACGCCATCTGGGCCTTTGAGGATGTTAAACAATATTTAATGACACCTCCTGTCTTGGCAGCCCCTATCCCAGGAGGCCTTTGAGGACGTTAAACAGTATTTAATGACACCACCTATTTTGGCAGCCCCTATCCCAGGGAAACCGTTGCATGTTAAACAATATTTAATGACACCTCCTATTTTGGCAGGCCCTATCCCAGGGAAACCGTTGTCTTTCTCGGCATTAATTAAAAAGGATGTCAAATTTATTTGGGAAGAAAAATGCCAGCGGGCCTTTGAGGAGTTAAACAATATTTAATGAAACCTCATGTCTTAGCAGCTCCTATCCCAGGGAATTTGTTGATACTTTATACCGCGGCTTTAGATGACTCTCTTGGAGCCCTTTTAGCCCAAATCAATGTGGAGGGAAAAGAAAATGCGCTCTACTACTTGAGTCATCGTCTAATACCGATGGAGATAAGGTATCCACCTATTGAGAAGCATTGTCTGGCATTAATTTTTTTTGCTCAAAAGTTTAGACATTACATGCTTTCTCATAAGGTCACCCAAATTTCGAAAGTCAATCCATTGCAATATTTGATGACCCAACCAACACTCTCCGGACGTTTAGCCAGATGGTCAATGATCTTATTGCAATTTGATATAACTTTTGTCCCCCTCCGTGCTATCAAGGGAAAGATTTTGGCAGACATTCTCGCTGCACACCTACTGCCAGCTGGGTCCTCTCTCAATGACGAGTTACGAGACGAGCAAATACTACAAATGGAATTTTCTAGTGTGTAACGCTAGGAAATGTACTTCGATGGTGCTTCGTCAGCCAGGAAGGACAAAGGATCAGGCACGATTATACCAGGCAAGGCAAGGATCGGTTTGATCTTTATTATGCTAGATAAGGGTATGTTGAGGTTCTCATACCACCTGACAAAGTCGTGCACTAACAATGAAGCAGAATATGAAGCCTTAATCACCGGATTGCAAATTGGTAATTTCAATGGATATAACAAACATTGTCATTTATGGTGACTCTCAAATTGTCATCCAACAAGTCGCCGGACAATACAAAATTCTGAAACCAAGACTAGCAAAATACCATCAGTGCACAATGAAGCTCCTGGAGCAAATCCCTTACGTGACTTTCTACCAGATTCCTCGAGGAGAAAATGCCCATGCTGACGCTCTAGCAAAACTCGGTAAGGAAATGGCGTGTTCGCCGGAGGATTCCATCGAAGTCATCGTGCAAGGAAGACGAGTCTTGTCTCGAAATGACTTTGAAACTCTATGCAAACTTGGAAAAGAAGAAACAATAAATATAGTTGCAGACATCAACGAAGAATGGCGTAAGCCATTAATAGAATGTTTGCATACTGGAAAGCTGTCAGAGGACAAGTCTGAGGCGCACCACATCACAAGAAGGGTCATGTCTTACGCCCTGGTGAGAAATGTTCTCTACAGAAGATCGTTCGACCAAATGTGGCTACAGTGTTTGAGCAGAGCCGAAGCACAGAAAATTGTCAAAGAGGTACATGCCGGATTGTGTGGTGCTCACCAGTCCAGACCAAAAATGAAAATGAAGATTAAAAGACTCGGATATTATTGGCTAGCAATGATGTCCGATTGCATGGTTACAGCCATAAGATGTCATTAATGCCAAGTGCATGGGGTGGTCTTACACCAGCCTCCGAATGTGTTGCACCCAACTGTTGCCTCGTGGCCATTCGAGTGTTGGGGCACAAAGATAATAGTCCGATAGACCCTCCATCTTCTAAAGGACATAGGTTTATACTTGCCACTACAAATTACTTCTCCAAATGGGTAGAGACAGTACCGTTACGTGAGGTTACGACACAGCACGTCCTTCAATTTTTCAAAAGCCAAATTGTTTACCATTTCAGAGTACCGTGAAGAATAATCTCTGAAAATGGGACAAATTTTAAAAGTACAAAGATCAATAATTTTGTCAGAAGACATGGGATAGATTGGAGATACTCTACAATTTACTATCCCAGAGAAAATGGTCTGGACTGAAGCATTCAACAAGACACTGGTACAGATTTTGAAGAAAACACTGGATGAAAATAAAAGGGATTGTCAACAATTTCATCAAAAGACATGGGATAGATTGGAGATACTCTACAATTTACTATCCCAGAGCAAATGGTCTGGCTGCTTCAACAAGACACTGGTATATATTTTGAAGAAAACACTAGATGAAAATAAAAGGGATTGGAATAACAAACTGTTAGAAGCCTTGTGGGCCTACCGGACGACTTTCTGGGCTCCCACTCAGTGTACACCTTATATGCTCGTATACGGGACTGAGGTCGTGCTACCGCTAGAAATCCAGACGCCATCTCTCAGAGTCGACGTTGCCAACCAACTCACAACGGAAGAAAGCGCAAAACTTAGACTTGAAGAATTGGAGAGTCTCGAGGGAAAATAATTGGAAGCACGGTAACATTTGGAGCTCTACCAGGCAAAAATGGTACAAGCCCATGACAAAGTGGCTCGCCCAAGGACATTCAAAATTGGTGACCTCGTACTTGTGCTCAAAAGACATATTCTTGCTCGCTGCAAAATAGGTGGAAAATTTGAGCCAACTTGGGAGGAACCATTTGTCGTTGAGAAGGTCTATACAGGAGGAGCATACCAGTTAGTGGTCTTTCGGGGTGAAAGACCCATGTTACCGATAAATGGACGATACCTGAAAACCTATTACACACCCTGATGTTGCCTGCCTCCGCTTGCCTCTACTTGCTTTGAAACTTTGAAACTTTGAATGTTTTAGGGTTATCTATGTGGCCATATGTCTATGACCGAGTCCAAATTTTATAATTAACCTAAATATAATGAAAATTTTGAGAAGATTTTTGAACTTCACACGTTATCTTTTCTACTTTTGAATTTAAATACCCTATAAATCAAACGAAACAACAAATCTTCAACAACAAACAAAACACAAATGAAAGATAATCATAAATGATTGAATAACAAAATAAATTTCTTTTTAAAATCAACCTATTAAAATTAAAACTTTAAAATCGCATTTTGAAATATTAAATTGTGATAAAAACAACAAGAAAATAAAACAAACCTGTTGAGTAGATTCTTCCGTTTTCAAAATTTCCTACTCTTTGTGCGCACAGCACAACCATCGTTTTCAAAATTTCACATTCCGCACAAAACTCCACAAAGCTCTACAAATCTTCTTCAAAATGAACCTCTTCACATGACACACTTCTGCCTATTCAATGCCATAAGCTTTGTAAATTTCAATTTTCACATCTTCGGATTGATACCTACATTTCAATTCTCTAATCTTTGAATTGATACCTATATTTCAATTCTCTCATCTTTGAATTGATACCTACATTTCAATTCTCTCAACTTCGGATTTATACTTGCATTTCAATTCTCTCATCTTTGAAGTAATACTTACATTTCAATTCTCATTTCCGAATCAATCCTACATTTCTGATTCAATACATTCGAGGTCGGTCCTTACATTCTGACTCTTTCCTTTGAGAATTGACTTACATTTCAATTCTCATTTGTGAATCAATCCTACATTTCTGATTCATTACAATCAAGGTCGGTCCTTACATTCCGACACCTTCTTTTGAGAATTGACCTACATTTCAATTCTCATTTCTGAATCAGTCCTACATTTCTGATTCATTACATTTGAGGTTGGTCCTTACATTCCGACACCCTCTTTTGAGAATTGACCTATATTTAAATTCTCATTTCCGAATCAATCCTACATTTCTGATTCATTACATTCGAGGTCGGTCCTTACATTCTGACACTTTCTTTTGAGAATTGACCTACATTTCAATTCTCATTTCTGAATCAGTCCTACATTTCTGATTCATTACATTTGAGGTTGGTCCTTACATTCCGACACCCTCTTTTGAGAATTGACCTATATTTAAATTCTCATTTCCNCTTCTTTTTAGAATTGGCCTACATTTCAATTCTCATTTCAAAATCAGTCCTACATTTCTGATTCATTACATTCGAGGTCGGTCCTTACATTCTGACACTTTCTTTTGAGAATTGACCTACATTTCAATTCTCATTTCTGAATCAGTCCTACATTTCTGATTCATTACAATCGAGGTCGGTCCTTACATTCCGACACCTTCTTTTTAGAATTGGCCTACATTTCAATTCTCATTTCAAAATCAGTCCTACATTTCTGATTCATTACATTCGAGGTCGGTCCTTACATTCTGACACTTTCTTTTGAGAATTGACCTACATTTTAATTCTCATTTCTGAATCAGCCCTACATTTCTGATTCATTACATTCGAGGTCAGTCCTTACATTCCGACACTTTCTTCTGAGAATTGACCTACATTTCAATTCTCATTTTTGAATCAGTCCTACATTTCTGATTCATTACTTGAGGTCGGTCCTTAAATTCGAAACTTTCTTTTGAGAATTGACCTACATTTCAATTCTCATTTCTGAATCAGTCCTACATTTAACACTTTCTTTTGAGAATTGACTTACATTTCAATTCTCATTTCTGAATTAGTCCTACATTTCTGATGCTTTCTTTTGAAAATTGACCTACATTTCAATTCTCATTTCTGAATCAGTCCTACATTTCTGATTCATTACATTTTGAGGTCGGGCTTTATATTCCGACACTCTCTTTTGAGAATTGACCTACATTTCTATATTTTGAGAATTGACCTACATTTCAATTCTCACTTCCGAATCAGTCCTAAATTCTGATTCTTCCAGGTCGGTCCTTACATTCCGACATTTTCTTTTGAGAATTGACCTACATTTCAATTCTCATTTTCGAATCAGTCATACATTTTTTATTCATTATATTTGAGGTCGGTTGTTACATTCCGACGATTTCCTTTGAGAATTGACCTACCTTTCAATTCTCATTTCTGAATCAGTCCTACATTTCTGATTCATTACATTTGAGGTCGGTCCTTAAATTCGAAACTTTCTTTTGAGAATTGACCTACATTTCAATTCTCATTTCTGAATCAGTCCTACATTTAACACTTTCTTTTGAGAATTGACTTACATTTCAATTCTCATTTCTGAATTAGTCCTACATTTCTGACCCTGAATCAGTCCTACATTTCTGATTCATTACATTTGAGGTCGGTCCTTAAATTCGAAACTTTCTTTTGAGAATTGACCTACATTTCAATTCTCATTTCTGAATCAGTCCTACATTTCTGACACCCTCCTTTGAGAATTGACCTACATTTCAATTCTCATTTCCGAATCACACCTACATTTCTGATTCATTACATTCGAGGTCGGTCCTTACATTCTGACACCCTGCTTTTGAGAATTGACCTACATTTCAATTCTCATTTTTGAATCAGTCCTACATTTTTTATTCATTACATTTGAGGTCGGTCCTTACACTCCGACTCTCTCTCTCTCTCTCTCTCTCTCTCTCTTTGAATAGATATTTGAATTTCAATTCCCACCTCGAGGTCAGCACTTACATTCTGACTCCCATCCATTCGAAATCTTTGACATTTCATAACTTAAAGTTCACTCTCCAATCCCCAGCAAGAGTCCCTACTTCTCGACTTGATAAAACACACACCTGCTAATTCCTCGGCAGAAACAAATCACCCACACAACTCTACGCATACTTTCGGGTTTGTTGACATAGGATTTGGTATTAGTTTTTGCTAATCTCGTCGGTCAACGCCAATACACGCGGTGTGCATACCCAGCACACCACCTCTATTGGGGGTCCATTTGTTGACCTCAATTTTGGTTGAGGTTTAGTTTTTTTCCCTTTTAATAGCCTAAGGTCTAGCCATAGGATTTTCCTGTTGACTATTTTTAGAAAACTAGATGTGGGACCCTCACCATTAGAAATTCCAAACTCTTCTCCACTCAGCTTGAAGTTCCACATATTGCTCTCAACCTCTAAATACTTAGTAGGTGGGCGTCCAATGGGGGCCACTCAAGATGAGTCTCCCTTAGGATTGTTGGACCTTAGGGTTGATCTTGGGTGTTGGTCTGGGCCCCTCAGGATTGCTGGACCTTAGGGTTGACCTTGGGAGTTGTTCTAGAGCTAAGGCACTCACTACACTTATCTACACCCATAATCACTCACAACCCTGAATTTCTAGCCTAGATCCCTTGATCTTTTGGGATACTCATGTAGATGGTTCCCTAAGCCTACTAGCCCTAAGGGTATGGTTTGGCTAAGACCACTATGTAGAGAACCCAAAATGGGGTTTCCATTGGTCCATGGCTTGTTGGTGATGATTGGTACCTCAACTCTATAAAAATACCCATCTTGGCTTTTTACCCCTAAAACACCCCCTAATTACCAAAATGCCCCTCTTGGGCTCAAAATCCCAAAGATACCCATCTTAATCTTTTACCCCTAAAACACCCCCAAATTACCAAAATACCCCTCCATGGCCCAAAATTCCAAAAATTTCAAAAATTCCCAAAAAATCCCAATAAATCCCAAATATTTGTAATTTCATTTCTCTTAACTATCACATGACCCAATTTGGCCAATTTGACCATCTTTAAGCAAAATCCCCAAATTGCCCTTTAAAGACTCAAATTTCCCCAAATTCAACTCAAACGTCCATCAATTTGATCTCAATTGACCCTAATTCCAATCTTAAACTCAAATTCACTTTTTATATGATCATATTAAACCAAATACAAGCTCAATTCGTCCATGATTTGAGCCCAATTTTGATTTGGGTCAAAACCCCAATTTTGACCATATGACTTAATCTCACCAAATTGAACCCATAGCCTAGTCAATTGGCCTCAATTAATGTTGAAAAATCTTTATAACATTCTTATACATCAAAATCAACCATCAGTTGACCTTGGAGAAGCCTCAAATCCATTTGATTTTGGCCTAAATCCAAAATTCCTAAATTTAGCCTCAAATTGGCTAAGTCCCCAAATTTCACCCAATTAATTTCATTAACCTCAAAATTGGCATCCAATTCATGTTGAAAAATCTTCATGAGGTCCCTATTGACCATTTACAACAATCAATTTGGACTTAACCCAAGGCTAACCCAAGCTAGACCCAAGCGTAGCCCAACATGACCAAATTGACTAAGGATCAACAATCCTTCAAATTGACCCTTCAATTTAACTTAAAAACATTTTCATTCTTCTCAAAAGTTGTTCCTTAAGATCATATACACCAAATTCAACAATCAATTGGGCCAATTGACATGGCTATCCTAGCCCAAACCCAAGTTTTGGTCATTTGCACCCACTTGGACCCATGCACTAAATGTGACCTAACCACCCTAAAGTCGCCAAATTAACTCCACCACAACATTAGTTAGACTTAGTGACCAAACACCATGAAATCACCTAAATCAAGCCATGGACCAAAGTTCCCCCAAATTAAGGGATCTTATTTCCAAAAATGCACATGCTTAAGATATATTTGCCAAATCAAAGTACATTTGCATTAAATTGTTGTGATGGATTCCTCTGGGTTGCCTGAGCTCCTGGTCACCTCCACCTAGCCGGCCGGCTAGCCTAGTGGCCGAAAA